>JAWNNQ010001349.1:0-390000 GCA_035044765.1 Leucophenga montana | reverse complement strand
ATTGTAAAACATAAAAGTGGGGGTTTAAATAGGGGCTACCTCAAAAAGTGGGCGGTACACACCTACTAGTAGGTGTGTATGAAGCGATGTAGGAGATGTATAAGATGCTGCCATATCGAGTTTCAAGTTGATTATGTTTTACGCAAATGTATAAAAATGAGCTGTGGGTTTTGGGCCTACCCAAACAGCCCATTGGTCTATGTATATAAAACGGCTATCCACAAAAAGCCGTCGCATCGCATTTCAATATTGACTTTAATAAAGAAGTTTTCATACAAAAATTCAAAAGTGGGCAGTAGGTTTGTATGGGGGCTACCCCAAACAGTGAGCGGGTCCCGCTCATTAATATATGTATATGTCAAGCATCCGTCCACTAAAAATTACCTTATCAATTATTAAGTTGATATTAACTAAAATAAAAATGTTTTCATACAAAAAGTCAAAATTGTCGGTGGGTTTGTATGGGGGCTACCCCAAAAAGTGGGCGTGGCGAGTCAATCTTAATACTCTAGTAAACTGCAATAAAAAGAAGTGTATGTCAACTGGATAGCAAAAAAATTGGTCCCCAAAAAATGCGCAACAATATACAGAGGAGCTAGACAGACGGACATGGCTAGATCAAGAATATATGTATGTATGTATATACTTAATGGGGTCTACAATGCCTCCTTTAATGCGTTACAACTTTTTTAATTACATACATACATACATTAATAAAATTCGTTGAGAAAAAAAGGCATTTTGCGTGATTTTCTGATGGAGCAGTTATCGAGATAAATAACAGTTTGCGCTGTAGTGCGATCATCAGTGTCTCAAAATGAAATGTTGTATAATGGGATCGAAGGGGCAGGGAAAAAGGGTATAGTAAGGAGTGGTAGGTGAAAGGGGCAGAGGAATGTTGGCAGCGCTAGTGTTGGATGGTGAAGGGTGGAAGGGACAAGAAGTGGTGTAGGAGAATTGGAGGAAGAGTAAAGGAGTTTATGGTAGATTGGAAAGGAGTGGCAGGGGAAAGGAGTGAAATGGAAAGGGTTGGCAAGGGGAAGGGCAGCGACGCGCCGCGTACCATATACATATATAAAGAGCACGGGAAAAATAAAGACCACTTAAAAGGGTCGCGTACAACATCGCGGGGCCCAGCTAGTGTATTTATATATGTAAGTGAAATAATTTGGACATAATATAACAACAAAAACCCAATTCTTTACATACATTAAAAACAACATCAATCAAGCTAAAACAACAACAACAACCTCTACAGCTACAACACCGAAACGCCTTTCTGCGTATGCTCTGGTAAGTTTATGCTCTCTCATTTCGTTTTTGCTCTCTACATAGCTGGAACGTATGGGATGAGAAACTAACTAAACAATAGCAACATCAGGAAAGTAAAGTGCAGCGGAGTTTCCTCTCACGCTACATTGATCTATTCCCAATAAGAATTGCGCTCTTTATTATTATATATTATTATTTATATATGGCAATGATTTTGTTTCGTGGTTACAAATTTTTCTAAATAAAATGCATAATCAAATTAAAGAGTAATACAGGGTGAAAGAAAATATTTAATCCTCGTTATCCAATGTTCGCGTTTGAATTTCTTATGATTTTTATAAAAATGAATTTTTGTATATTTAATCTATTTAGAGAGAAATGAATTTAAGAATTAAGTTGAAGTTTTGCAATGAGAAATAAAATGTGTATAGTAAACTGCAAATATTAATATTTCTCGGTAATGGAATAATTTAGCACTCAAGGAAGTGTTGCTCTTGAGACTCATTCTTGATGTCACAGCTTCTTTTGAGCTGCATCAGGAAATATATATACACAATTTGTGCAAAGCGATTTTTGAATGTAAGAGAAAGATAGACCGAAATGCAACCTCAGGTGTCAAGGTCTAGGAAAAAAGCAACATCCTCTGGTCGTAACCAGAGGTATAAAGGGCTCAATTGAGTCGGATGGGAAGGGCAGTTAAACAAATGAATTGTATCGTGCGGTGATTCACCGCATTCAGAGCAGCAATTAGTATTGCTTATCCTAATTCTTTCCCTGTAGCACTCCATCCGGACCTTAACTGTGCAAGTTTCGTCCTGGTGCTACGAAGGAGATGTTTTTCGCTCTCATTAATAGGTGGAGGTCTTCCACCTAATATAATATTGTCCCTATAATATTGTCCCTATTATAGCTTGTTCAGTTGCATCTTTATGCAATTGGGCTCTTCCAGAAGTATAGTCATACTCCTCTATGTTGCTATCAGTGATAAAGCGATTTATACTCGTCTTATATATCCTGATATCAGAGCTTATTCGGGTAGGCGCTGATGTAGTGAGGGTACCAAGGTTCGGATGGTCACGTCTGTACGCACCCAACAAGAACTGCTTCGAAAGCAACTCATTATGTTGATGAACAGGACGTATCATCGCTTCATTGTGCAAATGATCCTCATGGGTCATTTGCAGACAACCAGTGGCAGTTCTCATCTCACTATTCTGACTTCTTTGCAGGCATTGCTATTGAGTCTTACCTAGGAAAGGAGTCCATACAGGAACAGCATAATTTATGACAGAACGTCCAATAGCTTTATAAGTTGTTATTAAAGTCTCCTTGTTCTTACCCCAAGAAGTCGATTATTTGTCTTGGTGGCATGAGCCGAGAATCTAAGCAATGCGTCAAATGTAGTTCCCAATATTATCGGGTACTGAACAGTAGCAATCCTTAGACCTTCAACAAAGACATCTAGTTCCATCCTCACCTGCTTAGTCCAGGAAGTGAAAATGGAGGCAGATGACTAATGAGTTGAAAGCCCAAGGTTGCGAGCATTGAAAAAATTTAATAAATTGTCCAAATAGATGATAATTCTCGCACAGATATCATCTACATTCACGGCCGAGGTTAAGACAGAACAATCATCTGCATAGGTCGCTAGTTTTAAAGGGGCAACTTTGCCAAATAAAGGTTAAACAGAAGAGGAAAGAGAACCCCACCCTGCAGAACCCCGCGGGGAGGGGAAAGGGGCATCTTTGCCAAATAAAGGTTAAACAGAAGAGGAAATCTCTTTCCTCTTCTGTTTAACCTTTATTTGGCAAAGAAGAAATTTCGTCTGTTCAGCCGACCGATAATTCACTAACTGACGTACGGGTGCCCGGTGTTGCCACATCTACAATCGGTGTTGGGTTGATTTTATTACCCCATTAATGGGGGTGGTTGAGGTTGCCAGATGACTTACTGACTGGACTGCGGTGGTCACATTAACAATTCTTCTATTAATAAATTTTTAGCGCACTACTAGTACGAAATTTGAAACTTCGATGCCATGCAATTTAATTTTGTTCTCGTTGGAACAAATAAATGCTCTTCCCTTAGAGTTCTTGGAGTTAAAGATACTTTTCGTTCTAATTTTTTATAAATTTTTTTTTTTTTTAGCTAATATCTTAGTTAAAAATTGTACCTGTTTTTTGAAATATTGAAGATTGAATACATGCTTGATAAGGGAAAAAAGCATGAACGTATAATTGAAATGCGAAACCGCATTGGAATAAAATTCGATTCATTTCGGCAAACAAAATGAATAAGAAAATATTGTAAAATCAAGAGGGTTTTATGCATTTCGAATATATTTATTGCCATTTTAATACTCATAAAATATTAAAGGAAACGTTTCATTCAAATATTTTTTGCCAAAGGTTTTTCTGGTCTGTACGAGTATTATTTCTGTTTGGAGCTTGGAATCATTTTTGTATCCTGACTGCAGGCGTTGTCAGCTGCTGTCGGTTGCCCTGTTTCAGCTACTTGTTATTTTTTTTTTTGGAGTGTATGTATCTGTGTTCATATTTTCGTTTGCCGGATGCTTTTTTTATTTAGTTTTTTTTGTTATTTTTTTTCTGATTTAATGAATGTTAAATTCGCTTATGAATCGTGCTGATTTTTGTTCCTTTTTTTTTTTTTTGCCTGCCCACTGTCAACTGTCAACCAAACTGTCCACTCATTCGTTACGAATTTTAATTTCGGACATTTTCAAAACTTATCTCTGATTCAATTTCAATTTCAGTTTTTTTTTTTTTTGTATAAATTTTTTTTGCTATCATATCGGCGTAGGACAAAGTTGGCATTGGGTGTTAAAGGCTTTTAGTAGTTGTAGCTGTTGCGGTCTTTTTTTTGTATTGTTTGGGCGGACAATACAAACATATTTTTTAATGAAATTTTTCAACGCGCTCTTCGCATTTGTGGAGTACATCAGCGCTTCATTTCACATTGTAGCCAAAGTGTCAAATTATCGTAATCAGAACATGACAGCTCTCAAAATGTGAAAATGGCCCGGTTCGGCGTGGCTCGGTATAGGAAAAATTTCAGTTGCAGCCTGCATTGTCAGCTGACAGGGGAAGGAAGATCTTGTCAAAATGTGAGAGGCGTAGGACAACTTTATATTTCACATTTCATTTGGTTGTATTTTAATTTAATTTTGCAAGTTCTTTTCTCCATTTTTTTAGTTGATGCTGCTTAAATTTGCGTTTTACCAAAAGTCCCTGCTCCATTTGGTTATTCCAGCGAATATGTTTCTGTGTAATCTTCAACTTTTCTTCTTTTTTTTCTGTCGCTTGACTCGCTTATATTCTATCATTCGCTTCATTAAAGCGACAAATCCGATTATGTTAAGAAGTTCCCTTTTAGTTTTTTTTTTTTTTTTTTTTTTGGTGCTATTCCTTTTCGAAATACCAAATTAAACCGAAGAAGAAATCGAATGTGAATCGCGACATGAACATTATTTCGGCGACTAAGCATTCAATGTCAACTTGCAGCATTTTCGAGTTTTGAAAAATGAGTACGAAGCAGCGTCCCAAGAATAAAAATCAAATAAATAAAACTTCGCTACGACTTGTTTTGGAGCGCATCAAATCGCATGCAAGAAATTCGAACCCTAATCAGCGTTCTTGGCAGCGAAACAACGCATTCAAAAAGGGTTCTCAGGTGTTGGAAATACGAGATTTATGAATTCTTAGAATACTTGCGAAATTCATGCAGACCGGCAGCGCCAAAATCGATTCCAAATGGCATAAATAACTTATTAGTAAACTTATATGCGATGTTCTAATGCCCAAAATCCATTCATTCATTCATTCATTCATTCATTCATTTATACATTTATTCATTCATTAATTCATTTGGTTTCATTTATGCATTTCCCCACAAATATCAAATTAAATTTGCTAACATTGCCATTCGCATTTTTCCCGCATGCATAGTTTGCACATTTCATTTGTTTTTCCAGCGAGTTTTCACAACAAACCGCAAACCGCAAAACCAAACCAAACCAAACCAAATCGAAGCGTACCAACTTCAACTAATGTATCTGCAAACGGTCGACAAGCAGCGATAAAAAACCGCTTACCGAATGCAGTTGGCTATTGTTCCATTTATATATACTATAAATAGGGGAAAAATATATTAAATAGTTTCCATTTGCTGTTTAATAAATATGTGTAAAAAGAACTTCGTATAACAAATGTTTCTATTATCGTTAGATAAATTGAATCTTGAAATTATGCGAGTGACAGACTACTGCAATCTGAGTTTATTTTAGTACTTCAAACTTTTTAGTGATTAAAAGTTTAAATATGCAAATTTTTTTTTTTATTTTTATTATTATTATTAATTTCCAATCTATCAATAAGACAATAAGTAAATTAGTTGAAAGTTCATAATATAACAGAAATAGCTGTACTCCAGTGAGAACAGCTATTATATTCAAAATACTATAATTAAGAGTTTATTTACAATATATACAAAATTTAATCTCTAAAAGGTAAATCTAACACATGATTTCTTTTAAGTCTTCGAGTTGTATCGCTATTATCTAGTAGGCCTATTGCCAAAACATTTAAATGATCATGTAGTCTCTCAACATACCTTGTGCTTATTCTACGTATTTCATCTTTAATGTATGGAATATTTAAATCTTTGTGAATTTGGTCATTAGCCACAAACCAGGGGGCGTCAACAATAATTGGATAGCATATGTCCACACAGACTTTAAAATAGCCTTGTAAAGCCGAACTTTGTTCTCCAAACTAAGCTGCGATTTTCTCCCAAGCAGCCAATACATTCTTTTTGTTTTTATGTTGAGTTTCTTTGTCTTGCCTTTAATATGACTTTTCCAAGTTACTCTCCGATTTATATCGAGTCCAAGATAATTTGCGGAGTCACTATGAGGAATTTGTGAATTTTTTAAAAATACTGACGGACAATCTCCTCTTCTCAGAGCAAATGTGATATGTTTCGACTCTCAGTATTAACCTTTATTTTCCATTTCTTAAGCCATCGCTCTATTTCAACTATTTCATTTTGAATATGTTGAGATATTTCTGCCGCAGTGTCTTTAGATGCAATTATAGCTGTATCATCAGCATAAGTGGCTACTTGAACATCACTGACAACAGGAAGATCGGCAGTGAATATTGTGTAAAGGACAGGTCCCAGAACACTGCCCTGTGGAACACCAGCATGGATGCTATATAGTTTCGATGTTTTTCCTTCCATTTGAACATAAAAGTGTCGATTGCTTAGATACGATTTCAATAAGAGGAAAAATGGAGCAGGAAGCAGTTTTTCACTTTATATAACATGCTTGGATGCCACACTCAGTCAAATGCTTGTTGTATATCAAGAACTACTGCCGCAGAATACAGTTTCTTCTCGAATCCACTTGTAATTATATCCACTATACGATGACATTGCTCTGGAGTCCCATGACCTCTCCTAAACCCAAACTGATGTTCCGGTATTATATTGTATTCATCCAAAATTGGTAACAATCTACTCATAAGTATTCTTTCGAACTCTTTGGAGAATGGTGACATTCTAGCTAATAGGACGGTAGAACGAGAGAATATTTTCAGGCTTGTTTGGTTTTGGAATCATTATCACCTCCGCACATTTCCATTGTGTAGGAAAGTGATCCAGCCTCAAAATCGCATTGTAAATTATGGCTAAAAATTGAATACACTTTTGAGAGAGCATTTTCGTAACTCTTCCGTCTATTTTATCATAGCCTGGTGACCTTTTTTGATTCAGTTTTGCGAATTCTTCTTTGATTTCAGACACAGTAATTCTACGAATTGGCATGCACATTTGACAAGGTACATCCAGAAACTCTATTATTTCAGTAGATTCAGGCGCAAGATTTGAATTTGGTTGAAATGTTGAGTGTAAATGTTGTGCAAATTCCTCAACCTTAGCTTTGGCGGTTTTACACCATTCTCCATTATGATTACGTATAGCAACATTTCGTTTTGCAGGTCGTTTTAAATATTTGGTAGCTCTCCAAAGGCTGTATTCATAGTAAATATGCAAATTTAAATCAAAAACTTTTTGAGAATTATAAATGACCAATGACCTCCTGTGATTTGTTCTATGATTACAAAAATCTCTTAACCGATTCTCCTCAATACTTATCGCTTTTTTCGTTAACAAAATCTCAAAGGTTAACTATAGACTTAACGTTTTTACTACTATGTAGTAATAAACAATTTTTTAAATCATAAGCTTTAAAGCAATGATGGAAATAGCATGAAGGTTCAATTCAATTCGTTTAACTTCAATTAATCGATTCTGTCCCCATAAATCGTTATAGCAAAAATTTCGAAATTGAAGAAGAAAGCTAATTTCGGTTGAACCGAAGCTCTAATATGTGACATCATCTTGCATTGTGGAGGTTGCGATTAGCGACCATATAGAATTTCAAGTTGAAGATTTAAGCAAATAAATAAAAAAGTGTTGCATACAAAAATAAAAAGTAGGTCGGTGATTTGTATGTGGGCTACCTTAACAGACTGGGGAATACTCCAATATTGCAGCATTCGTTCATAAGAAGCCACCATACCCATTTTTAAGTTGATATTCAAAAAGTTTTACATACAAAAAGTCAAAAGTGGGCAGGTGGTTTATACATAAAAAACAGAAAACACATTAAATTCTGTGGAATCGAAGCTTTAATCCCATCACATGAAGTTTCAAATTGTGTACTTACAAGCAAAAAAAAAAAATAAGCCCAAAAATTAAAAGTTAATGGTAGGTCTTTAAGGGGGCTAACCCTAAAACTGAAAGCGACGAGCCTATTAATATATAGCTATGAATCTTATGTTCATAAGAAACTGCTACACACAGTTTAAAGTTTTTCATACAAAAATTCAAAAATGAGTAGTGGATTTGTATGAGGGCTATCCCAAAATTGAGCAGGATACACCTACTGTTATATATATAAAGCATTCATTCCTAAGAATCCATAATATCAAATTTCAAGTTGATATGTACTGTAATAAAAAAGTTTTTCAAACAGAAACCCAAATGTGGGCGGTGCGTTTGTATAAGAGCAACCCCTAACACTGGACGTGATAAGGCTCTATATCGGAATTCAACCGATTAACTCAAAAATTTGTACAAAAACCAGACTAAACCTTAACTTCGGTTGAACCATAACCTTAATATCATTCACACGAAATTTTTAAACATTAACAGGAGTGGGTTCGTATAGGGGCTACCCAAAAAAGTGGGCGGTACACGCCCATTAGTATGTGTGTGCGAAGCGACTATGCATAAAATGCCATCATGTCTAATTTCACGTTGATATTGACTTTGAAGAAGTTTTTCATACAAATGCATAAATGTGAGCTGTGTGTTCGCATTGGGACACTTCCATTTTTATATGTATGTGAGGAAGGCTGTCCATAAGAAAACAATACATCTAATGTCAAACTGATATTGACTTGAAGTTTTCCATACAAGAGCACAAAAATGGGGCATGGGTTTGTATGAGTGTTACCCAGAAACTAAGCGGAAGTGTATGCCCTGTAGTGTATGTATGTTAAGCGGCTGCCCATAAAAAGCCACCATATCGAATTTCAAACTAATATTGACCTGAATAGAGAAGTTTTTCATACAAAAACATAAAAGTGGTCTGTGGGTTTGTAAGTGGGAGTCACATCCACTGATGTATATGTGAAGCGTCCATTCATACGCAACTGCCATATCAATTGTTAAGTTGATATTGCCTAAAATAAAAAAGTTTTTCATACAAAAAGTTAGTGGGAGTTTGTATGGAGCTACCCCAAAAAAGGTATTGATACTCTATTTAAACTCAATAAAAATAAGTCAATTTACAACTGGATACCATAAAAATTGGTAACCAAAAAATGCGCAACAACATCCAGATGGACATAGCTAGATCGATAAGTTTGCGTATCAAGCGTAAATCAAGCGAAAATGTGTTTAAGGTAGTTAAAATGATAGTGAACTTTTTTGTCTTCGCCTACTTATATACACTTGCTCGCAAAAGTCTAAGTAGACCACAAAAAAATTTAAGCTTTAACTTTAATCGCAAATATCTCACCTAATGTTTGAAGTATTGAATCAAATTTTGTTTTACTATATAGTTTATTAATTTCTCTTAACTAATAATATACTATTTACAGCATTTTAAAGCGGCAAACTATAATCTTAATTTATTTTATGATACAACAGCATAACCGCAAAAGTCTGCGTACAGGCTTCTTTTTTCGAAGAAAATGATGAGTTGATAACTAATAGGACAACCCTTTCTCGCCAGTTTCTCTGTACGACGTCTTGGCATGGATTCCACCAGTTTTTTTGTATCAGTAATTTTTCAGTTGTAAAATTTTCCCATTCCTCCGTTATAGGAGGTAATGATGTGTTGACGGATTCTGGGTTCGAGTAAGTCCCAGAAATGCTCTATGGGATTCAGGAGTGGAGATTGATTATATTATAAAGGAACCAGAGCTTTAATTTGTACGTACTGTGCTTGAGGTCGTTGTCTTGCTAAAATCAATACTCTTCTTGCAGCTCCAACTTCTGGGAACTTTGAAGCAAATTATCCTTCAAAACTTGGATATAACTAGTTTAATCCATTATTGATTCAATAAATGTTAGTTTGCCAACACTATTGGCTGACGTAAATCCCAAAACACAATTCCTTCTCCACCATGTTTTACGGTTGGCAACAAATTTTCCTTTTCAAAGGACGTACAGCGCTTTCTTCTTACTGTGGTAACTTGGAAACGTACTCATTTCCAAACTCCATACGCTTCTACTTATTTAGCTGAGATATGGGGCCTCTTACGGCCAACTCGACCATGGTACCCAGCTTTATTAAAATTTTCCGGTCCGTATCATCGCAAATTATTTTCGAATACCTTTCTTCAACTTCTAGTTTTAGTTGGTGAGCAATAAAACTTGGATTCAGTCGCACTGACTGAATGACGCGTATTTTCGCTATTAAAGTTAAAATTTAAATTTTTTTTGTGGTGTACGCAGACTTTTCGAGCAAGTGTATAGATTGTCCCAACTTGTGTCATTCAAGAACACACGTGATTCTATTATCTATAGAACATGATATTGTATTCTGCGATTTTTGCTGAAGCAAGGAATAAGAGAAGTCTTGTTTTTTGCTTTCGCTGGGCATTTGAAAAGAAATCGCAAACAAAACTATCTGAATCGATCAAAATGATTTTTAGATGTAAACATATGAAGAGTATTTAAGCTTTGCTACGTTCAAAGCTAATGGTTTGCAATGGTTTATGAAATAGTTTATCAAAGAGAAAACGTTGTCAAGTAAAATAACACAAAACTAAAAACCACCTATTGAATGTAACGCAAGGATTCCTGTTCGGTTGCCTAGCAGCAGTATGTGACTTGCTTGACAAATAACAATCGAAAAATCTAGTAAGCAAATGCTTTCAAAATATTTCATAGTTTATAAGTTTATATAAAAGTAGAAAACAAAATATAACAAAATAAAAGCGGACAAAGGACCGAGTTAAAATTGTTTTAATTTCGATTTTATGATTTTGTGATAACGAAATGAATCGAGAACACGGTGCAGGCTGTAAAGGCGACAATGAAAAATCTGGCGCAGCGGAATCATGCGTTCACAGCGCAAGGCTTTCACGCAAGGAATCGATAACAGAGCGAGCTGCATCGACCACCCAAATCAACATTCAAGCGAATGCCAACGTTGAAGCTCCGATCGCTCCAACCGATCACAAAGAAGCTCAGGACATAGATCGCCACGTGAATCTTGACTTGAGGCGATCTAGTGAAACCAAACCAATGCAGACTCGCGGCGCCAGTCAATATATGATCAGTTCACAGCCCAGCAGTATAAAGATGACGACAGGCGCCTCGCTGATACCGAATCTCAATTTGCTCATTGATCGGATGCGCTCGATGGAAGACGACACAGATTACATTTACATGGATTATATGCTGCCCGAGCAGAGCGAATACTTTACGCCGTACAGTCTGAAAGAGGTGCCGTATCGTGAACTGAACCCAACGCTGCCGTTCTTTACAATATCAAAACACGGCGTCACCTATTGGCATCACACGGAAAACTTCTTTACGCCGCTCAACCAATGGCAAAATGAATTTCAACAGTTCTTAAGCATTATCAAAATACGCGCCTTTGCATACTTTCGCCTGTGGAAGGGTTTCAAGGTGTGGGAGAAGACAATCAAATGGCGTAAATTGGCAGCGGCACGTGATTTCTTGGCTAATAATCTATTCATTGGCATACCACAACTAGGCAGGGCCATATTACGACTACGCAATGACATTTCGCAGCTGCAAAATGCAAACTTTATAAATATAGCGAGTAAGTAGGATGCAATATGTATCTATGTTGCATGTATAAAAAGTTGTTTATTAGCAATCGAGGACTGGCATCCGTTCTATTTCCTTGAGATACACATGAAGATCTACGAACGTCTGAACAAACGTTTAGCTGCATTTCGTCAGGATACTGCCAAATATCTTTGTAAGTTGTAAAAACTCAAGTGGTGTTCGATTTGATACTACTCGTACTACTAACCCATAATTTTAAACGAACACAGTTAAGGCCTGTACCGATGCAATTGTGGCACGTGGTTTCTTTCCGGACGATGAACTTAACTATTATCCATCAATAAAGAAGATGCGTGAAGCACACACATTCATGGATCGTACACGTAAACGCAACTTCTGCCGAATTCTAACCAAGTAAGATTTTAAACTTTTCTTATTTAACTCTTTTAACTAAATTTTTTGTTAACAGTTTTCTAACCTACTGCGATTTTATGATGTATCACATGCTGTACACCATTACTATACGCAGTTTTCGTGATTTGGTCTCTGCATTAGAGGTGCACAATGAACTTGCGCCGAGCGATGATGTCATATTGGAGCATATAGAGCTTAATGAGCCCATTGAGAACGAGCGTTCCGAGGGTGAACCGCAGAGTCCATTCTTTTTGGCTAGTCTAATTTTATTGCCGGATCGCATCGATGTGGAGCCATCTGTGTAGATATATATACATATATATAGATTTATTTCATTTAAATTTTCAACTTTTGCTTATTTTTTTCTTCGTTGTGCAGGGATATACTTAAACTTATATTCCAGCGTATTTCAACCAATATACTAGATTCTGTTTTGGATGTAGCGACTTTTACCGAGGATGCTGCCTACGAACAATATACAACGTGAGTGTTTTGTGTTTAATTTTTAGTATACGGAACTACTATTACATGAGTGGCGAATCACCAGGGCTTTGATAGATATCTCTTTTGCATGATTTAAATTGACATCCTCTGTATTGGCATCGTCGCTGGTTTTCTTTCTTTTTGTATGAAAAGTTTCTTGATTTAAGTCAATGGCTTGAAAAATAGTATTTATTAAATGCTCTTTCTCACTCTCTTGTCTCGTCACAGTTATCTGTTTGCTACAAGCTCATTAGCTCTCTCTCGCTCACACTGACGCTCGGCCAACAGTTGATAACGACAAACAGTCGTCTGTGTAAATAACGGTCTTATTCCCCGTATATTGAGTCATTTCCCCTTTTTTGTTACACAAATTTCAAACAACAAAGACACACCAAATGCTCGTCGATTAATATGCCTAATTTTTTTAGATATCTGACTGAATGCCGCTATTTAAGCCTCCTTTTGTCCGAAGTTTATGGAATATCCACATTGATATGCCACGTCCACTTTTTAGAGTAGCCACCATACAAACCCACTGCCCAATTTTGTGTTTTTGTAAGAAAAACTTCTTACTTTCAATCAAAATCTGTGTGAAAATCGGTATGTATGCTTTTTATTCATATACATATACCACCCACTTTTCGTGGTAGCCCCCATTCAAACCCATCGAAAAGTTTTACGATTTTATAAGATAAAATTCTTTATAAAGTCGATATCAGCTTGACATTCGTAGGTAGCCCCTATAGAAACCCAGCATGCACGATTGTTTAACAATGAAATTTCGTGGGAATGGTATTTAACGTACGGTTCAGCGGATGGTAACTGCATTTTTTTTTTATTTTTTTAATTTGTTTATTTTTTTAAAAGCGCAAAGTTTCAGCGTTTTAGCTACCAAGCACTCAACACATCGATCGGCTGAATCACATGCAGTTGAAAGTTCTCCTCGACTATCGCAGCAAAGACAAAAGTTTATTTTCTATTTTGCAATTTATAAAACAATAACGGGGACAATTACCACCATATGCATTGTAAAGTGGTTCCACTCTGCAATAACGCGAGCTGTTGGTATTGCCACTGGAGTGTATTCATAAATATATCTATTTATACTAAATTATAGAACGATTTCTTATACTCCACTAGACCCTCCATTATGGGACGCCAGGAGGATGCACTGTATGAATGTTCACCGGACTTATCCTTTTTGCTGCGTACGAATGCCCAATTTCAAAATGATCGGTAATACTAACACATTCCCCCGCTGTTTTAAATCTAAAATAATAATACTTTCTTCACAAATAGAAAAAGTGTCTGCATACATATACATCGTGCTTACGAGAAGGCTGCATTATATATGCAACGCTTTGAGACAATACGCTATAATTTCGAGATCGATTCGAAAACCGATCAGAACGTATTGAGTAGCGAACGAGGTACATACTAAAACTTTTTATGTTTAGGTTAAAGAAATCTTTTTCAACTATTTTGTTTTGTTTGCAGATCTGGGGGAGTTACGTAACTACTGTAATCGCTACTGCATCAACGTTCAGGCGCTCGATGGCATACTGGATACCATACATCTTGGCATGCTGAAGCTAACGCAAACTAGCTTCAAGGATACTGTGACTCCAGTCTGTCAACGTTTACAACTAGTACTGGCAACATATTTGCCAAAACTTGCAGAGGAGGAGACACAACGCATTATGGAGGAGGGACAGGACTTCGCCGCACGCATTGGCCATGAGCCGCAGGATACATTAGAGCTAGTCGCACATATACGCTTCTTGGATGCTTGCGATAACGAGCTACAGGAACTGTTCACCCAAATCGATTATGTACATGATCTACTGATAATCATAAAAGACTTTAGCATACCGGTTGATGATGACATTAAGGAGCAGTACATGGACGCCGAGGACTATTTAAATCGTACCGGTGATACATTGCGTGAAATACAAGGAAGGCGTCAGGACTTCGTTGATCTACTGGCTGTGGTTATGCAAGAGGATATTAAGTTGCTGGCGGTCGATATACATGAGATTGCATTAGAAGTTATGGAAGCATGGCTGCTCGATGTACGTAGTACATAATTGGTAGTATCCGATCTAAATTGAAAAATTATATACTTTTACAGAGCAAGTCGCAACGTAGCAATGCAGTAAGCAAACTGGATTCGTTGCTTGAGCGTTTGACTAGCTGTCAGGAGCGTGCAGATGAATTGATTGGTTATCAGAAGGAATTCAAGGTTTGATTATCGTCTATGTTCATACAATGAAATTTTATAAATATTAATATCATTCAAGATCGATATAACACGTCTCGAAGAAATGGACACTGCCTTCTATGAGATACGCATGCGCCAGAACCTTTATAAGACGCTCGAAAATTGGGAGACTGGTTTGGCTTCATGGATTGATGCTGACTTCAATACGCTGGTAGTGGCTGATATGATCGAACTGAACTCAAAGACAATCAAAAATTGTCTGCAATTCGAAAAGTATCTGCCGCAGAATAATATAGTGCCGGTGCTTAAAAAATCGGCAGAACTCTTTAAGATGAAACTTGGCGTCATTGGCTATTTGCGAAATCCGAATATGCGTGCGGTAAGTTGAACGTTGTCTACAAATTGGGCATTGACATTGACACACACAAAAATCGATAGAATTTCTAAAAATCAACTCAAAAATTCTCGAAGTGAGTTTAGTACTGATTGGTTGGTTGGTTTGAGAAAGACGTTGACTTAGATCTCTTTTTTAGGTCCATTGTTCATGTTACTTGAGAAATTCTTGTTTATGTTTGAGTTTCTATAGATGACTTTCCTGCTTGGGACAGTATTGGTATGCCATGGTATAGAGACTTTAACTAAAGTGAGACCAACTTAAGATGTCATCGTGATGCTTCTTGCTACAACACATGACTTAGAAGAGCTATGCTACCTGCGCTCGGCTGACAATAATAACTAGTCACTGACTGGTGAGTGTCAATGCCAGCAGAATAAAGGTACCATATAACGTATGTTGTAGGAGATGCGATGTCCGTTCTTATCTAGCCTTTAGCTCTGTAATATTGAAACCCTTAGGTACTCCCTTCTTTCCGTTCTTGTCCAGCCTTCAGCACTGTAATATTGAAACCATTAGGTACTCCCTTCTTTCAAAGAATCTCTGATGTAATCAGTGCTCGGCGAAGTCACTAATACAGATCCTTTCATACCACTAATGGCCGTACGACACACGAATAATAATCAGCAAATTATTTTCCCCTTCGTTGCTCCGGCATTTAAAACACGAAAGAGACTTTACGAAAGGGAGAGCTATATACATACAGCAACATTTTTCACATCGACTTGTATAGGTCACGCTGGACTTTTGTTTATGTTTTATTAAAATGTAAAGAATCAATAGATAAAAGCCTTTTAAAAATGCATGCATTGAGTATATTCACCATTTGCGCATGACATGCCAAAGCAATTGTCTTTGCATTATTCATTATTGGCCTTTTTTATAGTTTTATTGTACACTAGTACACTTTTTGTGTAAAGAGTGACCGAATAAAGAAATAATCCAAAACACCATAAAAATATAGATAAAACACTATTTCTGCCGAACTTTTGGTACTTTGTCATTTTGGAGTACAGCGTTGCCTTATCTTTCACATAGATTTTCATTTTAATATGGTATTTTTGCTGTTTATTTTCCTGTTTAATTTTCGTTTCACTTTTTAATGAAACTATATTTCAACTTCTCGCACCTGTAGAATTTTTGCTTTGTCTATGTTCTGATCTGCTCTAACAGCAATGAAGAGGAAAATAATTTGCTGATTGTATTCGTGTGTCATACGGCCATAAATGCTTTTTAGCATCGCCCTTTCATTAAACATGCGGCAAATACTTTTCATATCTAAATCATTCAACAAACTTAAATACCTTGATATCTAACCTAAACAGAAAGAGAGAAATTCTCCAAATTCTAAACCACCTAAGGGTTTAATAGTGCTGTCTTCTTTGACTGACTCGAATGAACCTATTATTGACGAAAAATTAGATGAATCATCTGTTACTGCTGCTTCCTCTGCAGTATCCAAAAAGTCAACAACGATGCCAATGGAAATTGACACAAAAAAGTCTTCGACAAATCTTAGCGGTGACGCGGTCAAACGCTGCTCCAACCCAGTTATGGTTGTTGATGACTGCTGTGATGTTCCTGCCAAGGATTTTTAGACTACTCATTCTGTTGGTGAAGCTAAAACTAGCTCTCCTTCAGCAAATAACTTGACTGTTGTAGGCCCACGTAAGTCTCTATTTAATTCTCGTCTTTTTGCCGAAACGGCTGAGCATAACTTTAAATCGTACATTAACAGTAGTCTTAAATGCTCTTATAACATATCTGTCATCGACACTATTCTTTCCCAAAAGATTTGGCCTGATGGTATTATTGTGCATGAGTACGTTTATAAATATAAACTCTGTTTCACCTCCGGTATGCAAAAAACTAAGTTTTAAGAACTAAGCTTACTAATTTTTATTTAAATAGTTTTTTATTTACTGTTGGTATCATTGTTTTTCCTGAAACTTGGCTTCAACCACACATTCTCAATTCGGAGTTGTTTAGTGATTATTTAGTTTCATTTAGAAAAGTTTGTTCCAATCCCTCTGACATTGGTCAAATCATCTCTACTGACTGAAGAAATTAGTATTTTCAATCAGGATTTTCAATTTGTATGTGTCAAAACTTATTTTTACTTCAAACATTCATCCTTCTTAGGAAACAAATGATGTCATCATGCCGCTGCGATTTCTTACATCGCCACTCTTTTACACTAAAAAGATTATCTTATTGTTATGGATGATTTCAACTTACCCAATATAAGTCGGTCAAATATAATGGAGTCTTCAATGCTGATTCCAGCTGCAATCAATGTCTGTTTGAGTTGTCCTTGCACTGGTAGACTTCTTGATCTTGTTTTCGTTGACGCTAGTTTTGATATAATTATTAATATGATTCCTACTTTAACAATACCTGAAGATAATCACCATCCAACATTAGAAGTCTCATTTCAGCTTAAAAATATTCGTTGTGTAAGATGTTTTAAGAAAACTGACTGTGACAAGTTAAATCACTAACTTTTCAGTACCGATTGATCTGCTCTAGATTTTTCAACGAATATTTTTTTATTCTACCATTGTCAATTATTTTGACAAATGCATTCCACACACAACTCTCTCTAGCTCAGGAATAAAATAACTTTGGTTTTCTCGTAGTAAATATTGTTAAAATTTTTTATTAATGATCTGCTTTAATTTTTGCAGATGATGTTAAATTGTGCTTGTCATTTTCTGATGTTTCCCAACACAGTTTACTCACTACATACATGGTGCTGTATTAATTATCTTAATCTAAATTTTGCAAAAAATTTAGATGGATGACGTTTCATAGCAGAAAAGGTGTTCTTGGCTTTGTAAGCGTTGGTCTTATACCACTAAAATCCTCTTTACTTCGCTTATTCGTCCGATTTTAGATTTTAACTCCTGCATTTGGAACCCATACTATGATATTCACGAGGATCGTATTGAGTCAGTTTAAAAACAGTTTCTTCTCTTTGCCTTTAGAAGTCTCAATTGGAATCTTGAAAGAAATCTTCCACCCTAAAATGACAGGATAAAATTAATTGATCTTCCAACCCTCTAATCACACCGATCTCTGCTCTCTCTTTTAATTTTCTTCATAAAATTCTTATTCTTATAAAATTATTTCCCTACTTGCTTCAGTCCATATTCTGTCCCCATTCGGCCAACTCGTCACTTTGTGCCAATAAAGTTGCCTTTTTGTAAGACAAATTACTCGTTCAATAGCTCCGAGCTCTTGTTTTATTAATTGTACAATACATTTTTTCCTTATTTCTCTTTTAATTCGTCATTAAACTATGTAACTTCTCTAAACTTGTAAACTTCTTCCTTTAGTTTTAAGTTAATTTTAATTGATTAATGAATTTTATTATTTTTATTAAGCGACTGGGTTAAAAAAGTAGTTGCAATTTTGTAGAAATAATTAAACACCGCAAACTCCGACCTAACTGGGTTACGGTTTGCTCCAACAACCGTACTAACCGTACCTATTCTAAGAACTAAACTAAGAATTTAATATTTTAACTTTGCAGCGCCATTGGGCCGACGTCGAAGTGTTGCTGGGTAGAAAATTCTTTCAAGAAGGCAATATCAAGATACAGACATATGATGAGGTACATGCCTTCGACAATGAGGAAATTGCTGAAGCGTTGATGTTCATTTCAGCGCAAGCAACTGGTGAAACACAACTCGAAAATATGCTTAAGATGATTGAGAATATATGGAAGGATACGGAGCTGTCGATTGTCTCACATCACGATCAAAAGGATGTCTTTATATTGGCGGGTACCGAAGAATTGCAAGCGGTGCTCGATGATTCGAATGTAACCATAAATACTATTGCTGCATCGAAGTTTATTGGACCAATCAAGTATAAAGTATCCGAATGGCTTAAAAATATGGAACAATTTGCCAAGACATTTGGTGAGTGCTTCCTTCCCAATTATAAATTTAAAGTGTTAATTTAATTCGCATGCATGACAGAATCGTGGATGGACTGTCAGGGTGCTTGGATTTATCTAGAGGCTATCTTCGCCTCGGCCGATATACAGCGTCAGCTACCGAATGAGGCACGCATGTTCTTTCAGGTGGACAAAAGTTTTAAGGATATTGTGCGACAGGCCAAGAAAGTGGCACTTGCGCTGCCGACCATGTCTGATGTGCAAGTCTACAACAATCTGGTGGAGAACAATCGCCTGTTGGATCTCATATCGCGTGGCCTGGAGGCTTATCTGGAGGTGAAACGTGTTGTATTTCCACGGTGAGTATTTGAAGAATTTTTACAAAATTGAATCGATATATTTATTTGTATTTTAGCTTCTATTTTCTATCCAATGACGAATTGCTCGAGATATTGGCACAGACACGCATACCCCAGGCGGTGCAGCCGCATTTGCGTAAATGCTTCGATGCCATCTATCGGCTGGAATTCGGTCAGAAGGAGAGCGGTGAGGGTGGCAAAATGGTTGCAACAAACGACATTGTTGCCTTTCTCTCACCCGAGGGTGAAAAACTAATGTTCGGTAAGGGTCTAAAGGCGCGTGGCGCCGTTGAGGAATGGCTCAGCAAGGTTGAGGATGCAATGTTTGTTGCGGTTAAGCGTTACATGCGTTTCGGTTACCAATGCTATCCGGCTAAAGAGCGCGAGGAGTGGTTCCAAGGTATGGTGCTACATTTTAATACCAATTTTGTGTAATACATTCTGCAAAACATTCTGTTGGCAGATCATCCCAATCAGGTGGTGCTGACTGTATCGCAGGTTATGTGGGCCGCTGATATACATGCAATAATCGAGGCTAAAGATACCAACCCAACGAAAATAAATACGGACATGGAGATCTTTGAAGTAAAGTGCCTAAAGGATCTGGGCGCACTTGCAGCACTAACACGTACTCAAATATCCTCGCTATTGCGCAAAGTGCTCTGTGCACTCATAACCATTGATGTGCATGCAAAGGATTCGGTGCGACTGCTCATTGAGAGATCGGTGTACAAGCCGTAAGTCATAAATAGAAATGTATGTATATATATCGTCGTTATAGCATCTGTAGAGACGCTCTTGTTACTTCTTGGGATAGGCCGATACATTATTTTGTTCGGCTTTCCACCATTTCATTACCGTCTATGCTCTGGTGGCTGGGAATCCAGTCACCTTTTTTGAGGTGCTGAGAGTATCAACTACATCCCTGCTCGCCAGCACATTTCTTGGACGCTGTCTGCAGAGCTTTTATCGCAGCTTGGCTATCGACGAATATGTTTATTTGTTCTTGCGCGGAGAGCATCTGTTGGTCAACTTCTGCTTCCTTCAGTACGTTTGGCGTACTGTGCAGTAATCGGGTACTTCCTGCCAACTGAGCTCTGTCCATAGTTTTATGACGCCATGGTGCCTGTCGCGCAGAGGCGTTGCGCAGACTTCTGTGCGAGGAGACGCGCGTAGCTTTCCGAGGTTACCCTCCTAATATCGTTTCTAGTGCTTCTGTAATGGTGAACCTCAACGCTCCCGTGATGTAGACGAAAGCATGCTGTTAGGACTTCTTCAAGGCCTGCCACCATATCAGAACTCCATGAAATAGTTTCGGTCGTACTTCTGAAATGAAGATCCTCTTGGTGAGAATCCCCATGAGCTGCTCATCATCTTTTGCGATGCATAAAGCGCATTGGTTACTTTTTTCACCCTTTCTTCCACATTGAGTCTTCAGGTCAGCTTGCGATCCAATACTGTGCGAAGATATTTTGCGCTGTTTTTAGGTACAAGCAGTGTTATTTTAGGTGGAATCCACTGCGACACCTTGTATCTCTTAGTTAAGAGAATGCGGTCTTTATTATCCGCATTGATACTGCGTCCGACTTCGGTTGCCCATTCAAGTATCTCTTTTAACGTGGGATCCATGATTGAGTTGAGAGTTCATGGACATTTGCCCGTAATAATTATAATTATGTAGAAATCTTGGGCGATTTCCTGTCAAGTATCTTAAGTATTTCGTTAACCATTTAGTTCCGTAACAGGGTTGATATGACTCCACCCTGCGACATGCGTGCATGTGCTTCAATCGTCAAGGCTGTGGTTCCCCACTCGACTTGAACACTTCAGCAGCTCAGCAGGCTATGTATCCGGAATAATATACAAAATTATCTTTACATTGCGGTTGACTAGTGTGTATAATATTATAATTACGGCTAAACTTACAGCAACGATTTTAATTGGCTGAAGATGTTACGCTTTTATTGGTCTATTGAATTAGAAACGGTTTACACGCGCATGGCTGCCGCCAATATACCCTACTACTATGAGTATTTGGGCGCTGGTGGTGTGCTTGTGCTGACGCCGCTAACAGATCGCTGTTATCTTTGTTTGATGGGCGCATTCCAGATGGATCTGGGTGGAGCACCAGCCGGCCCTGCTGGCACGGGCAAAACCGAAACGACAAAAGATTTGGCCAAGGCTTTGGCCAAGCAGTGCGTCGTATTCAATTGTTCCGATGGTCTCGATTACAAGATGATGGGTCGCTTTTTCTCGGGTCTGGCGCAATGCGGAGCATGGTGCTGTTTCGATGAGTTCAATCGCATAGACATTGAGGTATTGTCCGTCATTGCACAACAATTAATTACTATACGTTCTGCAAAGGCGGCTGGAGTCAAGCGGTAAGTGCACTCTCAAATCTAACATGTGTATGTGTAATTACATGTCAATTCCTTACTCTTATGTACAGCTTCCTCTTCGAGGGCCGTGAAATAAAGTTGAATCGCTCAGCCTGTGTGTTTATTACCATGAATCCGGGTTATGCTGGACGTACTGAACTGCCGGACAATCTGAAGGCGCTCTTCCGTCCAATTTCCATGATGGTGCCCGACTATGCGCTCATTTCTGAGGTCATACTGTATTCGGAGGGCTTCGAAGATCCGAAAATATTGGCGCGTAAAATGGTGCAGATGTATCAGCTCTGCAGTCAACAGCTCAGCCAACAGAATCATTACGATTTTGGTATGCGTGCCGTCAAATCGGTGCTGGTCATGGCGGGCGCCTTAAAACGTGCCGCACCCTCACAGCGCGAGGACATTACGCTTATTGCAGCGCTACGCGATTCGAATATACCCAAATTCTTGGCTGACGATGCGGTGCTATTCCGCGGCATACTAAGCGATTTATTCCCAGGTGTCGAGCTGCCCGACTCACAGCACCCGGATCTACAGCGTGGCCTGATTGCCGGTTTGACCGAGAAGAATCTACAGCCGACGGCTACCACGTTGCGCAAGTGTATACAGCTCTACGAGACAATGTGTGTGCGCTGGGGTGTTATGATGGTTGGTCCGACGGGTGGTGGCAAATCGGTTGAGTTGCATGCGCTCGAATATGCATTGGGTTATCTATTTGAGGAAGGCGTACAAGATCCCAACTTCCGACCAGTAACTGTGACTATAATGAATCCGAAGGCGGTCAGCATGAATGAGCTGTACGGTTATGTTGATCCAAAGACACTTGAATGGCAAGATGGTCTGCTGGGTACAGCGGTTCGCAATGCAGTCTGTGTAGAGGGTAAGAACTGCGTACATTTTTCAATTTTAAAAAGCATGCGAAAATTTATGGTTTACACACAGACGAAATACATCAGTGGATTGTAAACGATGGTCCTGTCGATGCTGTCTGGATTGAAAATTTGAATACCGTATTGGATGATAATAAAATGCTTTGTCTGGCCAATTCGGAACGTATTAAGCTGACAGCCTGGATACATATGGTCTTCGAGGTGCAAGACTTATTGCAAGCATCGCCTGCCACTGTCTCACGTTGCGGCATGGTCTACGTCGATCCAGCCGATCTCGGCTGGCTGCCATTGGTCGACACCTGGTTCACCGTCGAGGTCAATAAAAAACTCTCACCGGAACAGACCGCATTCCTCTATGGTCTGTTTAAAAACTATTTCGGCATTGCGCTAAATATTGAAAGCAAACATGGCGCCTTCATGATACATCAGGTCTTTGGTTCTAAGGTGCGTCTATGCTGCACCTTGATATCATCGTCATTGGAATCTTTACGCTGGTTTGGCATGGAGGAATCTGAATATAAGGCATTACTCGTTAAAATTTTCACTTGGAGTGTACTCTGGGCCATTGCTTCGAACTTTAAGGATGAAGAGAAATCAATATTCGAAAAAATGTGGCGCGATACAATGAAAGAACAGCCAAACTTGTCGTAAGTAGCATGGAATACAGTGTTCATTCTATAAATATTTACTTCTTTTAACTTCAAACAGTTTACCAAAACGCTCACTGTGGAACTATCGCATCGATATGGAGAAAAAGTCTTGGGGCAGTTGGATGTCCATTCTTGAACCATTTAAATACAATGCAAACATTTCGTACTATGACATGCAAGTGCCTACTGTCGACACCACCAAATATGCGTAAGTCCAGCAATTTGTTTGCAATGTTTGAAAGGAGTCAATTACAATTATAAGCAAGAAGTTTTCCTTAGCAAGGGCGCAGATTATGCATCCCTAATGTTTATGGAGATAACTAGTTAGTACCTGGTTCTTCCTGCCCCACTTCTCCACTTCGCCCTTCTTCATGACCCCTCGGGTAATAAAATTGTTCATACAAAAATACTAAAATAGCGACTAAAAAATAGGGTAGCAGGGTTAACATATTCTCATATGTATATATATATATATATATATAAATTTTCATTTTATATATAAAAAATTATAGCACAATTTTTGGAACTTATTCAGATAAGCGGCATATATGTACATGCATATTTTTTTAAACAAATGCTCATTTTTGAATTACATTAAAACCCAAAATCTATTAACAAAAGCCAACGGTTTTCTTTCATTCTTTGCATCTCTAATATCATCCCACACAAATGACCATTTAAGGCAAACACATGACCGCTAGACGATTTCGTAGCTATCAGCTTTTTATCGTATACGAAAGTAAGTAGATGTGCTTAAAATGTTTGCGCTGTGTTTGTTTCAAATTAATTAAATAAATGCGTTAATTTAATCTTTATAAATTATAGTCTATGTGCTATTCCGATATATGAGCTATATTATTGTAAAGTTTTATTAAAATCCATTCAGTAGTTTTAGCGTGAAAGAGTAACAAACATCCACACATCTACACATACATACAAACTTTCGCGTTTTTAATAATAAGTAGGATTAATTAGGATTTAAATAGTTAGACGAAGTTTTGCTCTTTCTTATTAGGTCAGAAGTTTCATTTGAGAATCCAACTATCACTTGGAAACTTTGTATCTTATTTTGTTTTGAAAACACGCTGCATAAATGAATGTCTAACATAGGTTCGCTCATACATTATAAGCATCAGTGATCCGAGATAGCTTTGCCCATTATTCCAGGAAAATTATATATAGCTGTTGGATTTAAATCAAGTGCCCGCTTCGAGCCGCATCTATTTTGTTGGACAGACGATGTTGAGAGTGCTCATAACATTCGCCTGATTGTCCAGAAATACTTTTATTTAAAATCCATTCACTGGCCTCAACTCAAGAACTGTGCTGCCACCACACTTGTATGATTTTGGCCATCTATCGTCATTTAATCGAACATTTTTTTTTTCGATTTTATATATCATTTTGATCAAAATTTATTTAATTAACCAATTAAAATTAGAAGAGAAATACCAAAATATTGAGGTCGTTTACAGAAGTTTACATTAGTGATGATGGTTATTAATTGGCATTCACTTGGAAATTATCAAAAACGAGTCTTTTGCTCACGGCCCACGCAACTCCCAAATAGTCACGAAACCCGTGGGTAACTGCTGAAAATCCGTTTCGTGGTGAACAAACTGTGGTTCCCGCTAAGTAAAAAACTTTTAGAAGTCCAGACACAGATACGAGCCCCGTCGAGAGGGGCTCGAACTTTTTTAAGGGGTCAATGGGATCGCTTTTTCCATGAGTGCAAAGCAGTGGGTACGGCATATAAAAATAGTGGCCCATAAAATAGTTTCTTACCCTGAATTTGATAATAACAACAACTGGCACCAATGCGCTCTAGACTATAGTTGACGGTGCGCTTTCCTACATACGTGCGGCCATGTAGATCCTCCATCTGGATGTATGAAAAAACAGAGCTTGTAAGAGCTACAGATATCAAACATGAGTTTCGAATTTTTCTTTATAATTGTTTCTTTTTTTTTTCATTAAATGTTTATTCTTAATTTATTTACCCTGTACTAAAAGGGACCAGGGTACAATAAATCTGTGTAAATGTATACAGCAGGCAGATGGATGCGTGGTAGATCCCATAAAGTATGTATAAATATATGTTTTAAAAATAACCTATAATAAAAATATCAATAATACTGGAGTGTCACGGAAAAGCTTTCACCTCTAAATCAACGCTGAATAGTAATAGCCCAAAGGTACGAACACCTTAGAGTTTTCATACATATACCAACAATCGCATGCGAAGTTGGCTACTTGATCCTAAAAAAAAAACAAAAATTTTAATTAGTTATGTTGCTTTGGTGTTGTAATTTGGCACGCTGTACAAATTATGACTCAAAAACGTTGGGTGCTCTCCTAATTTCTGTTGCTTTTTTATTACAAACATAAACACTATTAAATTAACAGTACATTCAATTGATGCTCGCTAACATGTTGGCAAGTGCGCCCACAACAGTTTCGAGCCATACGTCGAGCAGCTCGACCGACATGAATCGCCTTTTTCATGTGAATCGCCTTTTTGAGCACGACAGAGATAAATAATATTTTTTGCTCTATTCTTTCAACAAAAACCAAACGAATCGAAAGAAACAAAAAAGAAATCAGCTATGCGGAATACGCTACATTATTATTCTACCGTGGGCTGAGAAAGATGTATATAATGAAATGGAGAATTGGAAAAATCAAATTCCACATGTTACACTAAGAAGGTAGCGTGTTGGGAGCGAGCGCTCTCGTATTTCACAGGCTCGGTACGTGAACGAATTTTTACTTTGCTGCTGTGCCCATGGTACAATGTCTTGTATTGTACCATGGCTGCGCGTATGTTGTTGTCTACATTTCTTTCTTTTAGTTCTAGTTGTCTTATTTCCATAAAGACACTTCTCTATCAATCTTACGCGTTCATATCGGTTGGCCTTAGTCCGAGCTCAGTGCGCTACCTTATTAGTGTACCATGAATTTCCTCCTTTTCATTGTGTGTATACAATGCAGTGCCAAACCAAGACAACACATTTTCATATGTTATTTATTCCTATGGCGTCACTCACTTTGATTTTATTGATGTTTTTCTTTTTTAGCATATTGAAAGAGGGAGAAAGCTCAGGTGAATGTTTTGCGCTTGCCTATTTATATATAAATTCTTAATCAGTAGCATCAATAGCAATGTCAATTTAGCCATTGTCCGTCCGTCTTGTGGTATAAAAGAAAATATCAATGACACCTCATAGATCACGTGTCCCTCCCAGTATTGAACTCTTAAACTTACCACACTCTTTAGCGCCGGTTCCACCGAAATTATATTTTTCTTATTTAGATTTTCAATTAATTAATTTTATTCTGTTTTTTGTTTTGTTTCTTCCAGCTACTTGAGTGAATTGCTCTTCAGACGCAACTATCCGGTCATGTTCACCGGTGAGACTGGTGTTGGTAAAACCGTCTTGGCAGTTAGCACCATGAAAAAGCTTTCGCTGGGCACAATCCTGCCAGTGGTGCTGAACTTTTCCGCACAGACAAGCAGTCAACGCACACAGGAAATGATCGAAGGTCCGCTGGAGAAGCGTAAACGTACGCAACTGGGTGCACCCGTAGGTAAAACGGTTATTGTCTTCATAGACGATGTGAACATGCCAAAGCTGGATACCTACGGCAGTCAGGCTGCCATCGAACTGCTGCGGTAAGCTTTAAATACAACTTTATGTTGAGATTCGTTTCTTGACTTAATTCAAATGTGTGTAGACAATTTCTTGACTTTGGTGGCTTCTACGATCGTGAGAAGCTCTTCTGGAAGGAAATTCTGGATGTAGTGTTAGGCTGTGCCTGTGCACCACCAGGTGGCGGTCGCAATCCATTGACGCCAAGATTTGTGCGTCACTTTGCGCTCTTCTCGCTGCCAAAGCCAAACGATGAAACGCTGACGCAGATCTTCAGCGGTATACTGGGTGGCTTCTTTGATAGTTTCTCCTCAGCCATACGCCCGTTGTCCGATCCTGTGGTACACGCTTGCGTTGATGTCTATATGCGTGTTGCGAATGTTATGCTGCCGACTCCAGATAAATCACATTACATCTTCAATTTGCGTGATCTGTCCAAGTGCATACAGGGCATACTGCAGGCGGATAACATGTACCATAACATGGAAAGCCAAATACTGCGTTTGTTCTATCACGAGACAACGCGTGTGTTTCACGATCGTCTGATCAATGTCGAGGATAAGTCGCTTTTCAAGAAACTCATGAATGAGGTGTGCAAAAAGCATTTCGGTCGCGAGGTTGTCAAGAGTGACGAACAGGCGCTGCTCTTTGGTGACTTCATGATCTTCGGTAAGCCGAAGAACGAGCGCATCTATGACGAGATACGTGATCATGGCAAGCTGGAAAGTATTCTAAATGACTACATGGAGGATTATAATTCGATGGCCTCCGGCAAGCGCATGAAGCTGATACTATTTCAGGATGCGCTTGAGCACACGGTGCGTCTGGCGCGCCTACTGCGTAGCGATCGCGGCAATGGTTTGCTGGTCGGTGTTGCTGGCATGGGCAAACAATCGCTGACCCGAGTCGCCTCGCATGTCAACGATTACAACTGTTGGCAAATCGAAATGCGACGCAATTATGATCTCAACGCATTTCACGAGGATCTACGTGTACTCTATCGTATTGCGGGCGTAAGTGGTGTTAGGGTGTTTCTTTGAGTTTATTTACCATATAGTATGTTTTGCTTACAGATAGAAAATCAACCGGTCACTTTCCTTATGATCGACAGTCAAATCGTTGAGGAAGAGTTTCTAGAGGATATAAATAATATATTGAATTCAGGTGAGGTGCCAAATCTCTTCGAGGGCGATGAGTATGAGAAGATTTTACTGGATGCACGTGAAGGCTGCAATGCCGAAAAGCCGGATGTAAGCTGCTGGAAAATATCGCATAAACATACAATTAGAGTCATACAGTTTCTGTTTCTTCCAGGGCTGCAGTCGTGATGAAATCTACAAGTTCTTCATAAATCGCGTGCGCAATAATTTGCATGTTGTAATGTCAATGAGTCCCGTCGGCGAATCTTTTCGCCGCCGCTGCCGCATGTTCCCTTCTTTGGTTAATTGTACAACAATCGATTGGTTTACAAACTGGCCAACTGAGGCACTCTACTCCGTGGCAATGGGTCTGCTCACGAAGATCGCTACGAACATGGATGATCGCATAGCATTGGCCAGTACCACTGTCTATATGCATAAGGTAAGCTTAACTTCACACAGACAACACACTGTATATATATATATATATATACTCATCCAAACAGACAGTTGAAGATGCCTCATTGCTGTTCTACAAAGAAATGAAACGTCACTACTATACCACACCAAGTAGCTATCTGGAGTTGTTGAAACTCTATCAGAATCTACTAAAAGTCAAGACAAACGAAATCATTGCCAAGCGCAAACGTATTGAGAACGGTTTGAATAAGTTGCTGGAGACCAATGACATTGTACGTATTTAGTAGTTAGATAAAAAATACCCATAATACCCGTACTACTCATAAATGCAATGCTTACAGATTTTGGTTATGCAAGTAGAACTAGAGGTCATGGTGCCACAGCTGGATGAGAAGTCTGCCTTCATGAAGATGTTGCTGGACAATTTGAATACTGAGTCGAAGGCTGCCGATGCCGTCAAGGAAGCTGTCATGGTTGATGAGGCCAATGCAAAAGAAAAAGCAGCCGTAGCGCAAGCCATCTCGGAGGATGCCAGTAAGGATCTTGAGATTGCCATGCCTGCGCTGCGTGAGGCAGAGGATGCATTAAAGGGACTGTCAAAAGCAGATATTAACGAATTAAAGTCATTCACGACACCGCCGGCATTGGTGCAGTTCTGCATGGAGGCGGTCTGCATACTGTTGGGTGCCAAGTGAGTAGCGAACTTAAATCGAACTTAAAACGAACTTTAAATCTAATGCGTACCATACAGACCAACCTGGGCCTCAGCTAAAGCTGTCATGGCTGATGTAAATTTCATAAAGCGGCTTTTTGAGTACGATAAGGAACACATGAAGGATGATGTGCTCAAGAAGGTCAAAAAGTATATCGATCACAAGGACTTTGTGCCGGCGGTAAGTAATTTTTGTTCATTAGTTTAGTTCATTTTAATTCACTCTCAAACTTTACAATGCTGCAGAAATTCGAAAAAGTTTCCAAAGTTGCCAAATCGGTGAGCATGTGGGTCATTGCCATGGACAAGTTCTCGAAAGTTTACAAAGTGGTTGAGCCGAAGATCAAACGTAAAGAGGCTGCGGAGGGTGAGCTCAAGGAAGTCATGACAGTTCTGCGTCAAAAGCAAAAGGAACTGGCTGCCGTTGAGGCAAAGATTCAAGGTCTGAAGGATAGTCTCGAGGAGAAGCAACGCGAGTTTAAAGTTATACAGGACAACGTCGATCTAACCTATGGACGCATTAATCGTGCCGGCCGTCTGACATCCGCACTGTCCGATGAGCAAGTGCGCTGGAAGGAGACAGTCAAATCGCTGACAGCCGATTTGTCCTGCGTGCCAGGCGATGTGCTCGTCTCGGCAGCTTGTGTCGCTTATCTGGGCGCGTTCTCGCATAAGTATCGCTTGGATATGGTTTCTTTGTGGGTGAAAAAGTGTCGCGAGTTTAATATTCCATCGAGCCCTGATTTTCACTTGCTCAAAGTGCTAGGCGATCCGTACGAGATGCGTCAGTGGACCATATTCGGACTGCCCAAGGACAATATTTCCATAGAGAACGGCATCTATGCAACACGCGCGCTGCGCTGGGCACTGATGATCGATCCACAGGAGCAGGCCAATCGCTGGATACGCAACATGGAAAAGGCGAACAATCTACAGGTAATCAAGATGAGCGATTCGTCCATGATGCGCATACTCGAGACATCGGTGCGTCAGGGTTATCCGGTGCTATTGGAGGAAATCGATGAGACAATCGATCCGGCATTGCGTCCGATTTTACAGCGTGAGACATATAAGCACGAAGGACGCATCTACTTAAAGCTTGGCGACCAGGTAATCGACTATGACGACAACTTCAAACTGTATATGACAACCAAGCTGCCGAATCCGCATTATTTGCCGGAAGTGTGTATCAATGTGACGCTTGTTAATTTCTTGGTGACCGAGTCCGGTCTTGAGGATCAGTTGCTGGCGTAAGTGATAAAATGTGAATTTGTTGTAACATTTTCGACACCTTACATAATATTTCCAGCGATATTGTAGCCATCGAGCTGCCCGTTTTGGAGCAACAGCGTAACGATCTAGTGGTGAAGATTAACGCGGACAAACAACAGCTGCTACAGCTCGAAGACAAGGTGCTTAAACTGCTCTTCCAATCGGAGGGTAATATACTCGACGATGAGGAACTTGTCGAAACACTGAACGATGCCAAAGAAACCTCGCTTATTATTGCAACGCGTCTCATCGATACGGAGGAAACGGAGAAGGTCATAACTGCTTCGCGTGAACAGTACCGCGTGCTAGCCTCACGTGGCGCTATACTTTACTTTGTTGTTGCCGGACTCTCCGAAATAGATCCGATGTACCAGTACAGTCTGAAATATTTCTCGCAGGTCTTTTGCAATGTCATACGACTTGAACATCCACCGCAGAGTGTCAGTGTGCGCATTGAGCATCTGATGCGCGATGAGCTCAAAGCAATCTATGAGAACATATCGCGTGGTCTATTTGAGAATCACAAGATCATACTGAGTTTTCTACTGGCATTGGCCGTGGAACAGCAGGAGGGTCGTGTTACGGAAGCCGAGTTCAATTTCCTCACACGCGGCATGGTCGGTAATGTGCAAAGAAAATCAAGGCCGCCGGTGCTTTTTATAAGCCAATATGACTGGGATACGTTCCTTTTCCTTGAGGAGACCTTTCCAGAGTATTTTGATGGTTTCACTGATGACATACTAACGCCATTCTTTCTGGAAATTGAAGATAATACTGAGGTGAATTATTGAAAATGTTTTATAAGTCAAATGATAACATTTTTCTTTTTCTATAGCACTTCGACTTTTGCAATACAAAGAGACCGCCCACGGACAAGTGGAATAAGCGTCTCAAGAGCTTCCACAAACTTATGTTCATACGTATTTTCCGCATGGAGCGTTTTCTATTGAATGTGGTTGTCTATCTTCGCGAGACAATTGGCAAGGAATTCACCGAAGCGTCCGCTTCGGGTACACAACTTAAAGTCGTGTAAGTATTTCCGTAAACAAAAAAAAAGAATAAATTTACTTATTACTAAAATAAATTCAACAGATTTCTGGATACATCTAACGTAACACCGTTGGTCTTTGTGCTCTCTACTGGTTCAGATCCTATGGCTGCATTCCTTAAATTTGCCGAGGAAATGAAGTACATGGACAAATACTATTCGATCTCGCTAGGTCAGGGCCAAGGTCCGATTGCTGAAAACTTAATCGACAAGAGTATGCGTTTAGGGCATTGGGTCTTTCTGCAGAATTGTCATTTGGCAACATCATGGATGCCTACCATGGAGACAATTGTACGCAATTTAACGCTGGGCATTACAAAGGCGAATCCCGATTTTCGGCTATTTCTTTCATCCATGCCAATACAAGCATTTCCCATTAGTGTGCTGCAGAATTCTGTAAAGATTACGAACGAACCACCGAAAGGTATCAAGGCCAATGTCAGCGGTGCACTGACCGATCTCAACAAAGACTTCTTCGAAAAGCATGTGCAGGGCGATAAATGGCGAGCTATTGTCTTCGGACTGTGCATGTTCCATGCTGTGCTCCTGGAGCGTCGTAAATTCGGACCGCTCGGTTGGAACATTACGTATGAGTTTAATGAAAGTGATCGTGAATGTGGACTCAAAACGTTGGACTTTTTCATCAATCGTGAGGAGATGGACGATATACCCTGGGAGGCAATACTTTATATTAACGGTGAAATCACCTGGGGCGGACGTGTTACAGATTATTGGGATCAACGTTGCCTACGCACTATACTCACAATATTCTCCTCGGATCGCATTATCGATCCGGAGTATAAATACTGTCGTGGCGACACTTTATACCGCGATCCGCGCAAGCCAACGCTAATAGAGTATACACAATTTGTACAGCACTTCCCGGTTATCGAAGATCCAGAAATATTCGGCATGAATCAAAATGCGAATATTGTATTTCAAACGAAGGAGACGGATTTCTTTGTGAAAACATTGCTACTCGGTCAGCCACGTTCTGCGGCGGATGAGGGTCAGGCGCAGGAGAACGAACTGTGCCTGCAGGTAATCGACAACATCAAAGAAGCACTGGCAACGAAAATCAAACGCGAAAATATACACGAATCGATGCTGCATGTAAGTTGCTTTGTAAGAGTAATACGTATAGTAGATTGCTAGGTTTAAGGAACGCAGGTCGTATGATTCCCGTACTTAGGTAGCAATGTATCCATGGTGCAACTTTAAAAAACATTTGAAGGTTAGATTTTTATTTGTAATCATCTTTGTGAACTAAGATTACCTTAGTCATTTACTATATTCGTATATGAAGAGTGTAGGATCGCTAGTCAGTTGGATAGTAAGTCATCTCCATGTTGGAGTAGGCCATCTGTATCAGCGGCTTTGAAGGGTGTGCATCTATATAAATAGAAAGTTTTTCTTTCACATATTTGATATGTCTGAGTGTGGGCGTTAACAACACCATTAAATTTCATTTCCATTTTTGCTATATGAAAAAAAAATTTCTGGTGCGATAAAAAACGCATTAAAATAAGAATTTTTATTTTATTGAGGAAACACGATGTTTATAAGAAATATATTGCCTCAGTAATCTTCATCTTATCTGGTACAATAATATTATGGTAGTCCAGATATCAAGGAGCGGGATGCAAGTTCGCCTGGCACTTGAAGCAACCATATTCAGTTTGGGCACCGCATTGCGGACAACGATGATGAGTATTGAGTTTTCCGATGAAATTATCGATATGATCTTAACATGTTGCTAGTTGAGTCAAGGAAGTCAACGCTCTACCCGGATGGACTTGATCATAGTCGATTCGCAAACCTCCACTAGGAATTCGTAATGAGACAATGAAGGCTTCTTGTCCTACTTGCGACAAAGACAGTATTACTCTCACGCATTTGCCATATCCGCATCTAATGCATCCGTTTCTATTGGCCAATATCACTTCTTGCCCCAAATGTGAATTCGGTAATTGTTGATTGCGTTTTCAAAAAAGCCCACACCTCCCATGCGATGATTGTATTGGTTGACCAAAAGGGGCTGTTCAATAGTAACCATTCTCCGATCATACCTATCGCTATGAATTAAGAACATATCAAGAATGAACGAAAAGATTAGAATTAACAGATGGATAAAATGGAATATTTCTGTGTAAAACAAACATCATTCCAACGCACCGCGAGTTTAGAATTGTTCATATCCAAGTGAAAGTGAGACGTCCCGCGAGGATTCTCTCGCATTTCCTTGACGTTCATTAATGGGTTCAAATTGGTCCGACTATCACGAACAGTTCACAAAGCGAAGAATCGTTTGGCAAACGAGTCATTGGTTTGTAATTTGTAAAAAAATTGTCAATAGTAACAATAACACACTTGGCGTGATCCTCCAGATGCGACAGAAACGATAGGAGAACCCTTTCTTCAGTGCACCATGCACCAGCGTATGGAATAAACTCCGGTTCATCGCGCCACAAAATTGAACATTCTCGTCAAATTTCTCATTGTCACTAATAGCATCGACAGCATCGGGTGGCGTTATGATGATTCAACGGCGTTTGCGTGTTGACCTTAGAATAGCTTCCAGCTCAGTAAGAACTTTCTGACGACTATGTATTCTGAATCCAAATGCTCCAAATCAAAGTCGAATCTTACAATTTTATTGATTGTTACAATATAATTATCCAATTTGCCTGTTTATTCACTATTGTGTCCAGCTAATTACGGGGAAGAATACATTTTTATATTTGTCAAGTAAAGGGGAGCATATATGTCAAAATTAAAGTAATACTGTCACATCAATGCCTGTCCGGTATTTAAATACCCATACCATATCTCAGGTGTCAAAAAATGTTCGTTCAACTTCTATGATCCTCCGGGTACACATAACAAAATTTCATCAAAATCGTATGAGCCGATCTATGGGCAGGCTTGAATGGATTCAAAGAATTATTTCGATAAAGAATAATATAAGGCTTGCCATTTCATTTACATAACGCGTATCATTTTGTTGTCAAAAATATGTCTAATTGGTTCAGTTGCGACCCTGAGCTTCCTTTTTTTGTTTTGAGAGTGTATCAAATCTGTTTGCCATATTGAAATCTTTCTTTCGAAGGTTTGATCTCTCTTCTTGTCCCTATCTTGGAGAACATTTACTCCTTTGAAGAACTCTATAATTGTTTTGTTTAATTAAATTCTTTTTGCTCTACGATTAGTAGATACTTTACTACATTTACTCAATTGCTTGCAGCTGGACAACAAAGGTCAGATGCCATCGCTGACCACAGTACTTGTGCAGGAGATTGATCGTTTCAATATCTGTTTGAAGATTGTGCATGACAGTCTCAACAATTTGGCCAAAGCTATTAAAGGTCTAGTGGTCATGTCTGAGGAACTGGAGGGCGTTTTCCATGCCTTGCTTGCCAATTTGGTGCCTGCTACATGGGCCAAACGTGCCTTCCTCTCGATTAAGCCGCTGCCCAACTATATTGTCGACTTTCAGCGGCGCATCGATTTCATACAAAACTGGTCAAAAAATGGCTATCCACGCTCATACTGGATCAGTGGCTTCTTCTTTCCGCAATCTTTTCTCACGGGCATACTGCAGACATATGCCCGTCGCCGTGTGCTGCCCATCGATTCGTTGAAAATTGATTTCGAAATATTGGATAAGCAGCTCATACAGCAGGACTTTTTTGAGTGTCACACGGAAGGCGGCAATGTAAGTTTGATTTTGATGTAATTGCGTTTATATGTATATTGTATAAACCGCAGGATGCTTCGCTTTATGGCAATCTCAAACCGTGTACCGATGCGGTCATTAATGTACACGGCATATTCATCGAGGCAGCACGCTGGGATGCCAGCAAGGGCGGTCTATGCGATGCAAATTTTGCTGAGCTGTATGCACGTTTGCCTGTGGTGCGATTTATGCCATGTCTGGAGCTAAAACCAATTGTGCGCTATGAGGCACCTCTCTACAAGACACAACAACGATCCGGCGTGCTCTCCACCACTGGACACTCGACGAACTTTGTGCTTTCGGTGCTACTGAAGAGCGTACAGTTGCCCGAATTCTGGATAATGCGCGGCACTGCACTTGTCTCGGCAGTCGTTGACAATGTCTCGTAGGGTGCATAACTATTGAATCTATATAATGTATCTTCTGTTATTAGTTTTATTCGTTGTTATACATGTATATATTAAATTTATGTATGTTGCAGATAAATGTGTACCCAATCAATAGGAAAAATATACAGCGTCCTTTGTGTTCGATTTGCTTTTTTTTATATATATTTAGCAGAGCTGTAAAGGAATAATTCAAATTTGAATGAATCTGAATGAATTTGAATGACTGCATTCAAACATTGAATTAAACATTTTTGTATAATTCCTTTTAAAAAAACTGAATTGAATAAAAATTCAAATCTTGCAAGTGAATTGTTGAATCATTCTTTTTGAATAATTCCTTATGAAAAAAAGAATGAATGAAACTTTAAATCATTCATTTCAAAATTATTACTCAAAAAAAAAAAGAATTAAAATTTTCATTTAATTCGATGTGTTCTTTTCGAAAAGTTTTCAAAAAGACTGATTCAAATTGGACCTTTCAACTCAATTCAAATTTTTTTCAAAAGGAACCGTTAAATGAACGGTTATTTTTTGTGAATTAAAAATGAATCATTCTTTCACGTACCTATCTTTCTAGTAAACATTGCTTTTACTGTATATTTGGATCAAATCACTTCTATATGATTTTATGTGGGCCGGCGTCAGTCGCTGGGAATATGAAGCTTCTTTAGGCCATCATACCATCGTAAACTTGGATGACGATTCTGACGCTGCCCACCAATTAAGTTCAGGTTTCCATCGTAAATCTTTAGTGCTGGAGCTTCAGAGTTCAACCAGATGAGAATACCAAAGCCCCGCTGACAATATGGTTGGACAACATTGAAGGTGAATTTATCCATGGTCTGCGAGTGAACACCAAGTACAGGGTATGTGGTCCTTTTTTGGAAATGTGCGCCATTCAGGCTGTATGGATCGTAGCGTGGCGGGAGTAATACCAATCGACAGGCGTAGTTCTAAGTTGTATTTCCTTCAGTTGGCATTATGCTTTGGAACAGTGAGGAGCGTGCGTTTGGGGTCGTGGTCTACTTTTGGTGTTGTTATATTTTTCAGTAATGAAACGCATTTTCTCTTGAATGGATGCATTAAGACAAAAATTGCATGAAAGGCCTTTGCATTCACTTAAAGTCACAGTGTGGCGTGCAATTTTCTCAGCTGGAATTATTGGACCGTGGTTTTTCGAAGAAAATGAAGTGACAGTAAATTCAGACCGGTATATGAACGTGCTGGAGGACTTGATGAGTTGCACTTAGGATACATTTGGTACCAAGAAACAACAACGGAACAACGGCTGACACGTCAAGAGCATAGATGGCTGTTTTGTGGGAAAACTTCCCCGAGCGCATCATCTCAATAAGTAGCGATTTGTACTGGCCAGCCTAAGCAGGCTGGGGAAGTCCGAATTTGGAACCTTGAGATTTTCTTTTGTGGATTTTTCTGAAGAAGTCCAAGAACCTACAAGACCTAAAGGTAAACATTCGTGCAGATATTGCCAACATGATAAGCCCCAGAAATCGGCTTCTTCAGTGTATGGACAATGGGGGGTATCACCTACTTGATATGATTTTTAAAACTGAGTTTAACAAAACTTTAGATATTGAAATCTTTAGATATTGAAAATTAAACAAAATCTGATTCATAAAATGATACCCGGAACCGGAACCGATATTTTAATTTTTTGGAAAGCGGTTCCGCTAGCGAAATAAAATAAAATAAAATAAAATGAAAGAACCGTGCCGGAACCAAAACATTTGTACCGATTTAGTTTCGGTTCTCATTTTTCTTTGTTTCAAAGAAAAGTAGTTACTTATGCACAGTGCACTTATGCATAATTTTCAAAGGAAAAAAAGGACAGCTGATATATATGGTTTGAAAGATTCATAAATTTCCCAGAAATATTCTAATTGCCAAAGTAACACTCGCAGTTCCAGCTACGTAAGTAAGCGTAGAAAGTTAGTTTTCAGACGTCAAGTTTATGAATCCGCTGAGGAATCGTCCGGACGCAAAAACATTTCATACAAAACACGAAAAGTGGGCGGTGGCTTTTTATGGTAGCTACCACTAAAAAGGCACGTGGCATGCTAGTTGTGACATATGTTTAGCATAGGAACATTCGAAGTATCCATACCCGAATTCAGATCAATATCCTAATGGCCGTATGACACTCGAATAGCAATCAGCAAATTGTTTTCCCCTTCATTGTCTGAGATTTTAAGCACGACAGAGAGTTTGCGAAAGGGATAGCTATATGCATACAGCAACATTTTTCACATCGATTCGTTTATGTTTTATTAAAATATAAAGAATCAATAGATAAAAGCCTTTTAAAAATGCGTGCATTGAGTATATTGACTTTGCATTATTCTTTATTGGCCTTTTTTTATAGTTTTATTGTACACTAGTACACATTTTGTGTAAAGAGTGACCGAATAAAGAAATAATCCAAAACACCATAAAAATATAGATAAATACACTTTTTCTGTCAAACTTTTCGTACTTTGTCATTTATGAGTCTAGAGTTGTCTCATCTTTCTAATAGATTTTCATATTATTGTGGTATTTTTCCTGTTTATTTTCCTGTTAGTTTTCGTTTCACTTTCTGATGAAACTATTTATGTTTTCTTTTGTCTATTTTCTGATCTGCTTTACCAGCAATGAAAGGGAAAACAATTTGTTGATTGTATTCGTGTTTCATACGGTCATAAAAACTGAGAGACTAGTTTTGCTGACAGTTACAGAGAGACGAACATGACTAGGTCGATTTATCTTGTCGAACTGATCAAGAATATATGTACTTGATGGGATCTCCGATGCTTCCTTTAATGGCGTTACACACTCTGCGACAAAATTATAATACTATTCACACTATATGTAAGTGTGAATTGTGTACAAATTTAAGTGTTTCTAAGTAAGTAAATACTTACTATAGATAAAAGAATAGTTTATTTAAAATATTTAAATAACATGTTATTAATTCGATTTATGGTCTTTGGAACGTTGATAATATCGAATATATTCTTCTTTTCTCAGGATTTTTAATATTGAAAGGTACCGATATACTATAACTAATATTCAAGAATCGCACCGAAACCGGCACAGAACCTTATAACCTAAACATTCTTTTCGGTACGCACCAATAACGGAACCAGAACCGAAATATATTTTTGTTTTATTCCCTGGTATTATTGCGTTTTGAAATAAGTGAGTTATGCTGCCCTATATTATATCATAGAATATTATACTTTTACGTAAACTTCGGTTGAACCGAAGAAATGCTAATCAGTGGGTGGTGTGGTGATGTTATAGGTGTTAGTATAGGTGTGTGAAAAGGTCGTTTATAAAAAACCACCATATCGAATATGATATTAACTTAACTAAAGAAGTAGGCGGTAGGTTCGTATATTGGCTACGCCCGCAATAATTTTTCATACAAAAGCGGTTTGGATTGGGACTACACCAAAAAGTGCGCAGCATTTGGTCTTGTCAGAGAACACGACCAAATGCTTCGAAGGTAAATATTACTAAAACTATAATTTGCCTGACTGAGAATGATTAATTTAATTCAGATTACAGTGTACAGTAGCAAAGAGGTAAAAACAATTTATGATGGTATCACAAATTATACGTGTCATTAAGTGTTTTCAAGAGAACGCGTTCTATCATTTTATCGTCCAGTAACCTGCTTCCATTATCTGTGAAAGCTTTGCCGGTGATATTAAAAATTTGAGTGCAACCTTAAAGATATTGGGCATAATTTGTTCCTTGTTCAGCTTATTTATTCTGTAGTATTTTTCTATTTATCAGAATTATTTAAACAATTAAAAATACTTATACGAGTATCAGTCAAATAAAGAAATAAATATTTTACGACGATCAAAACCTATGAATTTCCAAAAAAATTACGATTTTAATAGTGATGGAATATGAAAATACAAATTCCGATATATCAGCCCAAACATATCGATATCGTATCGAAACCTAAAATGATCAATGTATCGACAATATAACAACAACCCAAATATTTTTCAATTATATCAAATGATTTTCTGATGGTTTTATTAAACATTTTTTCGGCAAAGTGAGACTCACTTAATTTCTGATAAATGTGCTCGTTCAGAAAGCTCCTTATGCTCAAAATAAATGAGATGATTTGCAATTCTGGAACATGTATGAGAAATAAAAACTAACTAAAGTAAATACCGTTATTGCACTTAATGCGGCTACCTGCAACTTGTAACTGCAATAAACATTCATATCTAAGGATTGTAAGAAATTGCTAATATCTGCAATAACAACTTTGATGTTGTACGTAGTAGTTCTTTTTTCGCATTGCGATGCATTAAAGTCAACAACGGTAATTATGCAAATTACAAATAGAGCGCACCCAAGTATCTCAACCAAACATCGACATATGCAAGCAAGCTTGTATCTATGTATCTACAATATGTATCTGGCGGTTTGGTTGTATGTGAGGCAAAGGAAATTGCTAAGTGCGCAACGAGTTTAACCGCAAGTGTTGCCACAAGGAAATCAAATTATCATCGGACAAGAGTAACAGCAGCAACAACAACAACAACAACAACAACGAGTGCAACAACGGCAGCGATTGCAAAGCAACTCTGGAGCGGCGGCTGCCGAAGAGCAAGATATTAGCATTTGCTGAACTGGAAGCGCGGTTGCCCACATCCAACAATACCGGACGCATGCCGTGCACACAGGCAGATACATTCACTGTTAGTTATATATACTTGGCCATGGTATATTTATCTACAAGCGATTATTAGTCGACCAGTTTAGTTTAACTCCACTCTACTTCACTTCTATACTATGCTAACCGAACCGAACCGATCCGATCCAGTGCAGTGCTAGTTTATAATAGTTCATTTCGTTACATTTTAGTTACAGCCAGCCAGTCAGGAGTACATGTGCTGCACTAAGCTACTCTGTGGTCGATTAATTGTTCAGGAAACATTTAATGTTCATCCATGTTCAGATACTACCGAAAGCAACGAACAGCTTGTAACTGCGCCCATCGAAGGATTTATGACTAATTAAGTTGGGTTTGGCTGGCGCTGGCACAGGTGCAGAAAAGCAGCAGCGCTGTTGAGTGTGCTATTTATACGTACCCAAATATAAAGTATCTCAATTCGCTGGCTGCTTTGCAGCACTACATTCTTTAAACATTTTATAGCGATGGCATTTTATGTCTGCGTACTCTATAAAAAAATTAAATTGCCTCTTGACACATTTCGGCAATTGGCAACACTGCAAAGCAAAAGATACATTTTTATGGCAGAGTATCTCAGAGGTACTCTTACGGCTACTTTGTTTTGTATGCAAAATGCCACAAGGTGGTCCAATGCGACAGAATTAATTGACGGTGACGTTGGCACTTGCAGCTCCCCGAATTTCGATTACCCCTTCGCAACAGTTGGCAGTACGCAGGTAATGAGCTTTACCCACTTCTACACTTTTAATATAAAATCTTTGTATGTATGGCTTCCCGATTTCCGTTTCTAAGGTAATAAACTTGAACTTGTTTCGGTTTCGGTTCGTTCGTTCGTTTTCCGCTTAATAATAATAACAAGTTGACAGTGCTCTGTTCGCTCTTCGCTCTTGGACACAAATGCTGCACTTTGCCATTCGTTGGCGCACTTTTATGATGCCAACAAGTTTTATTGCCTTACGGCAGCTTTGCGGTGAGTGTCGGCAGCGTTAGGTGTTGAAAATGAAACAAATGCAGCTCGAACCAAAACGCCCCATTCTATTTAACTTATCTCCATTCTATACCGCACTTCAGTCTCATCCAAGCTGTTCAATTCCAACTTACTTCAACAGTTGCGTAATTCATCCTGCCGCTTTATGACTTCTGCGGCATCTTGCTAATTGGAAACCATAATAAAATTCAAGACATGTCCGCTGTTTAACTTCTAGATGGCAAACGCTATTTTCTATTTGTTTTCGGGAATGCTGAAACAAAAGCCAGATGATTCCAAGTATATATTTTGTTTGGATTCACTTAAATTTAATTTAAAGTACATTAATTTGAATAATGTTATAGTTTCCTAGAATTAAGACTACTAACTATTCAGCATAAAATCATTGTAAGGATTCTATAACTCAAGACTTCAATTTGTTCTTATTATTCTTAGATTTAGATTTAATAAGAACTGAATAGTCATACATATACTGAGTATACGATATAATCGAATGACAGACGGTTTATAATTTTAACTTTCCAAAGACTGTTCTATTTAATATTTCGGAAGCTTGCATGTGTCAAGTCATTCTAGAGCAGCTAATTATGGAATACAGTCTTAAGACTCTTCGCTCAATTTTTGATTATTATGAAAACTGTCCACTCTGCATGGGAAAAGCATTATTTGACTGATTCGTGATGAGTAGACCAAGAAGACCATTATAAAACATACCATAGGCCTTAATTCAGCATACTGCCGACCTGTCTGTTACAATCAATTTCATTTATCCAAGACTCCGTTTTCATGTTTGGAATGTCCATAAATAATCTTCGGTAAATATTGTTCTGTAGCTGTAGGTGGTCCATTGGGGAGGTCTAATTCGATCACTCTTTCCAGGATTGCTACCGGTATCTCGCGAATTACGAGAGTAATGTTGGCTTCCAAGTGTTGAATCGTAGCTGATTTACCGACGAAGATTTCTGACTTCACTTAAATGAAATGAAAAAATCTATAGGTGTGATATTACACGATCTACGCAGCCAGTTGACAGGCTCACCAAAATGATTTCTCAATAAAGCTAGAGTTTCATGCGCTGTTTATGACTTAGTACCACCTTGCTGAAACCAAAAATCAATTTCAATTTCAGACAACAACAAGTTTGTTATCATGGTTCGATAGCGCTCGCCAATGACGTTTATGTTCGTTAATTCCACCAGCCCATAAACCACACCAAACAGTGCATTTTTGTGGATGTAGCAGTAGTTCGAGAATCTCTTCGGGCTGCTCAACAGCCCAAATGCGGCATTATTGTTTATTGACGCATCCATTGAGCCAGAAATGTGACTCATCACTGAACAAAATTCGAAAACAGCGGATCTTCATTGAGCTGTTGCAGCGCCCATTGACTGAAATTAAAGTGTAAATTCAAGTCTGGCGGCTTCAATTTCAATTCTTTTACGAGTTGTTCCACACGAGAGGCCAAGATGCTGCGCACGGCGTCGAATCGATTGGTCACGGTCTTCAGCGACACTCTCCGCTACAGGCGCAATATTATCCTCACTCCTCACTATGGGGGGATAGGGTCGTTTGTAGAAGTGAAAAGTTCTTTGGCCGTTCTTTTGGGAGCGGTCAAATTACGATTCTTTTGCAAACGGCTCAAGCAGCTCACAAACGTCCGTTAGGACACGTATACCCTGGGAAAGCCACGGAATCTCCGTGGTGAGCAAATTGTGCGAAGGCCACCACTCCTCTTAATTAGGGGTCGTCTATCTGGGAACGGAAATTAAAATCGACAACAACGTCAGCCGAGAGACCAAACGAAGAATCAAGCTTGCTAATCGCGGATACTTTGTGCTCAGCAAACAAATTAAAATAGAGACCTTTCTCGAAGAACGAAGATAAGAATCTATGGGACATTGATGATCCCGGTCCATCAAAGGATGCAGCGTCCTTTGGAGTGTTAATTTTTCACAGAACTTTCGCTGAATAATTGAAGAAGTTGTTACGGTGTGAGTCTTTCCAAGATGAATTGTCAAACCATACTGAATAAAAATAAGATAACAGCGTGAGAAACACCTTAATTGAAGCTAATAGATTATGTTTTTATAATACATTCATTTCTGTATCTTTGCGAGTTTTATTAAATATATCCATGATATTGACTACATTAAACAATTTTTCAAACAAAAAGTCAATAGCGGGCGTAGGGTTTCTATGGAGACTACACAAAAAAAAAAAAAAATAATCTAGGTGTATATTTATAACTGGATACCATACAAATTTAACCCCAAAAAAATAGACAACAACTTCCAGATGGACAGACGGACATAGCTAAATCGACTCGTCTCGTGCAGCTGTTCAAGAATTTCACACTATGTGTGAATGGTATATCAAATATATTATGCTTGTCGATTCATGTAGTTCATGTCCCATACAATGGCACCGTATGTTACCACCTTCTGACCAGAGTTAAGTATATTTATCGCAGTGTATTAGGTGTGCAATTAAAATTTTTAACTGAGATAGCTCCTCACCTATATTGTCATCACCATTGCCGTATTCTTATGTAGCTATGAATTATACATGAAGTGGCACGTCGATCAAAAACATATACGCCAAGCACTTGATTATTCGCTTAGTTTGAGTTAAATCAAATGCTAAATGCTTTTAGTCGAATGCTAGCATTTAATTTGAATTTGTGCATGAAAACTAGACAAGAGACTAAAATTAAGCTTTCCAACACGCAGCACATATGTAGATGCATCGTATACTGATGAACGAAGACGCATTTACTCCCACAAAATATGATAGTAATTCCAGCTGGAGCTGATGCCACTTGGCAGTGCGACCAATTGCTGCCCTTTCTCGTTTGGCACTAATAAATTTCATGCTATCAAATCATTTGTTTCACATGCAAAATCCAGCGTCAGCTTAAGATACAGCTTCAATGGCAACTCCAACTCAAACTGACAAAGCCAGCTGCAAGGGTGGCTCAACTGCGAAATACCACAGACTTCTCTCCGAAGCGAGAGGAGTAAAAAGTACGGATGTGTGGCTAAATCTACAAAATACAGCTACTAGCAAAGTGAATATAAGTTTGTACAGGCATGCATGTGCGAATGTATCTTTCTCTGGGCACAGATTTTGTTGACAAATGTTGCTGAACGCTAAAACGAATGCAAACAGATTTGCGGTCAACTTGGCTTCACATTTGCATTTCTCGCAGCAGCAACAGCAGCAACAGCAGCAACAGCAACAGCAGCATCAGCAGCAGCTACAAATTTATGCTGCCAAAGTGAATGTATCTACAATATGTAAAAATGTATCTTTAAGCACTGCGAAGTGCCATTTTCAATAATGCTGAGTCATAGAGTCAGGCATCAGTATTGGAATTGAAGTCGCATTCAGAGCACAGCATCGAAATCACTCAAGTAGCCGCTTAATTGGCATCAAATTGCTCGAATATTTCAAATGTAGCACAAAGACTGAAAATGCGAATATAAACCGAATGCCGAGAAAGAGATAGATAGATAGATAGATATTGTGATTGTGTGTGCCAGCTATACAATGCGCATCGATTCGATCAACATTGTCCATCTCAATTCAATACATCGAAAGCAGTTCAAAGTGAACTCCTTTTGTATCTTCGGGGCTATTTATTCGTTTTTGAACAAATTTTTCAAAGTCCGACGCGCGTTAACAAAAATCCTTTGAACATGCCCTGGTCCTAATCAAAATTCCAAAAGTCATCAACTCGACCGCTTTACTAAAAGGCAGCTGTGGCAGCGCTGCCGGAGATGAATTTGGAGTTGGAGTTGGAGTTGGAGAAGGTGGTTAGTGCTCTGTAGCACAGCATTCGCTAATGACTACTGCATAAATTCTTAAGCCGAGTTGCACCGCTGACGAGGACAACATCGAATGCTCCTCTAACTGCTTAATACTCGTACAAAAAAAAGGCAAAATGGGTTTCTTTAATTTATAATTTATTGATGTTACCGATATTCAGGCGCGTATCTTGTTGCGACCATATTCCTGTCTCGTTCGCACTGTCTTTTTGTTGGCATGAATTGAAAGTTTCGTTGAGTATGAGATACAATTGCTCATTAGTCAAAATACATTAATCAAAATGCCGCAGGGAATTATTTTGGACTTAAGGATGCGGCAACTTTTTTGCGGATTTATCAAATAGAAGTTAACGAAAATATTTGCAGATCTGCAACTAATTAGCGCTTTTTGCTCAAAGCGTAGCAGTTTCATATAAAAACGTAATCCATTGAAGTGTTTTGTAAAAGGAGTAATCGATTTTCTTTCAGACTTTTGTGGCAAGTGTGTTCATTATAATCTGAATAAAATAGAGCGAACATTGTTTGAGTTTTCCAATGCAGCACAGAATAATGTATACTAAGCTGGAGTCACTTTAAGCTATTTTACTATACAAACATCAACAGAGAATTCTTTAATGACAGAGTTTTCTACTGGATCCTATCTTCAATATTATGACTATTTATCTCTGTCGACTGGCTGGGAGAAATAAGTTTTTAAGTCAATATTATTTGTAACTAACTTGTTCTTTTCTTTTTAACACCCAATAGGACCATAGCAGATCCTATAAAGTAGTAAATATATTCTTTATCAAAATCAAAATACGAGTCGATATAGACATGTCCGTCTGTCCGTATGACCATCTGTTTGAATGAACAGATTTGATTATAAGACAAAGAGCATTCAAGTTTGGGTATTTAAACTCTCCTATTGAGATAAAGTGTATTAAACGCACTTTGCCAACCCCACTATAAGACGTAGCCCCAATACAGAACTACCCCACCCCCCCCCCATTTTTCAGTTTGTATAAGAAGTTTTTGTTATTTTTAACTAAGCTAAAAACGCCACTGTTATAAACTGTCATGAAGGTCCATATCTAAATATTAGAAGAAGAAGCCTCCTCTCAAAACTGCCTCTAGTTTTGGGTATTTGTATGGAAATGTTTTTGTTTTCGTTCTTAATTATTAAGAAACGCCAAATTTGGTGTATCTTACGTCAATCCTAAAAATATATCACACATAAGTCCAAAAATAGGATTGTGGTCCATACAAATTTATGGTTCAAATAAAGATCATTATACAAAGTACATGGTTTCTCGAAGCCGAAGTTTATACTAGACAGTACCGTTCTTTCTAACCCAAAGTAAGTATTCATCCCCAATTAAATAAGATTGTTTGACCTATTTCTCTTGGCCGATCGAACCAATTGGCATAAGATCTTTACTTATTGGGTGTACAAAAAAGTTTTGAGGGATTTACAAAAGATTACGTAAATAGTTTAAAATCGCAGCGGTCCAACATGTAACTATATTTAGGTTAAGGCTTCATCATTTCCCTCAAAAAATCAGTATGTGCCATTTCCCTGAAGTATAAACAACGTACTTTCTTTCTGATCTAACCATGTCAACATTTGGGCCAACGAACACACAATTTTCGGGAAGCGCTGCTTTCTGGTTTTAATTTGAAGTAAAATGGCGCTGATGGACATCGATTGCTGCGTGCAGCATACGGCGAACATGCTTCATCTATAAAAACATGTGAGTACTGATTCCGGCATTTTGAATGTGGCGATTTTGTCACCAGTGAAGGAAAGCAAGTGAAGTTTGAAAACGAATGCGTTATTCGATTAAGATTCATGCCAAACTAAAAAGGAGCTCGATGAAACCGTGCGAGTGACTCAAAAAGCGCTTTCAAACCGTCTCAAGGCCATGATGGGTATGGGTATGGTGCAGAAGCAAGGTAATTGGTTTCTGTATGAACCGAAAAGACGTCGAGCGCCGTTTTTTATGTGCTAACAACTGCCCCAAAGGCAAAATAGTAATAGTAAGGGTTGCGTAGAATCGTGGATCCACTAAGTCAATCCGAAACGCAGAAAACCGTGCGGTAAGCCGGGTCATGCATCAACTTTTACGCCCGAAACCGAATCAACTACAATTGATGCAATTGAGCCGAGCATTGAAGCTCAACGCAGCAATTATGCCAAAAGACTTGACAAAGAGATCCGTCAGCACAACAAAGCTAAAGTCCTCACGGAGACTTAGGAGGCGCTTCAATGGGATGTCCTACCCCAATCATCTGACATGGCGCCTTCCGACTACCACTTGTTTCGGGCGATGGGTCGTGGCCTGGACAAGCAGCACTTCACTTTTTACATAGAACCCAAAAATTGTGTCAATTCTCGGATCGCATCAAAAGGCAAAGAATTTATCAACGCGGAATCCTTATGCTGCCTGAAAGTTAGATAAAAGCCGTAGCTAGCGATGGAAAAAACTTTGAATATTATTAATTTCAACAATTTTCCTGAATAAAGCCCCCAAAAAAAAGACCTGAAAACTTATTTGTAGACCCAATAATATTTGATTTTATACCGTGTACCCAAAGGGAAATTTGTGAACATGTACTAGACATTAGTGGCAGGCCCCATAAAGAATTTAGAGGTCGAGATATCAAAATAATGTTTGTCCGTATGCTCTAGTTAACATTTTGTAGGTACATAGGTACACACATATCTAACTTTGTCGCCTATATGCACACTCAGGTCGCTCAGGTGGAACCCAGTAGTATTTTTGACCAGTAAAACGTTTTACAAATGGATTATTTTAAGTATTGTCCACTACTTTCTCCCATTTTTTTTGACAGCAAATGGATTACGCATCGTCGTTAGATGCAATCCAAAAATAAACCAAATTTTTGGTAATTACGAGACTGATGCACAGCCATGCCAAAACTATTCGATCCTAACAAGTGGTAATCAGAAGAAGCACTGTCTGTTGAATACAACGGTTGAGGTAGAACTTTCCTTTTAAGCGTTTCCAACTTGATTTTAAATGATTTTGCAGCATGGGTAAGAGCATTGTCATGTTAAAAAAATTACTTTAGCGTGTCTCTTCTCGAAATACGGTCGTTTTAGTTCAATACACGGCTCAAATGCATAAGCTACATCCAGCTGAACCCACCAAATATAGAGCTTAAGCTTGGATTCATGGATATTTAGCTTAATGGTTTGGCTGATGGTTGGCCATTCTTAACCCATGACTTTTTGCATTTAGGACTGTCGAAGCAGATCCTCTTTTCAACGCCAGTCACAATTAGCTGAAAACATTCCTTAGGTTGTTCCCAACCTCCTGTTCAGCAGCGTACTAGCGCACTTCCTTACTTTTTTCGAACTGCACAACAACAAAATATAGTGACGAGAAACCTCAGCCATTGTCCACCCTCAGCCCTTGTTTACAAAATCGCCCTGTGCAGTTGCGAAGTTTATGAACTTCATGATTTGTTTTTGGCTTTTTCACAAATTTAATCTCTGTTCCGTCAATGTATCCAATACAATGTGTCCGAGAGCCAAGCTGCTGTCGTTCCGTTACATCAGGACACTATTAGAATTCTGGTAGCCTTTTCAAAATATCAGCAAAAACACGGTTTGTAATTTTGATCAAAGTTACGCCATCGCCAATTCCAAATATGGATCCAATTTTACTTTTTTTTTACCGCTTTATCCTGTCGATCCCAACCGAGACAGCACAAATGCAAGCTGCAAATCCACAGAAACGTTTTGCTCGGATTCATAAAATTGTTGCGATCCTTTATGATGATTAAAGGCTTAATTTACTACATTTACAAAAAGTTAGACCTATATAATGAAGTTAAAAGTGTTGTTATTTAGCTTTAACTAAATGACATATACCAAAAACGACGCTCAGTGACAGTAGACTTAGGGGAGATTACACCTTGAAAAATAATTTTTTTTAAATACACAAGGCACGCCATCTCTTAAGCACGAACTAATTCAAACACCCAATATAAAACGACGAGTGCAAAGAGGTAATAAAGAGAAACTAAAAAATGAGGTTAAATAAAACCGCTTAAAACTAACAAGAGTAAGAAATCACACAGTACAAAATTAAATGATCATAGAAAGAATTTAAATAATTTTAAACGCTAAAATCTCCATAAATAAACAAACATGATTGATGCACAAAAAGAAGAAGAAAAACAACATTAAATACTATTCTGCCAATTAAGCGAAATCTATTAATGATGTACACCGAAAAAACTATTCGAAATCGAAAGCCAAACCGTGTAGGCAATTTTTGTTAAAGAAATAACTGAAGCAGATGAACTGCACACGGTGGCAAAGGAGGCGAGTCACCGAGTTATACTCGAACTGCGTGCGGCCAAACCTGGCAGTCCCAAGCAGCTGTTGGAGAACATCGGGATTACTCTGTGCATTGAGCATTGAGCAGGGCAAATTGATAAATGACACTTTTATTGGAAAGCAAAGAAGAAACGTTCGAATTTAAGCGGTTATTTGATTTCTGTTTTATTTTTTTATTTTTGATTTAAAAAATGTTGTTTCTTTCTTTGTTTTCTGAATTCGGTCTTTAACGCATGTTCATTTCCGAATGCGGCTTAAATGCCTGTCTCTGATTAATCAGCCACAATCTGATGTTTTAAGCGGCTTAACAACGAACGGAATGGACAGTATACTACTTGTAGTATAAGATGAAAAGTTGAAATAAAACGCCATAAAATTTGATGGAAATACATTTCGAGGATTTTGAGTTCATTAAATCGCTATTTAAATTCCTCATTTTGTCATTTCGTTGACTTTGAGTGGCGACAAAATACTTGAAGCCATAAACACGTCTCGTTATAATTTAACAACAGAGTTGATTTTATGTAAATTCCTAAAATTGCTTTTTGATTTAGTTGCAGTTTATTTTCGTTTTTGTATATTTTTGTGTGAAGCTAATAAACTGACTAGCAGCAGAACTTTAAATTTCTAGAGGACGAGAAACTGAAGCTGCAACTGAACTGAAAGGATTTTAATTTAAAATCGAATAAATTTTCATGAAATTCCAGTTAAAAATGTCAAAAGCTGATTGATAGCTCACAGACAGAACCGAATGGTCGAGTGATCTCACAGCCAAGTTAAAGTAATTCGTATCGAAGCGAAGGTCATGGGCTCATATGGACAATAGGCATGAAATAGCACTAGTACGAGTATAAGGAGCGCACTCAGCACACAAGATATCCTGTTTCAGGCAGTGCCTTTCGACGCAATTTCTGTTCGGTGTTGTACTATGCCTGTCTGTCCGTCTGTCTGTCTGTCTGTCTGTCTCATCATCTTCGTCAGACAAAAGCACCTGTGGAGCGTTTTTGAATGCCGCTCAGAGAAGCAAGTTTTTTTTTTCGAATGCCGCATTTGCCGCTTTAAAATGCTGCAACAGAAAAAAAAAAATGGAAAAATACGCTCTTAAAATGAGAAAAGTTTAAGCAACTTCAAAAATTAATCACTTTTGCGAGAAGATCCGCAGATACGCAGCAGCGTCCAACAGCTGTCCAGTCGACCACGACCTCATTCCTTCGCACTCAGACAATCTCCATCGACGCGGCCAGAGCTCCCAACTCGATTCGACTACTTACAGACAGTGGCCAAAATTAGGCGGTCGAGTGGGCGTTACTACTTGATGTGAAACTAAATTGGTTTTCCATTTTCTTCTTCTTCTTCTTCTTCTTCTTCTTCCTCTGCTCCTTTTCAAACCTCATCTCATATCTGGTCGTGTGCGTAATTCACTTTATGCCATGTGCTACGAACTGTTTACATTTGTATCTTTTTTTTATATACGCGTATACGAGTATATCTACTTGCATCTTTATCGTGCGTAGCTACTAACTTTTCATTTGTTAAGCGCCTAACAAATTAGTTGCGCCGCAATCGAAATTGTATCTTACGCCTCATATAATTAGCATTTGCTGTTGTTGGGTTTTCTTAATAAATGCGTCAATAATTACCAACTTGACTTGACTACTTAAGCGCCAATTGATTGACAGCTGACTTATTTGGCATTATTGAAACAATTTTGATTATACTAATGAGAACTTTATTTAAAGACTGTTGTATGCCTCAGATGCAATTATTTTGTCATATAATCGATATATTTAAAAGGATATGTGGTGTTTTCCCATAAACAGGTATAGGTAGAAGCTGCTATTAGATTCTTTGAGGCTCTGAGCCTTTCCATATGCAACGATAAGGAAACTCTCTTCCGAGTGGCGAAATAACAAAGGTTGGTGAAAAAATAGTATTTAAGTAAGTATTTAAACTTAACTTGTCGAATATATCCAAGGTTAATTATTTGTTTGCCCACCATCCGAAACCAACTTTCAGTCATTTTGGCCAAACCTAGTTTTCTTGTTATTTTTACATTGTAAGGATTTGTCAGCTGTATTACGAAAATCAGCGTTCTATGAAAAATGTCTTTCGTGCATTTCCAGCAACATATTGGTGTGCATATACCACCTTCCTATCCCACCATTGCCAATACCCTCCACAAATTTGAGCCTCTGTGTACATTAATGAATGATATGCGACATAGCAAAGCTGGAAAGAGTGATCGAAAATTGGACCCTCCGAATTGACAATCTGCATCGTAGTCGCGGCCAACGTTTGAGTGAAATTATCTTTAAAAAGTAAATGTCGGAGACTGTTCTTTCGGGTCATAATAGAGAATCCGACAACCAATTCTATTTTAAGTGCTTTATTTAAAATTATAAAAAAAAACCTCTAAATGAATTACCCGTTATTAGCATATCTGATCCACACAAATTAGAATAGTTCGTTTTTCAGGTAGTTGTTATAAGCCAGTATCATTGATTATTTTTCGGAATAATCGGTGTCTATCGTCCAATTCCATCCACGATAACGATGTATATTTCATGGTCTATTTCATTGACCGATTTTAGTATCGTCAGAAGCGGTTATCATGTATCGTAACACGTTCACTAGCTTGCATGTCCCCAACAAATTCAACACCGATGAGTTCTTCTCCTAATTAATTGTCAAAGCAGATTGTACATACCCCTTCCTCTATCATTTTGAGCCAAGAAAATGTAAACAACGACCAGAGTTACTATATTTTCTTCTCGTGATTTAGGCAACTCTACTAAAATCAAAAGAATGAGCAGAATAGTTGATTCTTCCGATTTTCATTTTGTATGAATTTTTAATCGGTAAACGAACCAAACCGATTCGGTCGACGACGTTTACGAATTTTAATCAAATTAGGGAATACCCACATTAAGCGATTGCGTTGATTTGGTTCAATGCATAATTGTAACTCAGTTCATACAGTTTTGCTATTTCATTTTCATTGAGAGAAGCTTAAAAAGTAGTAAAAAGTAATCTAATTCCAACTAGTACCACTTTTTAGCAATTTTTTTAATAATGTTCAGCGAAACTGTGAAACTATTCAACATTTTTATTTTTCATTTTCCTTGCGGTGATAGCTCTATCCTTGTACAGACTTGCGCTGACTCCTTCATGAATGTATTTAAATACAAAAGCGAACTATTATCAGCGTATAAAATTATTCAATGTTTTGTTTTTATTTCGAAAGATGTGCAAACGAAGTTTAAATTTGGACAAACCTGAACTAACGTTGGACAAACAAATTGCGTACTAATTTCATACTTTGGGGTGCCCAGACACAATAATTAAGAATTTGTGGTGGGCGGTCCTTGGAAAATTCTGGACTAACGTTGAGAAGAATGTGTATCACACGGTCAAAGGAAAAAGTTTTGCTATTAAAATATCGAAAGTATAACATGCAACTCTTGTAATTTTATATAGATTTATATATCATGAATTATAAAATACTATGTAAAATAGTGACAACAAGAAAAAACGACAACTTTGATAGAACCGAAGCTTAAATACTCTTCACACTTGCCATATTTTTATAGGGGACCTATACCTTCTAGTTGGTTAATCTCGGTCATTTTGATACGTACTTATGTTTCTAAAATGTCCATATCAATTTTGTAACCAATATTTCAAAAATTAAGAGTATAAGGCGCAATCAAACACATAGTCAGACGGACAGACAGGTGTATATGGTAAGATCGACTCAGCTTTCGCTGCTTATCAAGAATACTATATATATAATTTATGGGGTCTATCGAGCAACATTTCTAACTAACATTGGCACATACTACTTAATATAAGTTTTACCGTACAGTGTAAAGGGTATTAAAAATCTTCTTCTCCTCTCTTCTTAATACATTATTGTATTTGTAAAAACTTATTTTTGAAAATTTGTTCATTATTTCACATATATATATATATATTAATTTTGTGGAAATGAATGTTAGAAGCAAGCGTGGTGGACCCCAAAAAGTAGATATATTCTTGATAATCAGAGTATATAGCTAAGTCCATCTGTTTGAACATCAAAATATGATTATTTCGATACTCCTATGCCCTCTTCAGATAGTATGTACTAAATTAATCTGCTAATCGCAAAACCATACCCCCCCCCCAACCCCTTTTCAATTTTACTATGAAATTTTTGTTGTGGTTAATCGGGGTACTAATAGTACGAAATAGGTCCATATCGCTAGAAGGGTCTCCCATGTAAAATTGACCCCCATTTAAAGTTTTGTCCAAAACTTTCTCGATTTTAGGGAATTATATGATGGTTTCTGATTGTCGAACGCTTCAAATTAATATATATGGGCTTTTGGCGTCAAATTTTAGGGGTAGGCCCCATACAAAACCACAGCCTACGTTTTAATTTTTAGTTTTAACTCTGAGGTTAGGTTGAGCCCATTTGGTCAAATTTTTATTTGTTTCCTTTCTAAGTTTTGAACGGTGATATCTACACACTTTTTTAGCTAATGTGGTCTTTTTATAAAACAATGCTATCAGCGAAAATTCAACTTCCTAACGAATCTTAGGTTTTGGTCCATAGCGCGTTTTAATTGTGCTGAGAAGTATTGTCGGGGTAATGTAGTCCGTTGCATCATATGCGCCTCAGCCAATGAAAGCGCTAGTTGCCGCAAAAACTCTGGTCTCCTGCGACTCTGATCAGCTGGAGACCAACGCGTTCAACGCAAATACTATGCTTGGCCATCGATTTGTTTTACGTTTTGTGGTGTTGGATCCAATCATTTGATCGCTACTACCACTACGCCACCTAAAATAGACTGGCATACCTTTCGTAGAATTATAATAAGAAACAATCTCCGGCTTTATCTTCGATCCACTCTCATCAAATGAAGCTGTCTTGTGCATTATGCTAATCCATATGGTGGCTTTATTTTTGTGACTGATGTACGATACTAATGTTGCACTGTCAGTGAATGCAAATGTGGACTTGCACAACGGCAGTTTTTTAACAGACAGCAATTTCGGAGGAATGAAAGTTTTGTTTTTGCGTACTGTTCCTACATAAGTTAGTTTTCTTTCATAAAGTTTTTTCGCTAACTCATACGTTCACAAAAAAATTGTCGCCCGTAATATTTTGCCCTTTCAAGCCTTCTGTCAACTCCAATACAACACGTTCTCCTTGGTTCTTTTCAGGCTTTCCATTTCTAGGTTTACCAAGATATGGTTGTATTTTTCATACGTAGCCTGACTTAGAGTCCACCGCCAGCCAAAATTTCAAACCATATTTTGCTGGTTTTGATGGCATAAACTATCGAAAAGAACAGCATCCTCTGAAAGCAATAAGCTACTCATCAATGGTGGCATTTTCATGACAGTTGTAAATCATTGGAAGAAGTTCTTGCCGACGGTCCCACAGTTCACGAATAGGAGCGAATTTATCGCTACTCTGCATTTGTCGTCGACTCGAAACATCATCGAATCGGAGTGCACTGGAAATCAAACGAAATGTTTCTTCAGACGTTACTGATCGGAAATGGGGCGACCAAATTTTGCATCAAGTAAGCCGTGAACATCTTCAGTTTTGGCACTGTCATTGAAAGTGTTATATTAGCCAACTATTTCACTGAAATAAAATAAACAATAATATACACACCGATATACCCCTGCAAGCATGAGTACAGCAATATATGCGCGCAATGCGTCTTCATCTATATCACTCCATTTGTCGCCAAACTTGACCCAGCCGTACTTATTTGTATTTTCAATGATCATTATTTCTATTGGATGTGACAAAAACAACAAGAAAGTTGATAACATGTCATTACATCTAGACACTGAACATCGAGTTGGTCCTGCTTTTGTGGAAATAATATTCTCAGTAGTAGTTCGAATAGGCTGAGGTAAGGGAAAGGTACTCCATTCCATTTGGTTTTTGGCAATAAAAAAGGGATCATTAGAGCTAGTTGCAGCTAAAACAGATTCGCGGTTACTGTCTGTATCCGTAAAACTTGCTTCGTTATTTTTTGAAATATTATCAATATCCGATTCTGAAATATCTAATCTGAGTCACTTTCTTGATTAAGCGCTTCTCGTATTTGATTTTCGTTCAAGTATGCCAGTTCGAAAAAAAAAACACACGTCCGATCGACCCAAAACGTCACACAAAATGATTGAAGCAGTGCGCTCCTTCAAAACAAAAAGCCGAAAAAGGGAATCCCACATTTATTTTTGACATTAGCTATGTTGAGTGAACAAAAATACCAAAAAGGGGAATTCCCCAAAAAAAATTTATATTAACTGTGTTGAGTGACGAAGGCATTTATAATATTTATAACTGCACTAGATACAAAGAAGAAACATTTTTTTTTGTAATTTTATGAAAATTGCAGTGTGCACCAAATGGTCCCTTAACCAAAGGTTCGTAAGTTTTTTCTAACCTAACGGCAGGGTTAAGATCACAATATAAATATTGACCCTCGTACAATCCGACCTTGTTCTTCGATTTTCCTTTAGATAGTTTGTGGCGCAATGAATGTTTATAGGAGTCGTTGGTTTTTGGTTTTTCCATGAACACTTAAAACTGAAGAAGAAAGTATAAAGTGAAGTTATGCTACTTTACAGTACAAATGCACCCAAAATATTGAACTCCTTTTCCGCATTAAAGCGTAATAGTCTTTATACAATATACTCGTACATATAACATATTTTAAAGATATTTTTAGTCTATTCTATATACTCGTATATATTTTGTGGAATATCATATATTTCCGAAAGGATCTTATACCTAATGTGTGTAATAGCTTAACTTAACTTATTTAAAACTAAAAAACAAACTGAAACAAATAAAAATTCTTTTCTATGTGTGTATGAAAAAATTGAGGAACTTAAATAACTATTTATTCAAACAACACTGGCCAACAGCTCAAAATAGTTTGCGACTATTTGCGTTCTACGAGTATATTCTGAAATTCTATAGTTTGAACAAAAGTGCAAAACAAGCAAAACAATTTCCAATTTATTGCGCATAAACTTCATTTTTGAACAGGACTCGTTCAACATGCCTGACAAAAGTGCAGCGACAGCAGTGTAGCAAAACAAAGGACCCGACCAGAAGATAGTTATTTATAATACTCGTATGTGCAGCAGCACATTTTAATTCAACTAGCCAGAAAACTATTTCAGATACATGTATGCATGAGTTGTCGTCGTTCCTATGCGAATATTGTGTAGCCCGAGTACATTAAATACATTAGATACATTTTGCTACAAAGGATAACTGCAACAAATTCCATTTTGTATTTTCACTTGAATGCCTGCAAAGTTTAAAAATGTTCAGAAAGTGATGTTCTCACATCACTTAGCTTTGCACACACCTGACGGACAACGCCTTAATTTCCATTTGTTGGTTTTACTCGCATTCAGTTTCTTCGAACTTCAAACTATTGTATCTTTTTTGTATTGTACATTTCTGCTGCATGCGGGTATTGTATGTACGATAATTAAATACAGCAAGAGTGAAAATAGTTTGCATAGTGCAAGAGAAACAAATTTATTTTACAAATTTGTAATTGTTCTTTTGCATCGAATCGATTGGTTTGGTTTTGCCTCGTTTGCAAAATTGTTTGTGTCCTTGGGACATAATTACTTAAATGGATACATTCTATTTGACGGTATACACGCTTGAGTACACAGCAAGGATACAAATGCAAATAACTTGGACAGTACAAAGTAAATATTTGAATATGTTTGCGCATAAATATCTATCTACATACATAAATACAGCTTAAGTATTCAAAATAAATAATTGATTACATTATTCTTTTATATAAATGCTGGCCAATTGTATAATTCAAAGTAATTTTCAATTGGTTTTCCATTAAGAAATTTAGTAAGTGAACTAAAATCCTTCAGAAGTTATTCAAATTATTCTCATTGTTTGTTTTTTTTTTTTTTTTTCATACCATTTAAATGTACTACGAAATGGTATCATCAGTTTGTCTGAAAGATTGTAAAGCATTAAAAGATGCACCGTTGACCCATTAAGTATATATATTCTTTATCAGTTTGAGGTGAAGATCTGTCTTGATGTTGCTACGCATTTGTTTGGGACCAAATTTGAAGATATCCGGTTGTAAGTCGACACATAGACAAATATTATTATTGCAGTTTAATAGAATATAAATATTGATATGCCATGCCTATTTAAGTGGTAAACTCCATACAAACCACCACCCCACGTTTGACTTTTTGAAGGGTTCTTACGAACGGAAAACGTTTTTGTTGCTGTCAATATCGACTTGAAACTTAACATAACGGATTCTAATGGACGGGCGCTTCCCGCAAATCTCAAGGAGCGTTTCTGCCAACTTTTAGGCGTAGCCCTCATAGAAACTTACCGCCCATTTTTGGGACATTGTAAGAAAAAGTTTCTTATTACAGTCAATATTAGCTTAAATATAAATATAGTGGCTTCTTCTAGTCGAAAGCTTAACGTATAGAGAAAAAGGTGCGATTTTCCTTTTTTATGGTAGCCCCCATACAAATTCACCACTCATTTTGGGCATTTCTCATAAACAACTTTTTCATTTTAGGCAAAATTAACTTGACATTTGACATGGTGGCTTCACATGGACGAACGCTTTGCATAATTATCAAGGGCTGCGGCACGCCCAGTTTTTGAGTTGTTAGACGATTCCACTATCAAATTGTTAGATTTTATAAAAATTTATTTCTGTACACATGCTAAGTTCAAAGTTTGAAACTTCGTTTTAATTGTATTAAAGCTTCGGTGTACCGAAGCAAACTTTTTTCTTTTTTTTTATGTTGGTTTTTTGTTGGTTGTTTTCAGGTTGTTTAAAGGTTAACATGATCAGCTGCGAAGTTTGTACCGAAATTGCTACATTTTGACGAAAAGGACCTTCGCATGAGCATGGCTCAGGAGCTGTTGAATGAGGTCAACCATGATAACTGATGACGAATCATGTGTATATGGTTATGACGTCGAAACCAAAGCCCAAACATACCAATGGAAGCGGCCAGAAGTGAAAAGTCCGATAAAACCACGCCAAGTTCGGTCAAATATAAAGGTTTCGATCACTGTTACAATGGCGTGGTGCATCGTAAGAAGGTCATACGATCAATATTGAAGTTATGCGCTGTTTCCGTAAAGAAATTCGAAGAAAAGACCCAGATTTGTGGTGAAACAATTAATGGTTTTTGCAACACGATAATGCTCACAGTTGCTTGAATGTGATTTTTTGACCAAAAACAACAAAGTAATCATGCCTCAGGCACCGTATACACCGGACTTGGCCCCTGCAGCTTTTTTCTGTTCACAAAACTGAAAAGACCCATGAAAGAACGGCTTTTTGTCACGATTGAAAAGATAAAGGCCGCATTGCTGGAAAAGCTCAAGGCCATACCATAAAGCGCATATCAGAAGTGCTTATATATGAAGGGGACACTCCGTGTGAAGAGTATATCAAAATAAATTTAAAAATAGAAAAAACGTTAACTTCGGTTGAACCGAAGATCTAATACCATTCACATGAAACTTTAAATAGTATTGTAATACATAAAAGTGGGGGTTTAAATAGGGGCTACCCCAAAAAGTGGGTGGTACACGCTCACTAGTAGATGTGTATGAAGCGATGTAGTAGATGTGTAAAATGCCGCCATATAGAATTTCAAGTTGATATTGACGTTCTCCAGACAAATGCATAAAAGTGAACTGTTGGTTTATATGGGATTACCTCAAAAAGTGGGCGGGATACGCCCGTATATGAAGCGGTTGTCCATTAAAATTCACAAAATCAAATTTCAAGCTAATATTGATCTAAATGAAGGATTTTTTCATAAAAAACACAAAATTGACCGGTGGGTTTGTATGGGGGCTATCTCAAAAAGTTGGCAGGCCACACCCAATTGACTATGTATGTTAAGCGGCTGTCTCTGGCTGGCACTATATCGCATTTCAACCTAATATTGACTTTCATAAAAAAGGTTTTCTTACAAAAAGTTAAAAGTGGACCGTAGGTTTGTATGGGAGCTACCCCAAATAGTGGGCGGGGCACGCCCGTTAGTCTATGTATGTTCAGCGGCTGACCATAGAAAGGCACCACATTGCATTTCAACCTAATATTGACTTTAATAAAGAAGTTTTCTTACAAAAAGTCAAGAGTGGGCAGTAGGTTCGTGTGGGAGCTAGCCCAAATAATTGGCGGGTCCCACCCAATAATGTATATGTCAAGCATCCGTCTACTTGAAGTAACTATATCAATTTTTAAGTTGATATTGACTACAATAAAAATGTTTTTCATACAAAAAGTCACAAGTGGGCGGTGAGTTTGTGTGGGGGCTACCAAAAAAAGTGGGCGTGGCGAGTCAATATTGACACTCTATTAAACTGGAATAAAAAGAAGTATACCTGCAAAATTTCAACTGGATAGCATAAAAATTAGTCCTCAAAAAATGAGCAACAGACGGACATACAGACAGACAGACAGACGGACATGGCTAGATCAATTTGTCTCGTTGATAAAGCTGATAAAGAATATATATACTTTATAGGGTCTACGATAGCTCCTTTAATGCGTTACATGTTTTCAGACAAACTGATAATACCATTTCACACTATGTGTGAATGGTATAAGAAAAACTTTTCCCGGCTTTAAAAAGTGTGCATATAAGAGACGTATTGTAGGCACTGTGGGAGTGGTGCGCACAAAATTAATAAACTCGATTCGAGTATGATCAAGGAGAATCTTAATCTCCAAGTTTGGTGTCTCTCTCTGTAACAGTACCTGAGAATATTTTTTTCCATATAAACTGATTTACGGACTGACGGAAATGGCTAAATACTTTATGGGTAACAGGGTATATAAATATTACAAGTGGTTATTATTTTATGCTTCCAAAATATACATAATAATAATAGTAATATAGATTAAATGTGTAATGTAAAACAAGAAAGAATGCTGCACACTTGATAGAACAAAATAAAAAGATAATTAACAAATAAATAATTCTGCATTAAAAGAGTAGTCATTTAGTGAGCACAATTGAAAATATAAAGTAATTATTCAAACACATCGATTTGTGCTAAGGCTATGAAACGCAGCTTATATAGTTAATGGCGTCTGCCACGCCTCCATCTGCCTGTTAATATATTAGGACAAATGTAGTTTATACCCTTGACTCTCCACGGTAGGGTATAATTATAACACTATCGCAATTGTTGTTTCTCATGTCCCGCGCAATAATGCACGTTTTCTAACCACTCACTCTATTGAAAAGTGTACGATTGTGTCTGAATGCCAAAATTTCGATCAATTATGGTTGAATTATGGTAGCTTCCTTTTTGACATAAAGAATAAATATGCGAAGCTGTTTTGTAAATCGTCTCACAGTAGGAAGGTTTATAAAAGTTTAACAAGCATATAAAAATTGTGTAAAGATTTTCAGTTCTGGCATAGATTATAGCCTTCCGCCCAAATATCTTAGTCTATGTGTTAAAAAAGAGTAAGCAAGTTGTTTCTAAAAGCTAATGCATACATTGTGAAGTTTGATATATTTTTCTAGCTTGTTTGAGTTTCCCCGCTTAGGATCTGTTTAAATTTTTTCAGTTAATGTGATTCTATCCTAAATAATCTATTCGAAACTCTGATAAAATTCAACATCTTCCGATAAAATGTTCTAGTCCTTCTTCTAGTTCCATGTAGGCAGGTTCCAGTAGGATAATTTCTTGCTCTTAACGGTAGGACTTCGCAACGTGCTTTCATAATGCAAATTTTTCGACTCGTATGTACACTGATGAAAATAACCAAGAATTCCGCACTTGAATTAATCCATATCGGTAGCAAGAGTATGGTGAGTATGGATTTTCTTAAGCGAAGTACAAATTCTTGGTTCAAGAACGGAGTTGAAAGTCTTAAATTTAGCCCTCTTCAAACTGTACTGAGCTTGATAAAAAAATAGGATTGCTTTGAGTACAAAATGGCTAAAAAAAAAACGATTTTTTTTGTTCTTTATTTTGTTTTGTTCTATTTTCTAAAAATATTCTAATTTTGTTTAGTTGTACTTCTACGGTTTATAAAATTGTTCTTCGTTGGAAGGGAACTGATATGGATCCATGTCACAAGCGAACGGCGCTGAGAACTGTCGTTTTCTTAACTACAACGGGTAACAGGCTCTCGACACATGGAGTTGCCGAATCACAACCCATTGCTTTTCCTTTGACTGTCGGTGCGCAGAAAATGAGGCAGCTGAGAGCTTAAATTTTATTTGGTTTCATTTTGTTTTCTTCATAGATTGATTTAAGAATCTTTCACTTACTTCAAGTCAAAAACATTTAATTTATATTCTTAAACTTATGTACTTGACTTGAGTAGACAGTCCTTGTTAGAATAAGATTTTTATACTTATTTCAAGAATTTTATACTTAGTCTAAGTATTGCTGCGCTTAATTTTTAAATCGATTCCATTGTGTACTTGAAAAATGTGTACTCAAGAAAAATGTGTACGAATCGTTCTTCAAATTTTTAAGTATACCTTCTAAAAGAGACAATAATTTGAAACCTATATTTAAAATTCGCTTTTTGCAGTGAAACTTCTTTAGCCATGCTGTCATTTGAAAATTCGATGAAACGAAAAAGTGCAACTTAAAAGAGACAAATAGGATTTAGCCTGCGAGAGAATGAGATAGAGTACATGTCGTGCATGGTGTCTACACTAAGTTCGAAAAGGTTTGTGAAAATACTATAAAAATCAAATCGATCGAAGTTCTTTGGCATGGTAATCGAAAAAAGTCGAAATTTCCCTCCCATAAATCGGAACAATTTTTGAAGCGTGTGATAGGTTGGAGTAGGACCATAGATGGCGCAAAACTGTGGTGAGTACATAGCAACGGAAGTGTGAGATGAGCACAGGCAAATGGTCATAACTTATAACAAGTGGTCATGATCTGGCAGACACGTTGTATAAGAAACTTGTTTAACAGGTGATTTTATGTTCACAATTTTTAGATATTACGAATTAGATGCTCTACCCATTGTGATTTGAAAATTCAATTTTGACAGTGTGAATATTTCTATCGTTTTTTGAAATGTTTTTATTTAATAAAATATTTTCCAAAAATGCAGAAAACTAATGCTGAAAAATGTCGTGAGTGTCGGCAGAGAAAAAAAAAATTATTATAAATAAAAATAACAAACTTTTTAATTATCCTAATACTCCTGATACTCAATATTTATCTTATTCTCTTGTTGGCTACTTTTCTGAAGTTTCACTTCTGCTGTGTGCGAATTCCACACACACACTTTTTTTCTGTGTAGTTTCATTTCGAAAAGAAAAGTTTACCCATTGTTGGGCAAAGAAAGAATCGGGTGTTACTGTTTGGTCCTTTTCGTAGTGCTTCATCCATAGATTTCCTTTTTAGTTCCGATGACAACAGTCCGATTTCTGATCTGATGGGTCAGTCACCGGATGACATGAAGGTTTCAGACCTAATTTCAAATTTTGAACTCAAAGCTGTATTAAAAGCATATTTTGCAGTCTACTTTCGCTATAGTTATATAGTGTTTTAAAAATGTAGAGCAAGTGCAGACTAAGTGTATAATATGTGATCTCTTCGGTTTCGGTTTCTGACACCAATACATATTTCGGGGTTGAGTTGGGTTGTTTTAGAACAAAAAAACCGCTGCAGTTTATTTACTTACCCCATATCTGATCTACAAACGTTTTGAAACATTTTCCATTTGACTACCAAAGCCAATATATGTAATCGAAGGAAATCATGAATTCAATATTTCGCGGACGAAGTCGCTGACATTTGTCAGTGAGCTGCATAGATACATACATAAATATTGTATTAAAAATAAATCTGCTTATTTAATTAAGCCAATTCTAAACGGAACTACTACTTTGAGATTTCCAGCGCTCCACTTCACTACTTTAGAGTAGCGCATGCCGCAAGATTTCAGAGCCAGCAGTCGCAAGCAATGCCATTATTCGCATGTCATAACCGCAATCGTTGGTGACAACGGCTTTTGTGAAAGTCAGGCCCGACATTCGCTTGCATTAAACTGGGTGCGGACACAATCTTTAGATCTCGAGCAGTGCAAAACAACAACAACAACATCAGCGCCGTCGACAATAGCAGCCACTCGATCGTGCCGCCAAAGTTGGCGGGTGACCACAGCGCTTTACGCCTGAATGGATTTACGTGCAAATTCGATGAAGTCGACCGGTGACGTCGCTGCCGATTATTAAACGAGCGAGTGAGCGACTTAACAAAATAATCGAAATTGACAAAAGCGGCACATATGAGATACACGCTCGTTCTCTCACTCGATTCGAACTAGTATGCGTACTTGTATCTTGCACTTTTATTTTACAGAAATAAACGGTGTTTCTTTTTAGAGGTGTAGAACTTTGCATTGAATTGAAATACCTAGATTACATAATTTCAAACCTGTAGTGTTTAAATAACAATTAGTTCGGTCCATCGCTGATTACTATTTTCACTTCTCAGGCAAGTTTCGAATTCCATCTCGAAGAAAGGTTTCGTTTTTAGAGGCGATGCAAGTTAGGAGCCAATTTTCGATTTCTGCTAGAGAAATTAACCGATGACCTTTCAAATTGTGCTGCATCCGTCGGAACAACCACGGCTTAAACGAATCAATTGTAACCTATACCGATCGCACATAATGGAATCGACTGGTTCTAGCAGCTCATAGTACACAACACGCTTTTGGTCCTACCAGATACGCAACATGACCTTCGGACAACTAATTTTAGGCTTTGGTGTTGATGTTGAGGAATATGGCAACGATATAGCCTAGTATGTTTTGTTTTTGGCGTTATCATAGAATATCCATTTCTTATCCCCAGCCACAATTCGACATAAAAAAAACCCTTTCTTTGTTGCCTTCGTATCAGCTGTTCCAAAAAAATCGCCTTTTAACGTCATTTGGTTTCAGTTCAGAAGGCATCAAATTGCCTTGCTTTTGAATCATTCCGATGGATTCCAATCGTATAGAAACTGCTTGTTGAGTCACTCGCAATGAATCTGCAAGTTCTACTTCCAATTGACTCAGATCTTCATCGAGTAACGTCTCCAACGCGTTGACGGCAACGTTCCCGCCGGCACATTTTTAAAAAAGTAAGGACCAATGATTCCACCTGCTCATAAACGGCGCTGAACAATGATGGCGGATGGTCTCATTTGGATCCGCCTCAATACTATTCACTACAGAGGCAATTGTTTCTTGTGTACGTATTATCATTTAGATTATACGTTAGATTTGCAGAACTTTCAAGCATTGTTAGTCATGATAAAATAACAAACCAAACTGAGTATAAATGACAATAGCGTTGCCAGATCTAACCAATTTATGACAGTTTCTTCTCTGTCGGAAAATTGAACCTCTGAAACACCCTGTACATGCGCCTACGTAGTGTCATGTCATTTGTGGCGACTGAATTTGTAGTTCAGTCTCAACAATGGCGAAACAAACAAACAAAAATATAAACCTCAACATAAAATAAACTCAACTGAACCGAACCGAACCGAACCGAACTGAATTGATGACGAATGACGGCGTATGGCAAATGTATAGTTTGCGAAGTTTTTTATTTGTCGTTTAATTAAAAATACAAAGCGAGCAGTGCGCGAATTCAAATGAAATTTTGCGACAATGCCGCGTGGGAGGCTTCAGAAGCCGGGGGCAGAAGTTGGACCAGCAAATTTACTATGGATCATTGCAAGTGGAAGTGAACAATTGTCACGAGCCACATCGAAAAAAAAAAAAAGATGAACAGAATCGAGAAAAACTGAACAAATAATCGAGTTGGACTCGTTGACTAACTATCTACTGACTATTTACTGACAACTGTGCCTGGAGAGGAGCAGAGTATCTGCACTTCTCATTGAGTTTGCATATTCCATGCAATTTTAATTGTGAACTGACGACTGACAAACGTCGAACAGTGCGTATAAAAAATATTATCGGTGTGTGTGTGTGTCTGTGTGTCTGTGTGTATATCTGTGAATACATTTGACATGTGTCACAATCAAAGAGCATTGCAACCGAAGCCATCCAACGCGTACAAGATACAGATTGGACTTTCGGACAGACGGATCAGATGCCAGCTTCAGTTTTTATTCACTCTGAACTTGTCACAATTTCATTACTTTTTTTCAGTTTTCCTTTCTGTAAATTTTTTCTGTTAATTGAAATAAATTAACTATTTGATACAACAAATTAAAACAGTTGAGCAACAAATTGTTGCAAATAACTTGAAGTTAAAGTGGGTAATAAAAATTGAAGTCGGGAATTTGAATTAAGTTTCGTCTCTTTATTTTTTTTTTTATATACGAAATGTTTAATACCCAGTGGGATATATAGAACACTATAACCCATAGAACATGCGACTAATAATAGTACTGAAACTTTGAAGTATCTATACTCTTCAAACCAAATGTATCTGACAATTAGATTAAATATCTAAGCAACATAAAGTCACCGTAATGTGACTGGCTTGATAAAATTAACGCTACAGAATAAGTATGACGTCATTACTGAGCATTAATTCAAGTTCCATAGAAATCACACTGAATCATCGAGGTCATACTTAAAGCATTTGAGCACAAGAAATTACTGTGATGACGTTTTCACTGACAATGAGAAATCGTTCGACCAAACATGGCATGAAGAGCTGTTCAACTTAATTTAAAAGTTGAGATAAAACAAAAATAAAAATTTGAACCCTCCTATTTGTCTAATATTACTGAACTACTAATGGCAAGAGTTCCCCATGGTGGCGACCTGGAATCTGAACATCCTCGCTACACCACCGATATGCCTTTTAGTGGCTCGGATAATACCATTGACGACTTACTTGTTTTTATTTGCTGTTGATGAGTCTCTAGTAGTACTGTCTTCCCCAATTCAGGCGCACCTTAACACTTTCAACACAGTTGAAAAGTAATATACAGTCGAGCTTCCATAACTCCAACTAATATAACTCGTATTTTTTGTAGCTCGAATCAAATCGAGTTGCAGTAGTGTTTAGTAGTGTTCACCTCTTCGTATGTGAACTCTTTTATAGGTGAACTGTCTGCAGTGCTAGCCCATCAAACTGAGAATTTTTCTTTTGAGTTGATCAATTGTTCGGAGAAGTCCCTATTTGTAAAAATTACTAACTTACTTGAAAAAAGATTGCTTGAGTTATTATTTATGAGGTTAATGCTTTGTGTGATTAGAAAGCATGGATGAGATTGGATTCTAACATAACTTCTAATGCAACTCTTGAAAATTATATTGAGGACGACACCGAAATGAGCGCATTATTGAGCATACACGTCTATCTAGTAAATCCCATTTCAAGTCCCATGGAAGGTTATGCCTACAGATCGGAGGAAGAATTTATTCAACAGCATTCCAAGAACACTGTAGGAGATTCCATGATCCAACTGATGATCATTATAAAACATTAAACACAAATTTGAATCTCTATTTTTTACTCAAAATAACCACAAAAACTAAAAATATAAAAAAAGATAACGGTATATTATTAGGGTAATTCGAAGTATGATTTTACTTAAACCAGTGTCCAGTGCGAATAACAAGCATGATCCAAAGGAATGATATATCGCCAACAACGTTTTTTTTTACCCACATGACGGTGTTCAAATTATCAAATTTGTTCTATCTACAAACTACATTATAAAGTATGCTACTCAGTTGTTGATGCAAATCATGGCATATTATAAAACTATAACAAATATTTCATAAAAAAAGGCTTAAGTTTTGTATAATATACCCTGTACACTATAATATACCCCGTGCACGACATATTATTTTCGTAGTAATCAATTTTTCAGCTGATTTTCCTTGAAAAATGCGAATTTTAAGAATATAACCGTATTGTGGCATCCAAAATTTCACCTCAAATTGATATGCGTACAAATATAATTGAAAATTTTACTTCTTTACAAACTAACTAATTTACAAACTAACTATATAAAAGACCCTTTTAAACGGGTTGAAACAACATGTTCCCTTGATTTTCTTGTTTTTTGTTGGAATGATTGTGAGAGAAGAAGGGACGAATGCAATTTTTGTTCTCTAAAGTATTACGTCTAAAGTAGGTAAAAACCAGATAGCGCCCTAGACCCATGCTGTCCAGCCAGTTTGTGCGCGTACTTTGTTTACTTTGCATATGTATGTGTTTTTTACTTTTGAGTGAAGCGCACATGCGCTCGCACATAAAAGCGTTTGTTGTTTTTTGGTTCACACACATTCTGTGAGTGTGAAAATGAAAAAATAGCGGAAATTCTCTCTATCATATGCCAGGTATAGGCTTTGAACAGCAAGGCCTTAGCCCAATAACAAAGACCTGTGACTGCAACAAAATCGTTAAAATGGGCTGGTGGTTTGTATGGGGGCCAAACAAAAAAGTGGACGGATCACACCCTTTGATATATGTGTGAAGAGTGTTTTCATTTGCACCCACCATGTACATTTCTAAGATGATATTGTCCGCTATAAAAAAATGTTCCTACATAAAAAGTTACGTAAAAAGTGGGGAGGGAGTGTTTTTAATGCGGGCTACCACAAAAAGTGGACGTGATATGTCAATGTTGTTACTCTATTAAAATTCAATAAAAAGAAGTCTATGTGCCGACTTACAACTTGTTATCTTAAAAATTGGTTCCTAAAAATATACAATAACATCCAGACGTACGGACGGACAGACATACATACGGACGGACATTGATCAGATAGACTCGTCTCGTCGAGCTGATCAAGAATATATACTATATGGGGTGTACGTTGCCTCATTTAATGCGTTACAAACTTTCAGAAAAACTGATAACTGATCCTTTCACATAATGTGAATTTCGCCATAGGAATAAGCAACAGATGAATAATGTTTTGCGGTGCTGAATACACACCGCGAAAAAGAGGAGTTTGATTTGTCCATTTCCTAATTTACATCTTTCTATGCACTTTAATGCCATCGTGGTATCGTAGAATAATATAATGTAGCGTATTCCACATATCTGCTCTCTTTATTAGTTTCTTTCGGTTTCTGTGTCTTCTATTGGAAGAATAGACAAACAAATATTTTTTATCTTTGTCGCGCTCTAAAGGGCTATTCACATTGTAGAACATGCCGGTCGTGCAGCTTGACGTTAAGCTCGAAACTGTTTGGCGAGCATCAGTTAAGGTATTTTTGATAGTGGTTTTGTGGGTAAAATTTTTAAAGAAGAAGAATCAAATAAATATTTAAAACAAAAGAGCGAATGTTAATCAAAATGACCACGATTTAAATTTTATATAATTTTCTTCTTGTATACTATTTGAAATAAGTGTACGTAAATGTATCTGCATAATCCACCCATGAAACTGTGCAGGTATAATATAGTCGTGTACTCCTACTGCAAGTATAGCGATCGCTGATTTTTTAGTAACAGCGAATGCAAAATAGCAGACATTTTTATTTTTAGTGCAGTATTGAATGCGCAGAGCACACTTCACTCTACTACTCATATTTAGAATGGGCTATATCAACATCGATACTAAGCAAATAGTACACCATTAGGAAAATCGGGTTAACGTTGCCGCGGAACATTTGCACGGAAGCCGAGAACCCAAACAAAGCCAATGCGAAATGTAATTCGAACACTCAATTGAATGCAGACAGATTCGAAATGCCCCCCGTCCGTTCACATTGTCTCTCCACGCACTTTGGGCAATGTAATCCAAGTCAATATTTACATTAATGCGCGCTGACCAGCCACGCCTCCACCGCCCATTTTATACTTTATAGAATACAACAGCAGCAGCCAGAGACGATTTGCAGTTTGCATTTTGCTGAAACCGAAACGGATACGTTGCCATTTTAGTACTGCGATAGTTGGGTGCGGTCATTCAATTCGGTCTGTCTGTCGGTTTTTTTTTTTTTTTTGACTTTGGCACATGTCTGTAGATTTTTATTTTTTTTTTTTACTATTTGATTTTTTAGAGCAATGGTGGCCGTAGTTTCAGCATTTGTTGTTGTTGTGGTTGCAGCTGCACAACATTTGTTGTTGTTGTTGTTGTTGGCGTAAATCGGGCAAATGGTTCCTTTCGGTTCGCTGACTTCATGAACGACTGAATGCGTTAACCAGCGTACACTTAGTGACGACAACTCCGTGGCTTTTGTGGTGTCAAACGACTTTTATTAGAGCGCACCATTCAAAACGAGAGTATCTACGAGTATAGTTTTCAGTAATGGTAACGATAAATACGCCCGCAAAAGCCAAAATTGAAGCATATTCATATCTTTTACCACCCACCCACAAATGACTCCTTTTTTATATCATGCACACATACATATGACGGCTTGCTGAAAACGTAGCGGCCTTTGTGCCATATCTTACAATAGTATCAAATTGATAACATTTATCCTAAATATCAGCCTTCAAATGGTGACTGTCAAACTTCCAGCCAGTATTGTCATTCAGTTTGTGTTTAACAGCCTTTCGAAGCAAACAACTTTTGCATTTTTATTAAATCGAGTATCATGCAGTTCAAAAATGCTCAACGCCGAATTATAATAAATTTATGGAGACTATTGAGCAGCTACCATAAAATTCAGACCGGTGCTACGACCATGAGCGTACGACGATGAGCGTTCTGGAGTTCAAAAAAGATAACCATTCTATTTAGACTGCGAAGCACATTTTCGCACCACAAACAGCAGTAAATGATCCCTATTAACACTGAACAGGACTTTGAACTCAGAATTATTCTATCACTGAAGAACTTTAACTGGCGGTTGAAGTTTAAACAAGATAAAAGTGGTAACTTCATAGGAACAGAAACTTAAATTTCAAATCGTATACGAGTAGCAGTTTTGTTTTTGTTATAGAAACTTTAAATTACTACTGCTTTGTCAAACAAAAAAAAAAAACAGTGTTCCCAAATGAACATGAAATACTAAAATCAGGTATTTATTGGGTGAAAAGTCCACACATATTGATTTTTGCTTGGTTTTTTTCTGACGGAAATGCAAAATATCACACTCTTTGTCAGCTGTCTTTTTGAGAATATACTGTATTTTCGGTAGCAAACATTTCTGTTATCTGAGTACTCGATGGAAAACAGTTCGGTCTGAAAATTTTTTATTGGTATTTGACAGAATTTTTTTATATGATGTTTTTTCGATAGCAAAAATCGATTGATCTCAGTATTGAGATATTAACACTGCAGTTAGGTTAGAAAAAACTTACGAACCTTTGGTTAAGGGACCATTTGGTGCATACTGCAATTTTCATAAAATTACCAAAAAAAATGTTTCTTCTTTGTATCTAGTGCAGTTATAAATATTATAAATGCCTTCGTTACTCAACACAGTTAATATAAATTTTTTTTGGGGAATTCCCCTTTTTGGTATTTTTGTTCACTCAACATAGCTAATGTCAAAAATAAATGTGGGATTCCCTTTTTCGGCTTTTTGTTTTGAAGGAGCGCACTGCTTCAATCATTTTGTGTGACGTTTTGGGTCGATCGGACGTGTGTTTTTTTTTACGAACTGGCATACTTGAACGAAAATCAAATACGAGAAGCGCTTAATCAAGAAAGTGACTCAGATTAGATATTTCAGAATCGGATATTGATAATATTTCAAAAAATAACGAAGCAAGTTTTACGGATACAGACAGTAACCGCGAATCTGTTTTAGCTGCAACTAGCTCTAATGATCCCTTTTTTATTGCCAAAAACCAAATGGAATGGAGTACCTTTCCCTTACCTCAGCCTATTCGAACTACTACTGAGAATATTATTTCCACAAAAGCAGGACCAACTCGATGTTCAGTGTCTAGATGTAATGACATGTTATCAACTTTCTTGTTGTTTTTGTCACATCCAATAGAAATAATGATCATTGAAAATACAAATAAGTACGGCTGGGTCAAGTTTGGCGACAAATGGAGTGATATAGATGAAGACGCATTGCGCGCATATATTGCTGTACTCATGCTTGCAGGGGTATATCGGTGTGTATATTATTGTTTATTTTATTTCAGTGAAATAGTTGGCTAATATAACACTTTCAATGACAGTGCCAAAACTGAAGATGTTCACGGCTTACTTGATGCAAAATTTGGTCGCCCCATTTCCGATCAGTAACGTCTGAAGAAACATTTCGTTTGATTTCCAGTGCACTCCGATTCGATGATGTTTCGAGTCGACGACAATGCAGAGTAGCGATAAATTCGCTCCTATTCGTGAACTGTGGGACCGTCGGCAAGAACTTCTTCCAATGATTTACAACTGTCATGAAAATGCCACCATTGATGAGTAGCTTATTGCTTTCAGAGGATGCTGTTCTTTTCGATAGTTTATGCCATCAAAACCAGCAAAATATGGTTTGAAATTTTGGCTGGCGGTGGACTCTAAGTCAGGCTACGTATGAAAAATACAACCATATCTTGGTAAACCTAGAAATGGAAAGCCTGAAAAGAACCAAGGAGAACGTGTTGTATTGGAGTTGACAGAAGGCTTGAAAGGGCAAAATATTACGGGCGACAATTTTTTTGTGAACGTATGAGTTAGCGAAAAAACTTTATGAAAGAAAACTAACTTATGTAGGAACAGTACGCAAAAACAAAACTTTCATTCCTCCGAAATTGCTGTCTGTTAAAAAACTGCCGTTGTACAAGTCCACATTTGCATTCAATGACATTGCAACATTAGTATCGTACATCAGTCACAAAAATAAAGCCACCATATGGATTAGCATAATGCACAAGACAGCTTCATTTGATGAGAGTGGATCGAAGATAAAGCCGGAGATTGTTTCTTATTATAATTCTACGAAAGGTATGCCAGTCTATTTTAGGTGGCGTAGTGGTAGTAGCGATCAAATGATTGGATCCAACACCACAAAACGTAAAACAAATCGATGGCCAAGCATAGTATTTGCGTTGAACGCGTTGGTCTCCAGCTCATCAGAGTCGCAGGAGACCAGAGTTTTTGCGGCAACTAGCGCTTTCATTGGCTGAGGCGCATATGATGCAACGGACTACATTACCCCGACAATACTTCTCAGCACAATTAAAACGCGCTATGGACCAAAACCTAAGATTCGTTAGGAAGTTGAATTTTCGCTGATAGCATTGTTTTATAAAAAGACCACATTAGCTAAAAAATAAAGTGTGTAGATATCACCGTTCAAAGCTTAGAAAGGAAACAAAACAAAAATTGGACCAAATGGGCTCAACCTAACGGCAGGATTAACAATAAAACAAGAAGGGATTATTAAAACAACAACAAACCCAACAGCAACAAAAAGAAGAAAGAATGCAGCAGTCGTGAGCTCATGACTTCGAAATACACTGCCGCAATTTATTTTTGAATGCAAATAAAAATTTTTGTTTTATAATTAATTACAAGAAAAAATGTGGAGCCGAAGCTTTATAACCATTCACACGATGTTTCAAGCTGTGAACTTAGTTGGTGTAAAGGTGTTAAATTGAACAAAAATGTTTGGCTGGTTTACCTATTAAAGCGTAAATTTTGAAAATATGTAGCCGCATAATGGGCGCTGTAGGCGTGGCATCGAAAATTTGTTCTAAACCTGATCTACATCTGACAGTGGAATCTAAAAATCAATGTTTGGAGGCTCTAATTTGTATAGTCTCGGAGTTCTCGGAGTTCTCGGAGTTCTCGGAGTTCTCGTTGTTCAAACATACGAAGCCCGGACGGACGAGAATGTCGACTCAGATTTTGATGCTGATAAAGGTCATATGCTGCTCCTTCGGCTTCTTACATACATTTGCACAAACTAAGTGTTCCCTTGGCCGACCGGGTATCGGGGACGCCAGACAGAAGCGAAGCTTCTACGCAAACAAATGGAAAAAAGTATGCCCGTCTCTCTTTTTGGCACACTCTGCAGCCTGAACTGCTGTCTTGGATGTTGACATACGAGTATAAGGTTTCATTATATTCGTCTCTCGTTTTTTCACGCAATATGAGTCTTTTTTGGGCGATTGTCAAATTATGCGGTAGCCAATGAATCTTCTTCACTGTCCAATGCTCATGTAATATCGAATGTATGCTGGTTCCACCAATACCCAAGGACCCTTAAAACCCTCGATATGAAATATGACGATCTTGAAGTACCAATTCATTTATTTCTGCCGTTTTTGGTAGGAATATTATTTATAAAATAATTTGCCATTCACAACAAGTGATGGAAAACAAATCCAGAAACAAAATTTATAAATCGGATCGGCAGCACCATTCCCGTTAAAATAGTCGACTCAATTACATGTCAGATGTTTTCATAACGCGATCGTCACATTTGACTTAAAAAAGCATAAGAAACATGAACAAAATTACAGTTGCTATTAGAAGTTATCCAGCTTCTTGGTTATCCATCACCTGTGGACAGTGATTCTGACGAAGACGAAGAATTTGACTTCGCATTAAGTAATGTAACCTTGGAAGAGTATTGAATAGCAAGCCGACCTGGAGACTCAATGTGAAAGAATGGGTGCGAAAAGCAACAACTTCGCTATATGCAACGCACGACTGATGCACCACGATTCACCACGACTGATGCACTGGATATTCATTTTTGTGGTATGACCGATACTATTTCATGTAGTTCTGTTATGGTGGAAGGCCTTGAAGAAGTCCACATACCAAAAGCTTATGGAGACATTAGTCTGCATTGCGGGGGCATTGAAATCCACCTCCACAAGAGCACTGTAGATGATTCTAGGAGTCTATACACAGCACCTGCATAGAAGTCTGTTCAACGCATCTACGTGATAGGCACCATGGCTTTACAAAGGAATGGACACAGCTTAGTTGGTAGGGCGTTCAAGAGTAATACGGACTACATGACTCCTAAGTCCAATTTAACATAAACACCAACCTCACTGGGACTAAGAGACTGTCACACATCATTGGAATAATGCGTAATACAAATTACAAATATTGACAGAATGTTCCAAAAGGGAGTCAGGAGTTAGAGCGGCGGTATACTTCGCAGAGCCATCTGAGGCTCTCGTAAAAACTACTCGATTACTGCAACATGATTCTCGAAGAATATGTTTATTCTGGACCAAAGCTGGAGAGAGGTGGAAGAACAACTCCAGCTGTACAATATTCAAGATAATGTGTAAAGAACGGAACAAAAAACGCTCGCACTACTTACTGCAGCGGCAGAGGAGAAACAGCAAATTATTGGTAGGCATTCTAACAGGGCATAACTAGGAAATGGAAAAGGAACACGGAATCTCTAGAAGACATCATCTATATCACAGTGATTGGTGATTTTTTTGAATTTTGATCTAGTACGCACTGTAGGACACCAAAAATAATGTATATGAAAAGACTATCCCAAAATGCTCTCCACAAAAATGGCAGAACATTAGAAGTAGACTATCAAGCTATTGTCTACGGAATAAAACCGAACATCACTAATGAGAACACCTGCGGAAATTCCAGGGAGCCAGGATTAAGAGACCATAGAAAATTTATTTTGCACATGTCCCGCTGTCAGCAAATTGAGACTCCAACACCACAGACTTCAAGTTGACCTATGGAATATTTAATGGGTTTTTATAGATTTTTAATATACTTAATTAGTACAATTAGTGCTCTCCTCTTGTTTTGAGCACCTAACTGCTTACATCAATTTTCGACGTACTTCACGGAATATTTGAATGTTTGAAACAACTTGCCAGAATCTAAACTACCACATGTATTTGAACGAATGTAGCGCATGCAGACACACTTTATATGCAAAACGAGCAATGAAACAAGCAAAGGAAGTCCTTAGGCGCAAATTTTTATAAATTGTGTGTTCAGCAAAAACTAGTACAGAATAAATGAAGCGCTAAGAGCGTTTGCAGATGTGATGAGAACGACGATGACGAAGCCGAAGCCGATCAGATAAAATACTGCGCAATGCAGTCAGCTAAATGTATCTAGATACATACATAATGGAAAGAGCAAGTCAGGCTGACGTGATCAGAGCACTAAAGTTTCTTTCCAGTTTCTTGTTTTTTTATTTAAACATGTCAGTTTGTGGCAAACACGCGTGAAAGACGCGTTCGATATCTAAAAGATAAATACTTATCATCATACTGAATGCAAGTTTTAGTATCTTAGTTTTTCACTGCTAAACTGTAGCAGTTAGCTAAATGAAATACGCTAATTTACAGCATATAAAATTTTACATATTGAATAAAATTTTTTTGATACAATTTATGCAGTTGTCGTTCACATCAAAAGAAATATCTGAAAGGTCTGCATTTCAATATTTGATTGCTTATATTTCTGCTTCGTTTTCTTAGTATTAGAAGTTTCAAGCTCAAGTAAAATTTTATTTAGTTAACTGTTCAGTGGCGACAGCCGCTACAGAATAAGATACGAGTATCCATAGAGCATAATTCTATCCAGCATAGTGAGTAGCAGCAGGTGCCATTTGCTGCTGAATCGGATTGCCTATAATTGCTAATGAGAAACTTGCAGCCAAGATGCGAAATCTCGTTCGCAACCAGCTTGCTTGGCTCTGCTGCGATCTCATCCGTTATAGCTAGTGCTACACGTTGATCTGTGCGTTCTGGGGCGAGTTCTAGCTACAGTTTATTGCTGATCTGTGCTAAATTATCTTGACTTGGTCAGTTCGAACCAATACATACCGGCATACTGACTCAGAGCATCAGCTGCAGGTGTTTATACACTGAAAAACAAAATGATGCTTGCTAGGTTTCTCGAACTAGGTAACTTGAACTGCCGCACCCTGTATATTTTGACGGTTGTAGATGGGATAGAGGGCTGTGGATAATTTTGTTGCGCATGAAATGGTTAGAAATAATTAAATTAAAATTTAAAGAAATTTTGGTTCGAGTGGTATTGAACCCGGGACATCTGGAATAATAGGTTAGACATTTAAGCCATCAATGCCTCATATAGTTACTGATACTCGAATAAGTATACAGATTATACAATATCAGCTGATAGATAAATGGATACACATTTTGTATGTAGTGGACCAATTGCAAACTAATTATTATTTTAACAATAAACATAAAAAAACTTTAACTTCTGTTGAACAGAAGCTGTAATACCATTCAAGCGAAATTTTAAATCGTACTGCGAAACATAAATAGGGGCTACCCGAAAAGTAGATGTGTATGAAGCGATCATCTATAAGAGGCCACCATATCGAATTTCATGTTGATATTGCCGTTTTTGCATAAAAGTGAGCTTGTATAGGACTACCTCAAAAAGTGGGCGGGATACGCCCATTTGTATATGTATGTAAAGCGGCCGTCCACTAAAATCCACCAAATCGAATTTCGAGCTGAAATTGGTTTAAATAAATAAGTTTTTCATACTAAAACACAAAAGATGGTGGTTGGCTTGTATGTGGGCTACCACAAAAAGTGGACGGCAAAATTGGCTGTCTATAAAAAGACACCAAATCGCATTTCAACCTAATATTGATTGACATTGACAAAGAAGTTTTTCATACAAAAATTCAAAAGTGGGCAGTAGGTTTGAATGGGGACTACCCCTAATAGTGGCCGGATGCCACCCATTAATGAGTTTTTGAAGCGTCATAACAATTTTCATAGTACCAGTTGTATATTTGCACCTAGATTTCATTTTATTGCAGTCAAATATAGTATTTGGGTAGCCCCCATAAAAACTACTGACTTTCTGTGTAGTTTATTCCAACTTAATAATTTATATGGTAGCTTATAATGGACGGACGCTTCAGATATACATCAATGGAAGTGGCATTTATTTTTTGGGTAGTCCGCATACAAAAACCAACCCCCCCCCTTTTGTGTTTTTGTATGAAAAACTTCTTTAATTAAGTCAATATAAATTTGTCGCTCGATGTTTTTCTTATGAACATTTGCTTCACATACATATACAAATGAGAGAGTCATGTCCACCTTTAGGGATAAAATATACCTCATAGCTCCAGATCGGGCAATCATAAAGGGTAGCCCCATACAAATTTGTCCTTGGTTATTAAGTTTGCGTATATGTTTTTTTGTTTTTGTTCTTAATTAAGCTAAAAATGTTGGATTGGACGTAACGTACATCAATCCTTACAAAATATTCTGTATAGTTGCAGATCAGTCCACTTTAAGGACTACCACCTCGCAAACCTGCCCCATTTTTGAGTTTTTGTATGAATATTTTTTAAGTTTTTATTTTTAATTATCTCTAATGAAAAATGTTATTTATGAATCATGTAAGGAGTCTTAAACAAGGTACAAGGTATCTTGAAGTCGAGCATACTCGGAAGTAAGTAAAATCAGAAGTTATGATTCGGGATGCAAAAGAGTATATGAGATATATGGTAACTCAATCCATTCACCCAACAGCATAGAAGCTAAATTATTTGAGACTAGACTTTCCTACGAATGAAATTTTGCATAATTAAGCCAGAAAAATTAGATGTGGATGGATTTCAGATTAATTACTACAAAATATCTCACAGAATCAAATCGCATGGCAATTGAAGAGTATCTCATAGTTGACTCCAGCATACTATGTTGTTTCAACAAAACTGATCGAATACAGAAAATTGAGCCCAGTTTTGCAAGCCTTATATATCAACATTTTCAAAAATTGTATGTGAATAATTTTTTTGCAGTGTAAAACAATTTGAGTCGTTGGGATCAGTTTAAGAAAACCACGTTACAGGTTTTCGATGCGCTATAATTGCAAATTGCCCCAACACATAAAGATTGTTTTTAATAATTACACTCGCTGAGTACATAAATAGTGCAGACTGCCCCGCTTCCTTTGCACCGCTTGAAGCCGGGCAGCAATTTGCACTAATTTCAAATGCAAAACATGAAAACTTGGCAGAAATTTCTGTTTAGTTTACTTCAAGATGCAGGCAACGACTTTATTATGAGTTCATCAAATGGATTTTAGGACATATCTTGCGTGGTTTTTAACAAATTTACGCAGAATTTGTGCGTAATCAGCGACAAGAATCTACTGCGGCAGCAGCCTTTGGGCGTGGGCTTGAAAAGGTGAGAGGCATATGTAGTCATACCCATCCAAGATTCTTATCAGACTGACTGCGAACTGCGAGTAACAGCAACGGAACGTGTGCTCATGTACGAGTATCTTGGAATTGCGGGCCTTTTCACTGTTTGTTTGAGGTAATTGTTTTTATATATCGTTTTTTTATATTTTTGTGTTTTTGTATTTTTGCTTTTTTTTAAATGTGTTTTAAAGAGGCTTCGCATCACAATGAACAATAAAGATAGAAATGGAGAAATCTGCTACGAGTACAAGAGCCATAAATGCGAGTGAACAAACAAAGATACACACGCGACGTTGTATCTCAGATACAACGCGATAAATGCGACCTAAAATGTTTGCGCCTGTGCAGCAGACAACCTGAAGCCACTCCACCGCTGCCCCTTGCTACAAACTTAAGACGTCTAAACGCCACAACAACAAAGCAAATGAACCTGTTATCAGTACAAATTAATCATGCGTCGCTCAGTTCAGTTCCTATTCGTCGTCGACTGAGAGTTTCTTTGCGTAGAGTATCTTTGTATCTTTTTTTATTTTTTATTTCAGTTGTTGTTTTACTCAACGCATGCGCGCGTTTTGTTCATTCTTCTGAATTACCTCTTGGATATGAATGTTTGCGCTACAAATTTACATGACTTTGTTATACTTATATGCATGGAGTATGTTGTTGTTGTTGTTGTTTTTATGATGTTGTAAATTCTTTATCTGCTGCGTGTTTGCCTGTTTCGTTAAAGTGTACATCAAAAGTGACTTGAAGTACTTAAGAAGTCAGCGGCAAGCGTGAGCAGACCATAAGTAGAAAAAGCCATTCGTAATGAAAATTGCATTTCTAAGTTCCTACTCATTATTATGGCTATACTAGATTTCATTGCTCCCACAACGCTATTGTGTTGGCCGACTTCAAATACGATGGCTGTTATCAGATTCTTTAGAATGTTTTTCACTAGAAAAGTTTTCCAACGCAGAATTCAGTAGCTATTACTTAAGAATACTTTTGACATATTATCAGCACCCTTCAATCGGTAGCATTTTGTGCAGGCGTCAAGTATTCTCCAATATTATTTGTCAGCGGTCAAATGAATGCTCAATGGAGATCAAAATTAAATCTCAAATTAAAGTCAATTTAAGCGCAGCCTAAGTGTCTTTGAAGAATTTTTATGAATTTGTAAAGAAAACAAAGAAACATGCAGTATGAAATGAACCTGACAATAAAAGCTCTTTTTCTACCATTCACACAGAGTGTGAATAGTATTATAATTTGGTCACATTGTTCGCGACGCCTTAAAGGAAGCTTTGGAGACCCCATAAAGTATTTACATATTCGTGATCAGCACGACAAGACGAGTCGATCTAGTCATGTCCGTCTGTCTATGTGTCTGTCTGTCTGTCTGTCTGTCTGTCTGTCTGTCTGTCTGTTTGATTGACTGTCTCTGCGTTACTGTCCGCCCTATTCCCTCAAACTTTGAAAGTTAGTATGGCGACTTTGTATAACTAATGGAAAATATATTGATAACTGCATTTTTGAGCACATAAATTCAACAATTTAAAAACTGAAGTGAATTAAAGCTCCGAAGTTAACGTTTTATCTTGTTTGAACATATTTATATGTAATTCGTTTGAGCTGTCCGCATAGTCACACATTTCTACTGAAAATACATCAAAAGTCAAACATGAACTCTATAAACTGCACTGACCTCCAATAATTATACTATCATGGGTTTTCGAACACGCAACATCAGTATGTGATGTTTTAACCCTTTGACGACCGCTGGTACACTGGTCGCCTTTTTACCTTCGAATTTTTCCTGGGAAACCATTGAATCGGTTTTTCTCGATCATTCTCGTATCATTCAAAAGGGAATGAATGTGTCTGTCAGAAATTATATAGTTTTCAAGGGCAGTTTCATTCTTTCCCTACCAGATCAAAACATAAATATATCACCCATAACTTCTTGCAACAATATTTTGGAAGTAGGTGCAGCTACAGGTATACATTTTTTTGGAGAAGTTGCGTGAAGTCTACTTTTCTTTAGTAATTTGGGGTCGCTGAACACGAATCCGAAGTTGGATTCGCAAATTTTCTAACGGTTAATAAGCGGTCGTCAAAGGCTTAAATGAAAATGTGGGCAACACAGTTTGATATTATACAATATTGATAAATAACAATATAATTACAAAATCACATCGATAGAACTGGTTTTAGGAAAATATTTCCCTTCTAACCAAAAATAAAATATTCTACCCCATAGGGTAACGATAAAAGATATTCATACGTCCTGTGAGCCAAGCGATATCGTCTCTGACATTGTAAACTAAGTTTTTAAAAGACAACCTCAGCATTCAATATACAAAAATGGTGCATCAAAGAGCCACTAAACAAGTTCATAGTATGTTTTGAAGCAGATGTAATGAACATCATCATTAAAGTCAAAGCTTATGAAACCAAGCACAGCATAACCTCACTCCAAATGATGTCAGAGTTTAGTGTACAGTTTATTTGACGAACTTTTAGATAGCTTAAAAGTAATGACAAGAAATTAAAACGATCCTAAAGCCATATGGTATGCCTTATCTAAGAAACCCACTTAACTAATCAGTAGTTACTGTGCGAACTATAAATTAAATAATGACAGGGGAGGTAGCGTAGTTATCTTAACTTCAAGGTAAATCATTGTGAAGGGCCCACATTATGTACAAACGAATTTCAATTGGCCTCAATTACGATGGCCTTGAACGAAGGAAAAGTATCTTTTGGAGCTGTTTACTATCCTCCAAGACACAACATAAAAAATAAGCAATACAGATCATTGCACAATTTAAATAGGTAGACTTACAACGCAGGGATGATGTCGACGGGATATATTTCGTAAATTCGAATGACCATAACTTGTCGAAAAAAAATCGTAATTAATTTCTTGAACTCTTAAATTAAATGGTAAGACTGGTACTAAATGATGTATCTGGTGGGAGAGTCCACAAAAATTTTTTGCACTCTGTACATAACCTCAATAGTAGGAAAAAACGTTGTTTTTTGTGTACATAACCTCAAGTATCTCAAAATCCTGATGTGTTATTGGCGGCGACTTCAATTCGAAAAATATATATTGTGGATCCACACTAAATACCACCAAAGGTCCTGACTGACATGACTATTGTCAGCTAAGTGTTCTATGTTCTGCTTTCTTAACTAACAAAATACTGATTGGGAATATTGTAAAACCCAATTTGGAATTCAAATCGATCATAATAACTCAATACAATTAGCTTACGATCTCGACGTAGAAGTCGAGAAGTTTACCAAGCAAATGTAAGCATGGTTAAGTTTACCCAATTTTATGATGAATTCGATGATGTAGCATATGATATGGATTTATAAGTTGGTCTCAATATACTTACTTACTTAGGTGGCTCTAGAACCTTCTATCACGTAGGCAAGCGCACCATTCGGTGTAGTTTAGTGCGCGCCGGCGCAAGTCGCTGGCAATCTGGAGCTTCTTCAGATCATCATAGACCTGATCTTGCCATCTTAAGCTCGGACGTCCTCTCTGACGCCGTCCACCAATCAAGTTCAGGTTTCCGTCGTAAACCTTTAGTGCTGGAGCTTCGGGGTTCATCCGGATGAGGTGACCAGCCCAGTGCATCCGCTGGAATTTAATGCGCTGGAGTATGTCAACCTCATCATACAGCTCATACAGCTCATGGTTCATACGGGTCCTAAACTCGACGCCAACTCTAAGGAGACCAAAAATCCTATGAAGCATCTTTCTCTCGAACACTCCTAAAGACGCTGTATCCGTTGATGTCAGTGTCCATGCTTCTGCGCCATACAGCAGGACCGGGATTATCAGTGTCTTATAGATTTTTATCATCGTAGTTCGAGAGAGGGCTCTACTTCTAATTTGCTTGTTGAGCCCAAAGTAGCAGCGATTAGCAAGCTTGATTCTTCGTCTGATCTCTCGGCTAACATTGTTGTCGCTGGTAATTTCTGTTCCCAGATAGACGAAGTTTTCTACAACATGGAAGTTGAAATTCTCCATACTCACAGACCGTCCAAGATGATGTTCTGTTAGTGGACACCAAGTACTTCGTCTTGTCCACGTTCACCGCTAGGCCCATGAGACGCGACTGTTTTTCAATCTCCGAGCATATGCGAGTAGCAGCCTACCTTATTTAAGATCGTGCCCGATCGTTCTACGTATGGGCATTGGCGTAGGATGTACTGCATCAGGATAATAAAAAAGTCGCACAATAAAGCATCACCCTGCCTGAAACCTCTCTTGGTATCAAAAAGGATTCGGAGAGGTTCTTTCCTACTCTGACGACGCTTTGGGTGTGTGATAGCGTCATCATGCAAAGCCGAACGATCTTTGCTGGGATACCAAGTTCAGATAGGGCGTTGAAGAACTTCGTTCTTATCGGCTTGTCGAAAGCGGCTTTATAATCGACAAATAGGTGGTGTGTGTCTTTATTGTACTAGTGGGTCTTTTCCAGGATTTGGCGTAAAGTGAAAATTTGGTCACTGGTCGACCTCTTTGATCTGAAGCCACACTGATACTGGCCTATCAGTGCATCCATCCAGCCGTTTACACAGTACGCGGGATAGAATTTTGTATCCTATTGAAAGGAGACTCAATATACGATATATAATAGAGAATTTTTATTTATATGGAAAAGCATCGTACTAAACAATGATCATGACAATGTATATATAAAATTTTTTAGCCTATTTCTTGAATATTTTTATATATACAAATTTATTTCAAAAAAGCCCATATTCTTCTCTGCCACCTTTACCAATAATTCCGGCTCAAGCTAGACTCATTTCCATAGAACTGATTTTTGGAGATCATTAATTATCTCGTACCTCGTGATTTTTTTTTTTTATAGACACGCCTCGCCAGAATGCCAAAATGCCCAAATATTTTCAATCAGATTTAGTTCCGGTGAGCATGCTGGCCAGTCATTAAAGCATATTCGAGCATATTCCTGCATGAAAACATAGGGTTTTTTCGTATTATCATTTAAATGATGTAGCAGACTATTTTTTACGACCCGTCTATAGTCAGTACTATTCATCCTGGATCTAATGAATTACTAGTTTAGCATTTGAAACTTGTTGAGTACTTCCAGCTCCATTGCTGATCCGCCACAAAGTTCCTCTATGAGAAATAAAGAGTTATGCCGAAAACTAGCTTGTCCATCGAGACTAAACTTTTTCTTATCACAAAAAGTTAACTTACTGGAAAATAATCGATGAGATATAGGCAAGATATCAATGTACTTCGAACAATGTGTCCAGATTTATGCATGGCAGCAGGACGCAGTCGAATTGTTTGCTTTTTTAATAATGCAGCTTTTGTCGTATTCAACTAAGATTGGTTTTGGACCATTGCTACGATTTTTGCCATCATCTTGAGGTTTTTTTTTTTTGGCAAATTGGCAATTACGGTATGACTGGAACCGATTTCTTTCAATATTTTGCTCACAGTCCAGCCGGACTACGAAAAGGCAAGAATGGTGCCGTCAATCCGAATGTTATAACTTCGCTTCTCTGAAAGTGTCTTATAAACTTCTTTCACATTGATGCAAATTTCACAGTAGGTTTCCAGGCAATGCTAGCAAATAACGGTAATATTTCGTAGCCTATACTTTGCTCTGTCGTTCTCTGTTTATGTTTTTTGTGAAATTCGACAAAGATTTTGCGAGGGAAGGCCTATAAATTATTGATGTGAGAAGGAGCTTATATTACAAAATAAGCTAAGATAATATTGTATATAGAAATCAATTTACATAACCACCGATCGGAACAAAACATCACAGAAACACTCTGATCAATACGGAGTATTGCTTAAAAATGTGCACTAGGTGGTTTCGGAGTGAATACAAACATAGGTACAATCATTTATATACTCTTATATATAGAAATAAATATGTATTTCCAACTTTTGTGCTTTAGAGTGAGAAACATATTCAAGTATATTTCCGGTCCTTTTAATAGACATGTAACTATAACACACATTATCCATAAGTAACCAGAAGTTTTCTGCGCTATTTAATAATTTGTTGAGCTTCCCACACATAAAATTATAACTATTTTGGACTTCTGTACTTCACGCCTTTTGACAGAACAAAACAAAAAAATAAAGTGCCACAAATTCATTCCATAGCTAAATTTATAACTCAAAACACATTTGAAACTAGGAACATAAATGTCCATAAGCATAAAGTTTTTTATGGCAGTCGAAATCCCCCTGCAAAAGCCAACAACAGCACGGAGTACAAACTAAAGCTGAAATAAAATAGTTTATACTCATAATAATGACACCAACTTCATCATATTCAACATTTTTCAGAAATCATAAAAATGTTTTCGGCAAATCTTCTGAAATCAGACAACAACAAGCGCCTCGGTCGAGTGAAAAAGCTATAAAAATTGTACTTCATGGCTTTATACAAATGTGTGAAGTCGCCGTGGTCTCCATCGTCATCTTTGGTGGCGCATTAGAAGCTCAAGAAGCCGAAAAAGATGCTGGCATCAGTTGGAGGAAGTGAGTGTATTCGTATTGCGAACAGATGTCAGCGGCATGTCGCCTCGGAACTCGTATCCAAATTGAAACAAGTGTGCAAGCGAGTCATAAAAAAGACATCAATTTCGACTTTGTTTGTATTTAGTTTGTATAATAATTCATAAACTGGCGTTAAAAAGCGCTGCCATCTCGATTATTTATTATTAAAAAATAACGAGCATGAAACACTGCCACAACGTTGGCGGCTTCTTTGGTGAAGTTCATTAACAAATTGATACAACAAACATTGTAATTATAAACACCAACATCAACTACAATAAAACAGCAGACGACTGCAGACCAACAACAGAAGACGCGAAGAACTCTGAAAGAATCTCAGTTCAACTCAAGTAGAAGATTAAAGCGTACTTAAGCATAGCTCGAAGCTATTTTCAACACGCCAAACTACCGAAAAAGCCTACAACAAAAGATTAAATACTCGAAGTGAATCAACAAATGTAGCTGATGATGGGAACATGAGAACTGAAAATGGAGCGCTGTCCAAAACTCGGGCGTTCTTTGCTAATGTGTCCAATCTGAAATGCGAAAATCAACATTGTACCCAGGTGCTGGCTGATGCTCATGAAGATTTTGCGGTAACGTAAAGCCTGTAATTATCAGCGAGTTAATGTGGCATGAAGTGGGCGTCTTTAAATATGTACATTGAAAATTATTTTGCTAACAGAAAATGTTTAAAAAGCGTTTACTTTTCGATGAAGCCAAGAACTACGAGCGAATTTTGGAGTGGTTTGTGTGGAGATACAAGAACTACCCATTTCTTCGGCTATTTCTCAGAGACTTTAGCTGCTAGATACACCAAAGTCAGGAAAAAAAAATCTGAAGAGAGATATTCCTCCAAAAGGAAATCTTTAAATCGTTTGAGTGCATGGAAATCTTCCTGATCGAAGCGAATCCTTAAGTCCCTTATAAACAGATTCAGAATTTCAAAGAAATTATTTCTTATAATAATAATCTGTTTCGAAGATTTCCTAAAATAAATATATTGTTTGTCCCGAAAACTTTTCACCAAAATTAACCATGTGCGAGCTCAGGTGAAGAGGTGCACTGTTTGTTAGCCTAAGTGGTAATATTTAGAAAATTAAGGTACCTCTTTTTGCAAAGTTGTTTTCTTAAATTAATTCGTAGTGTTCGTTTTAGATTTTTTAAATCATGAAATTTTCGAACCAAGTGTACGCGGATATACCGTTTTATTAAGGAAATATCAAGAAGCGGAGAAGCATTTCCACAGAGGTGTCTCACTGATAGATTTGTATGTTAGTCTACATTTGTGGGTCTAGTGAAGATCGAAACAAATCGTTCGAATCAACTGTTGAAAATGCTGTTTTGGAGGCTGTAGAGGAGGACCCTTCCAGATGTAACTTCCCTAGACTTTTGTATTTGTGGACGAGCAAAATAAATTGCGTAATACGAAGAAATAAGAGGCTGCGGTCAACTTGGATACTGGATACTTTACAGGCAACATCAAAGCTGGATCTTTCTATGTTCATCAAGTACTAAAACTTGATGCTATCCTTTAAGAAAATAAAATGTTTGACAGATAACACGATATTTTAATAAACAAATAAGAAAAAACTTTAAATTCGGTGGAACCTATGCTTTAATACGAAGTTTCAAGTTGTGTTCTTAGCATGTACAGAGAAGAAAAATAACATAGCTAGATAGATTCGTCTCGTCGAGCTTTTGAGGAATATATATATACCTTATGGGGTCTACGATGCCCCATTTAATGCGCTATAAACTTTTAGACGTTCAGATTTTGTTGTTAATTAAGCTAGAAATGCCAAATTTGATTTACCTTAGCTCAATCCTAATAAAATATTGCACATATGTACGGATCGGAGCACTACAGAAAGAAAATATATAGTTCAAATAATGAGCCTTAAAAAATGTACAGGGTATCTCGAAGACGAGTGCTCGACAATGTGTTCAACACAATACAGAAATCATCATACATATCTCGGAGACTATAAAAGTTAGAGACTTCAAATTTAGATATTTAGACTCTCTCCTTTTCCTTCTTCAGACAACTAAATATGTCACGTAGGTCCACATCGGACTACTATAATGTGCAGCCCCATACAAACCTGCACTCCATTTTTAAAGTGTTGTATGAAATTTTCTTGTTATGCCATTCACACATAGTGTGAAATGGCATTAGCAGTTTGTCTGAAAATTTGTAACGCATTAAAGCTGGCATCGTAGACCCCAAAAAGTATTTATATTCTTGATCAGCTCGACGAGACGAATCGATCTAGCCATGTCCGTCTGTCTGTCTGTCCGTCTGTATGTTGCTGCGCATTTTTTGGGGAACAATTTCTTTGCTATCCTGTTGAAATTTTGCACATAAACTTCTTAATGTCGCCACGCCCACCTTTGGTAGTAGCCCCATACCATTCCACCGCCCACTTTTGAATTTTTGTATGAACAACTTTTTTATTGTAATCAATATTAGCTTAATAATTGATACGGTAGCTTTTAGTAGACGTACGCTACACATATACATTAATGGGCGGGACCTGCCTACTTTTTGGGGTAGCCCCCATACAAAAATACTGCGCGCTTTTGACTTTTTGTATGGAAACTTCTTTAATAAATTCAATATTAGGTTGAAATGCAATGTGGTGCTTTCTTCTGGTCAACCGCTTAACATACATAGACTAATGGCTCGCCCACTCCTATATCAAGGGACACATCACGCCCACTTTTAGGTAGCCACCATTAAAACTTACCGCACAATTTTTGAATTTTTTATGGAAACTTTCTTATTATAGTAAATATCAACATCAAACATAATATAGTTGCTTCGTACGGACGAACGCCTCACATATAGAGAAATATATGCAATTTCTCGATTTTAGGGCAACCCATGCAAACCCAGCACCCATTTTTGCAATTTTTCATGAAAAACTTTATTATTTAGACGAACACTTCGCATAATTATGATGGGGCGTCTCCAACAAAATTGCACCCTCGTTTAGGTTGTTAGATTTTATAATTACCTACCTAAATGACCTACCTAAATTCACAGCTTCATGTGAATGGTATTAAAACTTCCGTACCACCGTTTTTTATTTTTAATTAATTCCAATATTTCATCAACTGTATTAAAATATCCCGCATATGTCCAGATCGGACCACTAAAGAATATAATCTACGGTTCATATAAGGAGCCTTAAACAAGGTACGGGGTATCTCAAAGCCGAACACGTTTTTTGTTGTTGAAATATGCACAGCTGCTATACTATTTTAAATATCGTATGAAGAGTATTAAAGAGTCGACTACACCAAAGTTAAACTCTATTGCATTTAGATTACAATTGAAACTTAAAAGTACCAAAGAAGTCTAAAATTGAAATAATAAATAAAAAGTATTTAGATCCTCGATTCTTTATTCTTTTGTATACTTCAGTAAATCTGTGGACTGCATTTTCATTTTATTCGCTTTAGAATATAATCGTATAGAGGATTCAAAAGCCGCAACTATTGTATTTACCAAGCAGATTTGAAACAAAAGACGCATCAAAACGAAATAGCTTTTGACGAACTAAGATGCAACTTAAATCCTGCACGCACAATTCATGCTCTGCCAAAAATAATACAAATTAGACAAGTATTTTAAATAAATACATAGAAGATGCCAAGTAATACCAGCAACAAAGCTTTTAATTAAAATTTTATACAACATGGATTATCTTTTAAAATATGCAATACAAAATGAATCTTGAGCAGCAGCAACAGCAGCATTAAATGCAGACTAAGACCGATGGATGGTTGGATGGATGGGTGGATGAATGGTTTTCAAAGAGTGCAGATTATCTGCAAATCACAGTGAAACATCAAAGCGAGAATTCGGTGCATGCATGACAAAAGCAACACAAGATGCAGCTGGGGATGATATGGAAGGCATTTCGTGGGGCTGGAGTAGCTACTGTTGCTGGCTTTAATGATGTCAGTCGAACGACTTTAATATATGATAATTAATGCATTATCGATGGATTTGCGCATGCAGTGACAAGCGAACCACAAGACGATGAGGTTGAGGACGAAAAAACGCAGAAGCAGAAGAAGTCGAAGGATGAATTTCAGTTGCAATTAAAATCAACAAGAGACGAAAATTGCTCAAGAGTAACTTTTGAGTGGTCAAAGCGAAAAGAACGCTCCAACGAAAACTTTATCGGATATTCATTCATTAAATTTGCATCATCAGCTTGGGGCGAGAGTATATAAACCTGGGTAACTGTTTGCGAACGCTGGGCAGAGCTGGGCAGGGCTGGGCACACAGAGCTACTCGTGGCTCAAACTGATTAACATCTGCACATAAGCTGAACACTGAGGAACTGAAATGAGTTGGAAAATTTGCCGGAATTGCTTAACATATCGGTCGCACTTGTTTTTTTTTTTTCTTTTTTTTTTTTGTTTGGATTTTTATTTTTAATTTGGTTAAATATTCACAACATGTCATTGAGAACGTGATACACCCATCGACGCCATCGATCGTTGCTGTCAGTAGACAGACAGACAGACAGACAGACAGAGCATTGACTGAGCAGGACATGGACATGGTCGACATGGACATGTCAGAGACGGACGAATGGGCGGTCGGTTGTTTGGTCGATAGGTTGCATCGGTCTGGCCATGCATGCATATGTATGCATGATAGCAACTGAGTGACTCCTTCCTTGTTTATTTTTACTTTAACTGATCCATATCGTTAAACTTAACGCTTTAGCGGATTAAACATGGCTTTTAGCGTTAATTAACAACAGCGAAATAAAACAACTTCTACAACAACAACAACAACAACAACAACAACAACAATCTCGATAATCTCATCCCCATACCCCAGAATGCTTCTACATACTATATATATCGTATATCGTATGTATCGTACTTTTACTACTTGTTGCTGTTGCATGCCAAACTGAAATCACAAACAGCCGATGGCATATTTTAAATTTAAATGTCAACTCTATCCGAGAATGCGGAAAAATCTTTTTTTTAAATCTATTTCAATGCGTAAATAATCGCAATTCGTTTGATTCATATTTCAGTTTTTTATTTGTAATAGTATGTATAATATGTACATTAGGGGTATGACTTTTTAAACTATACTTCTTGAACATGTCTCTACGCGATGAGCATCAGATGGAAATTATGGAAAATGTCATCAGTTTAGCATAATTTTTTAAAGAATCCTTCCGAAGAATGTACATTTAAGTTCAGTCCTTATAATTCGCAATAAATAAAGAAAATAAAAAGAAAAAACTTTGGAGTCCATAATGTGGACATTACCGATTCAAAGATTTGAATGTAACTCTGTTAAAGTGTTTAAAATGCCATGGTCGCCACCTAATGCACCAGAATAAAGAAATGAAATATGTTAACATCGGTAGAACTGAAGCTCCTATACTCTTCAATTGGTAATAAAGAAGTTCACGCGATTCTTCTTAAAAATGCTATGCGCGGAATAGATAAAGTGTACTCTGCAAGTTCTTGAAAACGGGCGAGCTTCCAGTATATGACGGTATAAGAAACACACTGAATAAATTTAATCTTTGGAAATCAAAAAATGAAATGCAATGCCTTGGTTTTTGTCATAGAATTGACCAAGAACTAATTAGGAGCAGCGTCTGCCGAAGCGCAGTTCCGTGGTAAGGTCATTGATGCCCTTTTGAGAGTATTTTTAAGATGCGTCTTCCAATTTAGTCTTTGTCAATGGTTACCCATAAGAGCTTCACTTCATCGGAGAGCTGAGCACATTATGCACGAGACCGTATGCCGAAATCTGCCTGAGTAATCTTTTGATCTGAGCCCGATTAAGAGGTCGTCTATCACAAGAAAACAAAAAAATGGCGAGAGGAATCCCACTTGCGGACACCCCTCGATAGCCCTAATGCTAACAGACACATTGCCATGAGAGGACGTTTGTCACGTTGATTTAACATAGCTTCAACACATGCAATGTCGAGATTATTTATGCCCATATGCTTAAGTTCTCGGGTGATGTAGTCGTAGCCTATGTTATCAAAAGCACACTCAATGCCAAGAAAAGCATCCAGCACTGTTTCTTTTGACTGAAATGTTCTTTAAATTTTACCAACCGGGTTATAAAGTGCGCCTTCCGCTTTCATATAGGCGAATTGGTTTTTATGAAGGGCGATTGAGTTATTGATGTGCGAGTCAACAATGCACGCAATTGTCCTGAGAATGAAGGAAGAAAAACTGATATGTCTGAAAATTTTCCAGTTCCATGGTTCTGATACTCTACTTTTGGTCAAAAACGACGGTCACCTTCCTCCAAGATCGAGGTATATAACCCAAGTTGAATCTAGCCCTCATGACTAGACCAATTTTTTCTCTCACCTAATAAGCGGTATGGTTGTTCGATTTATGGTCAAGTGTGCTCGACTCCAAGATACCCTGTACCTTTTTTAAGGCAGTTGCAGGGGTGTTTGCACATTCATTTAAAACACTTTATCTGAAGTATGTATCTCTTATAGTCTCTAAGATCTCGATGTTCACACATAAGGCCAGATGGACATGGCTATGCCGACTTAGCTTCCGATGCTGATAAAAAATATATATATGTACTTTATGCACGCCTCCTTCTGCATGTGACATACATCGTACAAACTTAGTATACCTTAGTATACTTAGTATAAAAATATTTATATAGCGAAGGAAGCACTGGAGACCCCATAAAGTATATACTTGTACGTGATTACCGTCCGTACGTATATCTGTCTGAAAGAAACTTTCTCTGTCAAGAGAAGACTTAGACTAGCTAAACTCATAGTGTAGTACCTCTATGTACCGCACTGCTACAAGAGTAACATGAAACTTCATAGCTTTCAAAGTGGTCAAAAACAAATTCAGTGGTAAATTTTTTTTAAAATATTTGTTATATTTATAAAGTGCTATGATTAGCCTCAGAAATTCTTTAGCATACTTTGTAATATAGTTTGTGGAAATCAAAATTTGGAGGCAAGTCAAGGCATGAAAAAATATTTTGTCACATATTCAATTTGAAATTCGAAAAAACATTAACTTTGGTGTTATCGAAGCTTTAATACTCTTCACACTTGTCCTTTTAGCTCAACAACGCTGGTGTTTACTTCAGTTTTTAAATTATTTAAGATCGATGCCTGATACTCGTATAAGTATACATTTTACACAATACATATTTTCATTAGTTGGATTCATTTTTTGTATGTAGTGGAACCATTTCTAGTTTCAAAAATTTAATTCAAACATGTTCGATACCCCAAAATAAATACAAGGTTTTTTTTCTATGGGAAATATGCCTTCTGGGTACTTGTGTAACAATAGCCCATAAAAAAGCCCATATTAGCTTTTAAGCCAATATTTTAAAGCTTGACATGAAAACACTCATAGACAGACAGACGGACATGGCTACAACAAGTCTTATTGTGGTGATCATAAATATATATACTTTATGGCGTATCCTATGCTTCTTTTAAGGCCTTGCAAACATAGCCAAATACAATCCAGCTGCGTTCTATAGTTTCAATTTTGTTTTTCTCTTATATTGGGTGAAATAACTTGTTGTAAGTGTATCTAACCACAAAAAAAAAACTTCCAATTAATCTACCTATTACATTACATTGTGTGTTTTTAACAAATCGTTAGTGCCTTGACAAATCGCAAAACGGACATAACCATCAATGTTGTCTGCCCTCACGCGTCTTTCCTCACGCGTCTGCTGGGCATTTACTTCCCTTTTTGTTTCTATGCATTCGTTCATCCGGTTGATATCTGTTTCCATTTTCGAAAACAAATATTTTTCGTTTCCGGAAACAAACCGATTCAACCGCTACAACAATTTTGACGACAGATAGCAGTCGGTTCTAAGACAGTGTACAATGATAGTACAGTACCATTAATCGAAGCAGTTGGCGTTACAAGGGCGGATGCAGAATAAGTACAATATAAAAAATGTAACTAAACTAACTTAAAAACAACTTAAGAAAAAGGAAGTTGCAGACACTCAGACCCGTTGGATGAATTTTTGTTTGGCACGCCAGCTTGACCGACTGTGCCCCTACTCACAGCCTGGGAGGTGGTCCAAGCGGGCGCAATTACAAAAAATAAATAAAATAGAAGTTACTAAATGAAATTTACAAATTTATTGAATAGTGATTTGTTAGTACAGAGTTTTTTACATAGTGTAAGGAAGAGTTATAAGAAAAATAAGGCGAAAACTTATTGTAGATAGAACAAAAAGCTCGGAGTGAATTATTACAAAAAGGCAATTTTATTGTCACGAAGTGGCGAGTTGGCCGAATGGGTTCATTGAGTACTATGGACTGAAGTAAGTAGGGAGAATGAATCTCCCCAATAAGAATTTTATGAAGAAAAGCAACTGAGAGCATAGAACGGCGTGACAAGAGAGTAGGGAGATCAATTAATTTTAACTTATCATGATATCATGGAAGATTTATATCGGGATCCCAATTGAGACTCCTAAGAGCAAACAGAAGAAACTGTTTTTGGACTGACTCAATACGATCCTCGTGAATAGCATGATATGGGTTCCAAATACAAGAGCTAAATTCTAAAATCGGACGAACAAGAGAAGTATATATTAGTTTAGTGGTACAAGGGTCATCAAATTCCTTAGACCAACGCTTAACAAAGCCAAGGACACCATTTGCTTTATTTACTATAGAACAAATGTGATTATTATAAATAAGTTTAGGTTCCATAAGGATACCTAGGTCATTAAAACAAAACTCTCTACCGAGGGTAATGTTATTTAAAGAATATGTTACTATAAATGGTTTTCTGCGATGAAACGACATACATTTGCATTTTGACAAATTTAGATTTAGAAAGTTTAGAGTTTAAGTCAGCCAGCAAATAAACTGTGCTGCGAAACACCAGAATATGACAAGCATAATTTAACATCATCTGCATACATTAAAGCAGCGGTAGGCAAGCCCTTGCTCTCGTTGCTCTGAGTGCTCAAACCGTTAGTTTTGCATGCTTGCGATTTTCGACGAGACAACAACAACTTTCGACGCAGCCGAAAACGAAATAACAACCACACACGATTTTCGTTGCGACGCGGACTGGCATAAAACTGTTCATTTTGCTATGATTTATGACCTCTACCGCGTCTTGAATTTTTTTTTACTTTAATAAACCAAACAACAACAATACAGCGAAGGCTCGATTTTCTTCGCGACGCATAGAATCATAAAAGTGTTCAATTTGCTTAGATTTAAGACATCAAAAACTCTGTTTGTTGTAGATGTTGTTGTACTGCTCCCGATTCAAAATTTGAAGCCAAGTTTCACTAAAGACAATTATGTCAGCAGTAAAAGAAAAACTATTAAGATAAACATTACTAAGCTTAGTTCTTAACCCTCTCACATTTTGATAATGAATTAGGAAAGAAGTAAAACTTAGTTTTTTGGTACAGAAGTTGAAACAGAGGGCAACTCAACAGGATTCTGTACAGGGGTACGCTTACTTTTATAGACGTACTCATGCACAACAATACCAGCAGGCCAGAAATTGTCAGATAGAATGCTGTCGAAAATAGACACAGGAACAATTACTTTAAAAGAGGAGATCGAACGCTTGTAGGAGAAGTTAAATTTAGAAACAGATATGTTATTTTAGCACATAAGAGAAGAATTAATATATGACTTTATATTATCTGCAGTAATATCAGAATAAATACGTGATAGATATTCTCTTTTTTAGAAGATTGATTTTGTGTAGAAGATGGGCCAGCAGAAACGCTAGTTATAGCTTCTACAACAGAATCAGTTGCCAGTTGAGGCACAACAGTGCAGTCTTCAACTACTACCAGTGGGTTGGAGTAAGCACTAGTTGACGCTTCGAAGTTGAGATCGGGCGTTATTGTATTGGTGTCAATTTCCATTGGCGCCAATGTCGACTTCACAGAAGGCTCTGAAAGACGGATCGGCAGAAACCGTAGAATCTTCTGATTTATCATCAAACTGTGTTAAAAATACTGGGGCCATAATTGGAACATTTGGAGTTACAGGTTCATTATGTGAAACACCTATGAGCGAAGGCTTTGACTTCGGAGAATTTCTTTTTTTCCGTTTAGGAGAAGCATTTAAACATTTCAAATTGTTGAACGATTTTTCAAGTTGCTGTATGTTAACTGTATATTACCTGTATTGCCACTTATGATAAGACAGGTTAGTATAATACAGTTCTTGTGGCAGAATTTATACAATATCTTCGCCCATGTGTTTTTCTGATATATGAGCTATATTATTTTAAAGTTTCATTAAAAGCCATTCAGTAGTTTTTGCGTGAAAGAGTAACAAATATCCACACATTCATAAAAACTTTCTCGTTTATAATATTATATTATAAGATGGTTGCTATTTCGACATGGCATATGTACAATATATCAAAATAACAAACTATGATGTATGTATATATTAGAACAGATTTCACATTATCAAAAAAAATGTTGTTTGCTCACAGTTTGTTCCATACTATTCTAGAACTGTGAACAGACTTAATATTTGCCATTTACTTAAACCGTACCGATCAAATTACCGTCGGTGACTGATAATGAACGCGTTGCGGTGTTCGAAACACGTGTCTCATTTGCTGAAAAAAAAATTTGTTCAGTGTCAATGCATCTCCTTTTAATGGTTTTTTTATGTACGTGCATCAAAACGGATTGTTTTCCCTTTCACAAGCAACCATTTTAAGGGACGAATAGAGATTTAACTAAACAATGGATCAAATGTATTGTATGAAGTTCAGAAATCATTGGTTTAAAATATGATTAAATCTATCGAACCATTAACAAAACTAAAATAAAACACACTTTTTTCATTTATTCCAATAATGTTTTTTAATATTTTTAAAACCACAAATGTACGCTGACTTACTTTGAGGCGAAAATTCTAACAAATCTTTAAGATTATTTATAGGTATTACAATATTATCTACTTACATAAATTGAAACAACAAAATATATATTTATATATATAGTTTTTAGTAGAGCCTTAACATAAGAATTTTTAATATATGCGAAGTGGTTAAAGTAGACAATAATAAGCTGGTCTTCTATTTTTAATTTATTGACAATCTTTTCACTTTATTTGGAAGCACTTAGTTATAGAATATTGCTAATTTCATAATAAATAACTTTAAAAGCACAAAACACAATCGAAATTTTCATAAAAATATTAATTACAAAAAATACTTGGAAGGCAAGTTTTGATCTAAGCTTAAACAACAATTTTAGGAAGCACAAAAATACAATACAAGAAATATTTACAAAATTCTTTTCGTCGGAAGATACAAATGAGAACTTAAAATAAATCACAGTTGCGAGATAAATATGCACATCAAAACTAAGTTCAGAACTAATTTTTGAAGGCTTCTTCTTTTTATATAGTTTGTGTTCGTTTTATAACTTTTTATGCTGAATATTTATTATATTTACTTAATTGCAGCATCCGAGTTATCATCTCGGTGGACAGAAACTAAAGTAGGGAAACAGTTGACAATGCAGCGAGTAGAAACGCTTTGGATCGGTTTTGAGATCGAAACCATCGACTTTAATGACATTCCATTGGTTCTTCATATGTGCATAACTGAACGATACCTGATCCTGGAATGTATCGGAGCGTATGAACTCCATTGGCTCTAAATGCGAATGGAAATTGTCGACAACGGTTAAAGGCACTTTCAGTAGATGTTCTGCAAAGATGCATAAAAAATCGAAGAAGAAAAATCAGTTTAAAATTACAAAACAACAAAAAATTGTGATAGAGGTTTGAGTAAAGTAAGAGCAAGAATATGATAACTCACCAATGATGAAACCCATTGTGACATCATCTGGAAAACGTATTTTATCGCCGATGCTAATAAATTTGCCGCCACCTGCTATGGGCAACATTTTGAGCGTCAGGGCACGACTCAGACAGAAACCGGCACCGCCAGTTGCAAACCAGAAGGTTATCTTCTTGTTTGTCGTTGTGTTCTTCTGCAAGTATATAAGAAAAAAAAAACCAATATAAATTTTAGCAAAAAATCGGAAGAAGCAAAAGTGAGTTAAAAGTAAGTAAACTAAAATTAACAAAACTACGAAGCGAACTTCCGTGATAACGAAGCTTTAATACTCTGCAAATTATTTAAACTGATATTTTAAGAACGGAGAGTCAAAAAATTTAAGACCAAACGTACTAGATTGTCTATGTTTTCTTAAAAATTTCATTTTATCAAAGAAACCAAAGCAAGCACTGTGCGCATATATTTCAAAAAACCCAAGTGCTTGCGCAGAGATCAAGTTATAATGAGAACAAAAGAGAGTGCACGAGCAATATGCATAAACTTCACAAATCTTTCACCCCATCTTGACCTCTTTTCATATTTCAAAAATTATATATGTGGAATTTAATGGTTTGTGCTCTAGTATTTATGCTTGTAGAATGCAAACCGAGGGGATGTTAAAGTGGGAAAGAAATGGACGAGAAAAACAATTTTAAGTAGTCAGACTGCTGAGTTTGTTTGGCTTATTTGCCATGTCATTTCATTCGGTTTGGTCGTTTCTTATATACTCGTGTAGCGAAGTTTATTACTACTTACAACTGCTTGAAACACTTCGTTTTCGTTTGCAATACTTAAATAAAGCGACTCCAAAATCACCCATTTGGGTGGTAAAGAATTATCGCTGAACATAAAAAAAGATTCTGAATTGAGAACCACCTTCTATTTTGAAGGCAGTTAATGAAAGGGAGATAGAGGGACTTAGACATAAAAAGGGAAAAGAAAGAAAGAGAAAGAAAAAGTGGTTTTAGCGGCAATAGATGGTCACTAGCAGCATTTCTCTTTCACAAATAGCCTCCATTCGTTTTCTCCAGCTTATTTTTGGTTTCGGATGAAACTCTTTCCAAACATTATATATATATTTAATAGTTTCAATGCCATTATCTACTTATCAAAAATAAACTAAGAGCGATGGTCAGAATAACTGATGAGAAAAAGAGGTTGATGTTCCACAACGGTTTAAGGAAACTAAGATTAGCTTTAAGAAAAGAAGAACAGATTTCATTGAGCTGATCAAGCATATACATATAAAGAAATGTATGTTTTTAGCCAAACTACAAATAGGTCAGGAAAGGAATACTGTGAATTATGGTCGCAATCGATAGTTATGCTATGTGCTCTCAATTCCTTGAAAATTGTTTCACCATATTTTCTAGGACTACTTTAAAAAAATAGCATGAATGCTGCGAATTGACAGCAAAATTAGCCGGTTCAGTGCTCGAGTTGAACTAATTGACGTAAATTGATGAGATACGGTATATGGCACCGGAAAAAAACCACTGGTTAGAAGGGCGGTGTTACGCTCCCGGCGAAGAAATGGGCCGTATCAGCGCTCGAATGATTCGCCAATATTATTACATATTTATAGAGTACCCGGAAAAATAAAAAAATCGGGCGGTATCAAACCACCATGTAAGAGAAAAACCATAGCTACCGTAGCAACGCACGCCGGGTACACTTTATATACACTTTACTCCGTTACAAACTTCCTGCTCTTCGTACAATACTCTATATTCAGGCTATATGTGCAGCGTACTTGATATAAAATTAACAACAACAAAAAACTGAGCAGGAGAAGATAAAGTTAAAGAAGATGCAGACAAGGCTGCCAACTGAAAAGCGGATTCAACAGTTTCAACATGATTAATTGAGCATGTAAATGGACATGTGCGACCGAGAGCTGAGCCGCACTGAGCTCCAATTCAGACCAGACCATTTCGGAGCAGAGCAGACTGAAGTCAATGAGTTTGGAAACTTAATATGTGCATCCATCGTTTACGCCTTTTGGTTTTGCATGAATGACTTACTTCTTCTATACATCAGATTTTTTTTCATATTTTTATTTTTTGGGTAACCTAAAACTAAGACAGGATTTTTCGTGACCTTTTTTTTTTGTTTTTGTTTTTGTAAATAAATGAAGCGTAAAGTTTTCTTTTAATTAAGCTGCCGTTATACCAAAAAAAAAAAAAAAAAAAAAAATAAATCCCAACCATAAAACAGATTTCCTGCATCATGCGAACAAGATAAATCTTCTTTTGGCTTCATACAGCAAAATTAATGCCTAAATTTATAAACTCTCTCGCCTAATGGCGGCTAAGCGGCATCTAAAACCGCGCAATGCATATTTATTAAATACACGAGATGCGGGGGATGGAACTCAGTTGAGGAAGTGTATCTGCAGCCGATCGCTTTTTGCATAAATTATAATGCAACTGGAAAATAAACAGTTGGCTGCCATGCACCGATATTTCAACAAATAGCATCGAATGCAATCGCAACCCAGCAACATGGAGCATGGAGCGCGTTGAGTGCATTAACATTCACCGGATTCATCGACCAGGGCAGCTAAAGCAGCAGATCATATCGGTTATTAATGATAGCTTTATGGCGTTTAGTAGCCGCAGCGGGCAAAAGACAAATGACCAAGTTGCTATGGCAACTCTGGCATTGGATTTGGTGTTGGTGTTGGTGTTGGAGTTGGAATTGCCGGCGTGGGCTCAGGACTCAATGCCCCGAGTGGAGAAAGGCTGCTGTCGATAGTTGACCGTAATTATTGTCAGGCATATTTATTTACGCGGATTGTGTTAGAAAGCATATTTGAAATTGTAGATGGCCAGCGATAGAATAACGAGTATGTATATACTCTGTTTGCTATATTAAAACTATTTTCAAACCATAAATAATTGATTTTTATTATAAAATTCGAATGCTATGCTTTGCAGAAGGTTTCAAACGAATTTAATGGATATTTTGAAGCAATGCAGATTAGAAGTAACAACAAATCAGAATTTATATTACAGAAAACAGATATGTACCTGGCATTATACTCTTCTAATCTAGTTGAATTAGTTCTCCTATGGAACGTACCTAAACGGATAATACTCGTAGAACAAATGTCATATTAAATGAATTTAGATGACAATGTCATCACTTGGCACCGACGCAGCAGCGCACAGCTGCATGTGGTCGGTCCACAAGCTGCATCGTAGAAGGCGCCCGAGTAATCGTTCTCGGCGCCCGAGTAATTGTTCGTAATCGTTCTCACTACATTTTGCAGACAAAGTGGTGTGTAGAGTTTTTCATAACATTATGAAGTTAAGCACGAACGAAACTTCCAGCCGACGCATAATCTAACGTTCGCTAAAGCGAAAACTTTTCGAATAATTTACGAATTATAGTTCGCTAAACGTTCTACGATTGTTTCCTGTTTGTAAAATTACTGCCAAAATGCTCCATATTTAACATTATTTATATTCAACAATATTTATTTTATGAAAAGCTAAATTATAGAGAGTTAGATGGTCACATATGTAATTTAATAATGTGTTTATATAGTGTTTTAATATAGTAATAAACAGTTTATTAAATAGAGAAAAAGAAAACCAAATTGAATGACTGGAATAAAATGGAAAGGACACACAAAATACTATCGCGAAATATAGCATTACATATTATCTTTGTCGGACTATTGAAAACGGAAGTTCGACTGTCGCAAACAGCATGCCTAACCTAGGGACACGAATAAGATTCGTTAGCAACTACCGGCATCGATACTTCTGTTCGTGAAGTTTTTCGATAACGATATTATTTTCGAACTTTAAAATGTCACTAAATATTCTGTGTTGTAAATAAAATAAAAATTAATTGATAATATATATAATGTAATTTTTTTTAGCGATCTAATATATACATATATATTATCTATGAATTTAAGCTGGCCCAATTTACATTGGGAAATATTTTTACATATATTTTTTTTATTCAATACTAAAGAAGGAATTAAGAATGTAGAACATTTTTTGTTTACACAGAAAAATTATCGGCTGCTAATACACGTGCTAACTGATGATAGGTAGTGGTACGTTGCAACACAAGAAGTTACATACAGATCATTTACCAAGCCTTCAAAACTCATGAAGGTCGCATCTAAAAAAAATATCTATTTAAGCTTAATACTGAGTTTGATGACAAATTTTGTTACCGAAAAAATTTCATATAATAGAACGGTGTCAAACAACAATCAAAACTTTTCGACACGAGTACTCATCGAGTACTCAGAGAGCAAAAGTGTTTGCTACCGAAAATACTTTACATACTCAAGAAAACAGGTGACAAAGAATACACTTTCCGTTAGAAAAAATCCAAAGAAAAATTAATACTATGTGTGGACTTTTCATCTAATAAATAACTGATTTTAGTATTTCATGTTGATTTGGGAGCACTGTTTTCTTTTGTTTGTTTGATAAAGCAGTAATAATTTACAATTTCGGTAGCAAAAATTTTCATCGATCTCAGTATTAGGCTTTAGCAAATACGGAAAACGTTTGTGCCTATGTTTAACATAATGTTCACCTCAATATGTAATGATTCTAATGTCAAAAGTAATAAAAATATCAAAGTGAATGCTTTTGAATATATGGAGCTGTACTGCAAATGTATTACCACTTTATTTACATTCTAAAATGGCACTCTAATGCAAACTACATTTAAAACTCATACACTCAGTAAGTATTTGACGACGGATAATATCCGCTTTACAACAATAATTAATCTATCGTTTTGTGGATAGCTCAGCAAGTCGTTCGATTACAATTTCTCAAATAGTATACGCAATTGTAATGCAAGCTCGAAAGCGCTCGGTTTCTGCAAACTTCTTCGTTTACAAGATACTGCAATCGATGAAAATTGTTGATGCCGAAATTGTTAATTATTACTGCTTTGTCAAAAAAACGAGAAACAGTGTTCCCAAATCAACATGAAATACGAAAATCAGATGTTTATTAGGTGAAAACTTCACACATATTGATTTTTCTTTGGGTTTTTCTTACGGAAATGCAAAAGGTCACATTCTTTTTCACCTGTTTTTTTTAGTATATAAAGTATTTTCGGTAGCAAACGTTTTTGTTATACGAGTACTCGATGATAAACAGTTCGTGCCGAAAATTTTTGATTGTTGTTTGACACCGTTTTTTTATACGAAGTTTTTTGATATCAATAATTTTCATCGATCTCAGTATGGAGCTTTAACAAGTACATTTCATGCTTTAAGTTTTCATAACAAAAACAAAATATGGTTTTATTTACTGCTGGATTTTGGTTGATTGTGTCGACAGGTAAGCATTCTAGCTAATAATATTGTTCATATTATTGAATGCACCATGTACAGTGCGCCTACTATTTGGGTCTATTGTGCTGCATGTTGTTCCAACAGTTTAAGGAAGTTTAATGAAACTAACTAAAGCGAACTAAAGTAACTAATTAAAGTGAATGGGCTGTTTTCTATACACACCAAAATATTTATAAATAATATGTTCAGTTGTCTTGTTTTCAGAAGGGCAATCTTTTGAGATGGCATTAACCACTGAGACGCTTTCACGCTTATTTCGTTTGGATAAGAAACTTCTTTGTCGGTGCCTTTTACTATTAGGCCAGTGGGCTGCAAAATGTAGTATTTACCAATCATCTAAATGTTTCCGTTTTGTGTCTTTCAGTTGGGCTACGGAAATGTTTCGGAGCCGCTCGTTAATCCCCTGTATCCAGTGTAGTACAATTTTATTTTGGCTTAACTAGTTAAGCAGGACAAATATTCTGTTAGCTATTCTGGAGTTATAATTGAAGTCCGCCATTATGGGCAATTTCGCTACCGTTGTTAAGTATAATAAGAAGCCTGACTCTTGTTTAAAAGCAAATAAAATCTTGTACCAGCTTTATACAAGTATAGTCTCTATACTGTATATCTACAATATATTCTTAACAATATTCTTGCAATAAGTATGATCTGCTTAGAAAGGCCAATGAAATATCCAGCTTTGGTCAGACGCAGGAACAAATCTCAATAGAAATGCGAAAAAAAAAATGTTTTCTTTGTGTAGTACTAAATAAATCACTTAGGCGAGACTGCAGATCTGGTTACAATGTGTACACTCCACAAAGACTTCTAAAAGTTGCCATTTACCACGGAAGCTAAGTTGAACTTAATGGGCCATTTGTTTTCGAATCAGCCACTTTACGATCATTCTGATTATGGTTGATATTTCAAATATTGACTTCAATTTTTAAGTAATTTAAAAATTTTTGATAATCTTCTTTGATTTAATGTAATACTTACACTATCTAAATGTATTTCCAAAGGTGATGAGATGCTCGGTTTTCCCAGATACCAGTCGACAGTTGGACTATATTCATCTAGTAGTTTTACGAGACGAGGCACATTCACATAGTTATCGTCGTCAAAGTGACAAAACCATCTGAAAATTAAATAAAAAAATAATAAAATTCAATAAGCAACGTTTAGAAAAATATATTTTATCGGTGAAAATATCGTATAATATTAATTTATTTTTTTTTGAAATTCCAATATTGTTGTAAAGTATTAAACCATCAGTTTTTCTTATCCAATAAACGATACAAAGCAATAAATTCAGAATGCCGGCCAGACTAGAGATAACGCTGAAGGAAATGGCGCGTGTTGCGCTGGGCATGCCCGAGATGACCGTGGTCAATAAGTCGGTGCTGCATAGCCTGATCGACATACTGCTGAAGAAGTTGGACTGCGAGGACCAAAAGGTGAGCATTGGCGGTTTCGAGGGCACTTGCATCGAAAAGATACTCGAGCAGTCGCGCGTGTCACCGTTGCCGTTCAACGATGAGTGCATGGTGCCCATATCAGATGATCTGCAGAAGATTTCCATACTGGAGGAATCGGTGGCCACATTGACAAAGCGACTGGACGATCACTTTGAACAAATACGCGCTTGCAATTTATTGAGCGCCGAGCGCTACCAGTCTAAATTCTGGGAGGAGTACGCCACCGCATGTGAAGATCTGTGCACCACGTGCGATGAGGAAAATAGAATTGCCTGCAGTCTGCTGCAGAATCCTGATTTCATGAAGAAACTGATGCGCAGCATTGCGTCACCCATTGTGGATCGGCTGTTCGAGATCACTAGCAAATTGGAAGGATTCTATCACAAACTGAATGAATTCTTCAAAAAGACGGAGGCACTCTACAAGCGGCTCGAATTGGTCAAGCAATGCGTCATTGAGATAGAGAATTTGCGTAAGTTGATCAACGAGTATAATCTTTTATTCATTGGCACCATGGAGGAGCTGCAGGATATGCTGGATGCCAAGCTGGACAAGGTGCACATGCCGGCGCTGAAGAAGTATATACGCGATCGTTTCGATGACATCGAGCAGCGTCTGACCGATATTGAGACCAAGTCGATTTGTCCACGTGCGGCCGGCTTCATCAATACGGATATCAAGTGCATCTCGTGCGGCAACGCCAATGTCGGCGTCGATGTTGGACCACATGTCATGAGTATGATGCCTGATGCCATTCCACATGCCAAAACGGCAGCGTTGTGCGCCAAATCGGTGGTCTGCCGGGCTGTTGAAAAGGAACCGACTCTGATGGTGCGCATCAAAAATCTGGATCTAAGCGTGCTTTCATCACGACTGAATCGTCCTAGTGATGGAAAGGTTTGCAAGCTGCCGGAGGCAAATGACACTATCTATGGAGTACGCACTTCAGGTTACTCCGGACAATCGAACTTTTAAAACTGTTCAGGCATTTAAGTGTTACACAGTTATTGTTGTAAAAGAAGCGAATGTTGCGATGGGAGAGAAAATAGAGTTAAATAAAGAAGTTCATTAGCAACATTAATGCGACAGACTCGACTTCCGCTGTGAATTGTGCGGCAAGATAGTTATTTTGCAGGAGCGGAAGAACTTTGCGCTAATTTAAAACGCAATCAACAAAGTCCATTTCACCCTTTGCTTCATATGACTCTGTCCAACTGATTTATATTATAACGACAATCATTGCACAAGCCACCAAAAGGAAATGCATCTCACTCTGCGCATGCAACTTCAATTATGCAGCATTGATATGCATGCCAGCGCTCCAGCTGTCCAGCTGTGGGGTGACCATGTTCGTTGAGTGCCACTGCGGTGATTGCAACTAATGACATCGCATTAAGCCGCCGCAGCTGCGAATGTATAAATATGGAAGGGCATAGGGAATGACTTCTGCCCTATTTGCGTATCAAGGTCAACTTTAGTTTTAGTTAGTAGGTATTTCTACGAGGACAGTTTGATAAGTCAGTTCAGACTCAGTTGAATTTCCCGCATAGTAACTTTAAATAACTAGTGTAATAGACTGTTAATAGAATAGTGTAAAAGTGTTAAACACTGTTTGATGGCAGCCATTGTTGCGCAGACATGACAGGCAGACAGACGGACAGAAATCACTGTTTGGTTGCTGATGGTCCACATTCAAGAAACGACATAAAACTTGAAAATATTGCGGTTATAACCAATGTCAAACACTACTTCCAAGTTATCATATGATTACGTTTCAGGTGGATTCGGTACCGACCTGCTTTCTGTCCGTCTGTCTACCTTTCATGTCTGCTTGCAAGGGCTGTCAAACACAAACTTAATGATGCAAATTGGATAATTGGAAAAAGTCACTGGCTTATTGTTGGCAACCCTATTCATAGCTACATGACAACCCTACTCATAGCAACGACTAATGTACAACACTCACCAAACTGTCCTCGTATTTACAAAAGCATTCGTTTCGAGTATCTACAAGATACAAACAAGTATATATATCAAATTACTCGCTTGCTAATGAATATTTTCGAATTTTCTATCGATCGCGGATAAATGGCTTTCACGTAAGTTAAAAAAAAAAAAAAAAAACAAAAAAGCAAAAACAAACAAAAAAAAATGGAATATGTGCTTGCCAAACGCCATCGTATAACAAAAGTAAATAAGTTGTGTGTCATTGTGGTAATTTAATATAATTTTTATTGCATAAGTTGCATATGGCATTGACAGCGCCACATGTATTTCCACTCCACCATGGGTTCTTCTACTTAACGCAGCTCGTTACATGCAACTCTAATCGATGCTATGCCGCGGATTTGCCACAATCAGCCATGGTGTTCATAAATTTTTCTTAGCACTAACGTATCTGCCTGCATCTGCCTGCATCTGCCAATTTGCCGGCTGTGGCTACCACTGCCGCTGCTTTCTCAGCTCGACTTGGTTTAACTCATTCAGCAACAGCAGCAGCCATCTTTGGCTTTAGCTCTGCGAGTATCAGCTAGGTCGCCTTCGCTAGTCGTTGTGGCTTCTACTGCATTTCATCAGCTCTTCGACTATTTTGCTGTGGCTAATAAACTCGATACTTGTGCGAATCGCACGGCGTTCAGTGGCAGGCAGCGCGTTGATATGGGAAATCCATAAAAATCGTTATTAATTAAATAATTGCGCTTAGCGTCGACTACCATTGAACATCATTGAAACGCAGCATGAGAGGCAAATGAAAACATTTTTGCTAGTTTAAATCGCGATTTGTGTAATTTATCGGAGAAAAAAAGACGAGAAACTCTGAGGTTAAGATAAATTTTATTTATGCAGAATATCTGCAGAATTTTCTGCTTAGTGAATGAATGAAAATCAAGATGAATTGGTTTGTTATTGATTAAATTGCACTATTTATTTAATAAGGTTGCCCAAGCGTAATAAAACAAGTGCATGAGTTGTAGGCAGAAGACTTTCCATTCATTGGAGTGAATTACTCTAATTAGGATCGAATTTAGGTCTAAGTGGTACGGGCGACAATTGATGAAACATTCTACAAAGAGTGATAATGATTTTATTTGTAATATTCGAGTTCAAGATAAACACATCAATAAGATCATTAAAAGATAGACCTCGGAGAAAGTCGCTTTTAATACTACAAACCATCAGATTGGTGAGATGATCCAAACGTGAACTCGGGCTTAATCTGTTTTTGATGAGGTTCCGTTTTGAGAACGATTTTGCTCCATGGCAATTAGTCACCATCATGGACAAGCCTTGGGAAAATTTTACCACACATCATTTTCTATGATTATGCGATGCAGAAATGTTTCCATTGGTTCTTCTCCAAGCCGTTCCTAGAACTTCAGCATAATTTGTAAAAATCTGTTAGATAGTAGAAGTCATTGTCGTAAGCTCACACAAACATCCAAATTTGCCGCAAGCAACTCTTGTACATACGTTGATATTCGATGTTATAGGGACGTTATAATGGAGTCCACAACTGGGAGAAAAGCTTCAATGCGGATTTTCTGGATCTCATGTTGGCAAGTGAACAGCAGGTGATTTTTCAAAAGCAGGCACTATACACACATATAGTTTTAATTTTGGTACTTCTGCTTCTACTACTTTCATTTTTCATTGATTTGAAGAACAAGAATGTCGTGCCATATTTCCGTGTAAACTGTAATTTTCAGATAATCCATTTATTTATTTATTTTTTAATTCGAAAAGCTTCATTTTCCACAATGGTGTTTTGCTCTTCGTCAATGTGGATTACAGTCAATGCTTCTTGAATCTTCCTTAACCGCGAGAAAGTGCTTGGACTGCTTCATGCTTATATGACCAGCAAGTTAAACTCAGGGTGGACGCCTTCTCATCAAAAATCTGATATCGGGCAATAGATGCAATGAAAAATAAACGAGAAACTTTTCTGCAAACTCGAAAATATCAACAGCAGGAGGACATGTACAAACACGAGTGTGTGTGTGTGTGTGTGTGTGTGTGTGTGTGTGTGTGTGTGTGTGTGTGTGTGTGTGTGTGTGTGTGTGTGTGTGTGTGTGTGTGTGTGTGTGTGTGTGTGTGTGTGTGTGTGTGTGTGTGTGTGTGTGTGTGTGTGTGTGTGTGTGTGTGTGTGTGTGTGTGTGTGTGTGTGTGTGTGTGTGTGTGTGTGTGTGTGTGTGTGTGTGTGTGTCCAAACATCTATTCCCAAATATTCTTCAAATAATTAACAAAATCTGTTACTATCTCTTTATCGCTATGTCCACAATTCGTTATTAAAGCCAAAAAGTGTTCAATAAGCCGGATTCCTTAGTAGTTTTTGACAATCACAATTAGTTGATCTATATTTTCTTCATTATAGTGACTCCGCAAATTATCTTGGACTCGATATAAATCGGAGAGTAACTTGGAAAAGTCATATTAACGGCAAGACAAAGAAACTCAACATAAAAACAAAAAAAAATGTATTGGCTGCTTGGGAGAAAATCGCAGCTTAGTTTGGAGAACAAAGTTCGGCTTTACAAGGCTATTTTAAAGCCTGTGTGGACATATGCTATCCAATTATGGGGAACTGCAAGCCAATCAAATATTGAAATTCTTCAACGATATCAGTCCAAAACGCTTAGACTTATTGTTGACGCCCCCTGGTTTGTGGCTAATGACCAAATTCACAAAGATTTAAATATTCCATACATTAAAGATGAGATACGTAGAATAAGCACAAGGTATGTTGAGAGACTACGTGATCATTTAAATGTTTTGGCAATAGGCCTACTAGATAATAGCGATACAACTCGAAGACTCAAAAGAAATCATGTGTTAGATTTACCTTTTAGAGATTAAATTTTGTATATATTGTAAATAAACTCTTAATTATAGTATTTTGAATATAATAGCTGTTCTCACTGGAGTACAGCTATTTCTGTTACATTATGAACTTTCAACTAATTTACTTATTGTCTTATTGATAGATTGGAAATTAATAATAATAATAAAAAAAAAAAAAAATATTTTCTTCATTAGGAGTAGTGTCGACTAAGACTTAGTAAGACTTAGCTTCTCTCGTTCGAGTACAGTTCTCTAGCAATAAATGGATCATAGAAATGGATCATGCTCCGAAATAAATTGTAGTATTCCAAACTAGTTTCCATTATTTTGTGAGAAATATTGGAGTGAATGAAGCAGCCAGCATGTTTTCATATAATTATACAAATAACTATTTGTTTTTCTTCAAAAGCATTATTTTTCTGCTACAACTGGAGTCAGAGCAAATTTATTCTTCGTTGCTGGTGCAAATGTATGTAACAAGCAGAATTAAGCGTGACGGATCCCATAAAGCGTATTTATTCATGATCAGCATCAAAATTCGGGCCGATATAGAATCTCTTACTGTCCGTTCGTCGTCTGATGGTCTGTTTGCACAACGAGATCATGGAGACTATAAGAGATAGAGACTTCAAGTTTGGATATTGAAACTCTACTTTTGACTCTTTAGATAAAGTGTACTAAATGAATATGTCAACCGTACTATAAGAGGTAGCCCCTATACAAACCTGCGCAACATTTTTAAGTTTTTGTATGAATTTTTTTGTTTTTGTTGCTAGTTAAGCTGAACACACCAAATGTGGTGTATCTTACATCAAACCGTAGAAAATATGCAATAAAGGCCTCGATAAGGCTAATATAACTGGTAGCCTCGAAGCCTGCCTACAAACCTGTCCCTTTTTTAAGTTTTTGTAGGGGCAATTACTGTTTTTGTTTTTAATTAAACTAGAAACACCATATTTGACGTAACTTTCGTTAATTCTACTAAAATATTCCGCCCATGTGCCGATCGGACCACTCAAGAATATAGCCCCATACAAATATTTCGTTCATATAACAAGCCTTAACCAAGGTACAGGGCACACACGACAACATCGTTATTTCTTGTATCGTTGTAAAATTTCATATTTTTACTGATTTCGTAAATTATTTATTGAAGACATTTCTATGCAGACAACTGTGACTGACAAATTTGTGTATCGGTAAGAAATCAACAGTATACTAACGAAAACCGCTGATGTGATCGACAATTGTACTTTAAAGTGTGTGCGGAAAATGCAAAACATTAATTAAAAAAAGTGATTGTTAAATAGCTTGAAAAGGTTTCAGTGAAAATAAGTTGTGTGATTATGCTTTCATTTTATACGAAATATATTCGGAACTAATTTAAATTTTGCGATTTTGATTGGCGTTAGTATACCGTAGTTGATGAACATGAGTTTGAATACAAGATATGATATTTCTAATAGCAGTAAATTTCACGACTTCACAATAATAATCGATTCTTTGACTAACAGTCATCAGTCGTTGAAAAATCGGTTACTTTTTTATCGGATGAGTTCAACAGCTTCTCAATGCTGAACAGGCGGAGAGTTCTTGCATTAGCACAAACGTAAATGCATAGAAAGTATAAATATGAACACGTTTCAGTTCCATGGTGCCAAAAAATTTCCATTTTGTTTATTTGGTTTTTGTTTTGTTACCATCGAAATTGTGAAGTCAAGTTGGCAACAGTCAAATATCTTTTGAATAATTTTTCAATATATTTATTGGATGGTCGAACTAAACAATACGTTTTATAGGCTGAATAATACTCGTGAAATTGAAAACTAAGTTATAGGTTTAAAAAATGAGCTATAAAGATATAGGCAAGTCGTGAAAATCGCCCCATTGTTAATTAGAAACTATAGCAAGAAGCCTTGGAGAATATATTAATTAAGCTTAAAATTCCCTAAACACCCACATCAAAAATCGCATTAGCTTCCAGTAGAAAACTAAAAGCAAATATACACATTTTCATTAAAACTTATTATGCAGAAAATATCTCAATAGCATCGCATGACTTTTTATATTTATTTTGCTTACAGAGTTGGTCTATGACGACTCGAAACATTTCCCTTTGCTCGTTTATAATGCAGCGCACATTGAATGAAAAACCACCAACGAAGTTTGTTCGCTTTTTTTATCGCGTAAAAAATATCGCATCGAATTGCAAACAACTAACAAAGCCGGTGGCATGCAACAACAGCAAAAATGGCAGCAGTGTCAGATACAATGCAACACAAACATGCAACAGAGCAAAAATGCTGAAATGCATAGAAACAGTACGCTACAGTATCGCAAAGATACAAATACAATAAAATGAAATAGTTATGCGACTTTGAAGTAGAATGCAAGTGTTGGCATTGTAATTAAATATAATTTAGATTTTAATTATTATCATAAAAAGTGCACTACTTTTTTTGTTTTGTTGTCTAGTTGGCCATTTTCAGCAGCCATGCACTTATATCGACAGCGACTGATATGTATTTCAAAGATACAAAGAAAAATGGCAGCAGGGCCATGCAAGACTTTGAACGTAAACCTCGTAAATATTTAACGAAATGTAGCTATAAGAAGGCGTTTATATGAACCAAAAACAACAACAGAAAAACTGATTGTAATCGAAGGTGTGAGGAGTGCAAAGCTTTCAAGCAAAAATATGTATCTCAGACGACTTGCAACACTTTTATGCAATTCAGTAAGAGCACAGCCCACTTGTAGTGCTTTTTGTTTGCACTTTGGAAATAGGTATTTCGCGTAGAGCAGTTTATGTGCGGCATAATAAAATATGATTGACAGCCTGCCAGAGTTTGGGCGGGAGTTGCTGCTCTTCGACAGCTGAATGCGAGCCAAGAGTGAGTTGGCGTCTTGAATTGAAAAGCTACGATTGCGAGCTGCTGCGTTAATAGATTTCGCATTAAGCGAACTTAAAATGCTAAAAATAAGTTTTGCAATCAACGATTAAAAGTATTTTGACAGCATCAGATAAGAATTCAAACGCCTGACATACGCAGAATAAAGTCATCGAAGTCTGTGCGCAATTAGTATCTCAACTGTCAAGAAATCTGGCGCTGTGACGGTCTCATTTGATTCGTTGGCTATCTGAATGGACGTATAGCTTGTGCGAAACGAGTTGAATGATCTGCACCAATAACTGTCAGTTGTAGTGAATAAACAGTGAAATCAACAAAGTTATACTTTCAAGACAAGATTTTTACATTAACAGCCGAAAATATGCTCATATCATATAAGTATGTATATCTGCATGATGAATACCGCTTTTAGTGATCGTTAAGGACAGACAAACGAATGGGCAGACAGACAGACAGACAGACAGACAGACAGACAGACAGACCGACAAACGGAGCAAAGGCGCAGGCGTGCCATAAAAGCCAACAATAAGATACAGATACATTTTGCAAAATGCTAAATTAATCGCTTGCATTTGCCAAGCAATACATATTCACTTTCATTAATTTTTATATACGCATATATATATATTTTTATTTCTCGCCGTCCATTAACTGTCATGAGTCAGATTTTTAATGTTTATTTAAAGATTTATTGCGTTTTTAGCTTGCTGCGCATGCGCACAATGTCCGTTACAGACACAGATGCAACAAACATCATGCATCTTACAGATACTCGCACATTTGTAACTCACTAGTACTCGTATTACCCCTACTGCTATACAAAAGCGTTTCACTTTTATTTACAACAATTGCTGGGGACAATTGAAACGCATTTGTCACTCGTTCACATGCTCGCTTTCTCGTACGCTGCACTAATGGTTACAAGCTACAGAAGTGTGTAAAAGGCTGAATATATGTTGTAGCTCTACTAAATGTCTGTGTGCATCTCAACTGACAAAATAATCATTAATTTTTCTATTTAAGATAAATGTACATCAATCTATTGTATCTTGCTAAAAGTGGCAGCACTTTTGTTGCAGATACTCTCGTGTAATTGTAACAGCAATCGTTGTGAATTTGTTGAACATTTGTAACTGGTTAAACCAATTGAAGTGAAACGAGTTTAGTTTATCTAATGAATTAAGCAGTTCAGGTGATTTGTAATAAATATAAAAGGATTCAAGCTGATTAGCAGGACAAATATAAGATACAGGTTATACCTTGAAAAAAAATTTGCAAATGATATCGTCGACGAACCGAAGATTTTACGGATTTAAAACTATCGCGAATCATTCGCAGACAAAGAAGAAAGATTTGAGAAATCGTATTATTTAGAAGGAATAAGAAAATTAGAGAAATGTTGGCTGAAATGTATTGAAAAATAAAAATGGACTAAGCAAAGTAATGTATTTTTCTACTGATTTAAAAGGAGTTTACTTATAACTCTCAATAGATTTTATTAGGCATTTGTATTGCTATATAAGAATTTTGAGTTTATGAGCCGAATACAATGTAGAGGCACTTATAATTCACAAACAGTTTTAACCTAATCCTCATTAAGTGAACGCTAGCACAATGCTAGCGCTATTTCCGTGTAGCCCGTGCCACCTCAATTTTTTATTGTTTTGGAGTCCTCAAACTTACAAAAAAAAAAGAAATGAAAAGAATGCGTCAAGAGGAAATGAAACTGAGCAACTACAAACAAGGGCATGCAAAAGAAGGAGAAAATATTGTACTTCTTAATTGTAAGATGAGCGCTCCCGCAAAGTGAGACAGCTCATATTCGCAGCCAGTAGGCAGAATAGATTGAAATATGAACGGCTTTGTTAATTATGCCTTAGTGCAAATGTTAATGAGGTATTTCAAACGGTGCCCTCTATAAATTCTTGCTGTTCTTTAGAATAATTTATACTTGAGTTATATCTTTATAGCTCTATTTATGGTGTATCAATTTATATTAATACAATTTCCCAATTAAATAGCAACTTCCTCATTTAAAACAATACCAATACAAACTTCACACAAATACATTCGTTGCAACTTCCACTCCCACGGAACACTTTAAATCAGCGCTTGCATAAGTGAGAACATGGAAAGACAACAGAAATAATATAAATAATGTAAATGTAACAATTGAACTCTTCCGTTTTTACAATTTTCATGCAGCGCTTTTCACACACAATTATATAAATACAGATACATACGCTTTCATATGTACAGAGTGCAGTACTGAAAAATGCAATTGCCACTTGCGGTTATATACAGCACAATTCTAGAAGATTTCCAGCAGTGCGACAGACACATTGACGAACGCGCAGATGGAGTGAGGGTTGCATTGATGCAAAGACTGCTAAACGCGATACAAAGTCAATGCAAGTGGCGACATATTTTTTTATATTTATAATGATTATTTTGAGGTTTAATTTTCACACAAACAAATACAGCAACGAAAGCAACACAAACAGAAATTTCAATTGAATAATTGGCATTGCTTGGTTGCGTTAACAACGACGACGACAACGATAACGTTGCAGATACATTTTGTTTGGGTTGTTGTGCCACAAGTGGCAAATAAATGAAATTGATGCGTTCCCTAATAGAACAGCAGCATAGAACAGAAGAGCAGAAGCGTAAGCAAGTAATGCACAAAGCAAAGGAAATGAAATTGCGTTGCACAGAAGTTGAGATACTTTTATGCGGTATAGTATCTCGAACATTTGCAACCCCAAAACCACAAAAACAACAAATAGCAGAATATGCATATGTGCACCCTAGACACCAATAAGTGTCTGCATTTTACTATGAGCTGCTCTGAGATATTTGTTGCAACACATTTCGCTGCATTTGCAGCATAACAAAGGGGAAAGCATTTTCTCACAAACACTTATGTCACACGAGAAAAAAAGAAAAGAAACGATCTAAGATCTTTACACTTTTCCAGCTTGATTTTTCTTTTTATGTAGTACAATATTATGTCGCAGACAGCATAGAAACAAAAACAATTAAATTGTCATTGAGTGGAAAATGTTACTGATGTTTTTGTTTGTGTTGTTGTTGTTCTTGTAAATTATCTCATGTTGTAATTTCTGTTTTAAATGATGTGAAATAAAATGTGAATTGTGTATTACTTCAGCTAAGCTAAGCTAACTTGTAGATTGAATATGTCTATATGAGTTAAGCGTAGCTAGGGGAGATACAAAAAGTATCTTAAAGAGCGAGGCGAATTTGAAGCACATAAGCCGCAAGAACATTCTATAATGATAATGATGAAGTGTTGCCATACAGTATCCTGGGAAATTTTATAGCTGATGAGTGAACACTTTACGTGCCAAAGTCAATAAATGCTTTAAGCTAAGCTATTTAATGCAATTGACTTTAATATTTGTGAGGCAAAACAGTAAAAGTATATAAAACCATACGTCAACAAAACAAGTTGCAGTTATTCCCACGCACTTTCTTTAATATACTTGTACAATATCTTACTTTCATCATTTACACCCAATAAAGTTTGCAATGGAATTTTCATTATCTGAACGACAGATACATTTTTTGTTGTTGTTGTTGTTACAGATACTGTGAGCAAAAACTGTTTGAGTTGAAAGCATACAAAATCATGCAAAAAATATTGGAGCAAGTATCTGTGTACCTTGGCCAGTCGCTCTGGCTGTCTGTCTGTCTGTCCGTCTGTCAATTCGTCAGCTTTAAGTTTTCACATTTAAGTTTTTGTATATTACGAATATTACGTGATGTAATTATGTTAACCTAAACGCTGTTATTATGTTTAAAAGAGAAAAAAAAGTGAGACGTTTATGAAATACTGCAAAAATATGTCGGGTGTTGGGAAAATTGACGCAGCGAAGGTGAGAAACGATTTCAGTTATATGTGAGACAGTACAAAAGTTGCGCAAAATTCAGTTCGATGGGTGGAGGTCGGTGTGAATGATATATTATTGTCAGAATTGATAAATGCATACTCGTAAAATAACATATATATGTAGATTGGGCATATGACTATTTTTTGGAACCATAATTATATGATACTAGAAGAAAAAATATTTTTGATTAATTTTATGAAAATGACTTTCTCCAGGAAAGGCAGTCTCTTCATACAGTGTGTTCTTATGCCATAACCAGCATGTGTAACCTTGTTTCATGCCTAAAATTCTTCAGAACAATCGCCTGAGCTTTTTACCAATTGAATGAAGAATATATTTTTATAGCTTTCTCGTAGGCCTGATAAACTAACCGGCATATTGCTGTGTGAATGGCAAAAGCTATTTAAAAATTGTAAGAGTAAAAAATAAAGTTACTTTTAATAATACAGATTAATAAAATACAGATACAGATTAATAAAATTGGAGTGTCTGTTTGTAATATTAAAATAAACGCTTTTTACTAAATGCATATGGATGTATACACGTATACATATACCAAAATAATTTTTTTTACAATTTTTGTCTGTCTGTATGTCTGTCTGTCTGTTTGTGCCAGCTAATCTCTGAAACGGCTGGACCGATATTGACTGGACTTTCACTGGCAGATAGCTGATGTAATAAGGAGTAACTCAGGCTACTTTTATTTTAGATTTTAAATTTTATTTATTTTTATTAATATTAATATAAATTTAAAATCTTCTATATATATATATATATATATATATATATATATATATATATATATATATATATATATATATATATATATATATATATATATATATATATATATATATATATATATATATATATATATATATTTATATATATATATATATATATATATATATATATATAGAGAGAGAGAGAGAGAGAGAGAGAGAGAGAGAGAGAGAGAGAGAGAGAGAGAGAGAGAGAGAGAGAGAGAGAGAGAGAGAGAGAGAGAGAGAGAGAGAGAGAGAGAGAGAGAGAGAGAGAGAGAGAGAGAGAGAGAGAGAGAGAGAGAGAGAGAGAGAGAGAGAGAGAGAGAGAGAGAGAGAGAGAGAGAGAGAGAGAGAGAGAGAGAGAGAGAGAGAGAGAGAGAGAGAGAGAGAGAGAGAGAGATATATATATATATATATATATATATATATATATATGAGAGAGAGAGAGAGAGAGAGAGAGAGAGAGAGAGAGAGAGAGAGAGAGAGAGAGAGAGAGAGAGAGAGAGAGAGAGAGAGAGAGAGAGAGAGATATATATATATATATATATATAAAAAAGAAGTATGTATGTATGTGGAAGGTGGGGAGTACCACACAATTTCACATAAGCGCTAGCAAGCGAGCTAGATGTTGTTCCACTCAACGCTAGATGTCGCACCAGCTGGTCATGAGCTAAAGCGGTCAATGATCATGAGTTGTTGTTTTTAAATTATATTTAAAATTTATCTTCTATATATATAAAAATTGAAGTATGTATGTATGTTCCCTATGGACTCCGAAAGCGCTCAACCGATTTTGATCAAATTTTGTGGCAATATTATACAAAATAGTTAGCTAAGTTCATGTGAATCGTTTGACAGGTTACAAAATGACACACGTTTTAATAAGAGCAGTTTTTGTTGTTAGTCGTGTAAACATAATGGAACAAAGAGCAAATATTAAATTTTCTTTTAAATTCGGTAAAAAATTTGCTGAGACTTACGAATTGTTAAAAAAAGTTTATGATGCTGATTGTATGACTCGTACTTAATTCTAGTTTACACGATTTAAAAACGGTTGTGTTGATTTAAACAATGATGCAAGACCTGGACGCCCCGAAGCATCTGATCGTGCTGAGTTAATGGAAAAAGTAAGTCAAATAATCGCTATCGATGCAAATTTCACTCTGAGAATGCTGGCAGAAGTATTGAATTCATCTTACTATACAATTTACAAAATGTTAACTAAAGATTTGGCTAAAAGAAAGTTGTGTACACGTTTTGTTCCACATCAGTTAAATGATGTTCAAAAAATCGTTCGTGTAGTCAAAGAATTTTTTATGAAAAAACAGATTTGTCTCATTGGCCACCCATGAAAAAAATGAAAACTGCAATTAAAAGAACATTTTTTGATGACATTCCATCCATACAAACAGCCATGACATAGGTGCTAAAGAACATACCAAATAAGCGAGTTTAAAAAGTCTATGGATAAATTGGTTGAACGTTCCAATCGTTGAATTGAGTTAAGTGGATCGTATTTTGAATAAATATTTGCTATGGAACATAATACCACGCTTGTTTTATCTTATAACTAAAAAGTTCGGTTATTTTTAGACCGTGTATATAAATTTTTGATAATTTAGTCGTCTGATCAATTAAAAGAAAACACTAAATATCTCTGCACAATGGTTATCAACCAGTGACGTTAGCTTATGAAAAGATATATACAACAACACCCCAGAGTTTGGAAAAAAAGCTGTACTCTAAAATAATAACAAAATCATGATTAAAAAAGAATACACATTTACGCTTTGATACATAAAAATGTAGTACATATAATACACAAGTAAATTTTCATGATATGGCTTATATAAACTAAAAATTTGTAATGTCGAGGTGTACATAGCTGTGCACGAAACAGTTGTCTCCGTAGCTGCTCTAAGTGTACTTTTGTGCAAAAAAAAAACGTTTTTCGTTTTGTTCTTTCTTCGTACTGAATAAATATGTAGATATTTCTCAATGCTCAATTCTCAACTTGAGTCTGCTAAAATTCATATATAATTTTAATTTTATATAGATAATGTTAATGCTAGTTCGAAAAATTTTATTTTACTTTTTTGTTAAATTAAGAGAATGATAGGTTAGCATCCTTAGCATGCGGTTAAGGTGTATTACTCTTCGAACTTAGAAAAAGAAATTTTCAATCTAATATAAAGATAAAATATCATCTAGAATCGGTGATACCATGCATTATTCCATAAAAAAAAATATCGAGATCTTTGGAGAAGTTATGAATAGTTTTTACACGTTCCAGAAAACTTTCTATAATTACACCAAGTAAGTAGTTGAAAACTTTTATAACAATGGTACAGAAACTCTTTACCGTAATGGGGAAGGTTATAGGTCTTCCAAGAAGTTGCATAATGGTCGTTTGTCGCATGGTTGTTTGGTCGCAATTGTTAACTTGTACTCTATAATTAATTCTACAGCAGTTTCAAAAACGAAAAAACACGAAAATATCAAACAGCTTTGTTTATATGACAGAAAATATTGAAGTCTTATACAGAAATGTCTGGGAGTCAACATTCTTTATGTTCTACATAGGCTTAGAACTCCAGGATAACACAAGTTCCTCGGCTCGACTAAATGGGCAAATTACTAAATAGAAGAAGTCATATTCAACTGATATTACAATAAGCTTTAATTAGGCACAAGTTTGTTATCTTTCCAGTATCTACAAGAAATTAACATACACTAACTAAACACATACCATACTATTTTGCTAATTCTATGCATTGCTGGTAAACATAATTCAATCCTAAGCAACAGCAACTGCAGCTAATGACTATAAATGAAATGTTATGCACCCATTCAGAAGACAATGACTTCCAATAAAGTGTTGTAATAAAAGCTTTAATATTTTTTAATAACCAACCGCAAAAGGAGACACAGCAAACAGCAAATACGAATCCCAAGAATAGCGACAGCAGCTGCACATCGATCTAATTTCTACAATTAAGCAAAGCCAAGTCTTGAAATTGAAGATGCTTCAAGTCTAAAGACAAACTCCGGCCACTGAACATAAACCGGCTGAGCTGGACGAGAGCACACTTGGAGATACAACGACGACCGACCGACCGACCACAAAGTAGTCGACTTTTAATCTGTGCACAGTTCGTTGTCCACTTGTAGATAGTAGCTCAGTTGGAGCTGCATGAGCATCAGCAGCAGCAGCAGCGGCAAGGGGATACTCCTAGTTACATAGAGTTGCGCTTAGCTGGAAAATTTGTAATTACAATTGCTTGAAATGCACTCGAACAACAACAAATTACGCTACAGAAATCAAGAACTAGAACACAGCATCATACTTCGCTCTTAGTAACAGTTGCAACAACGTTGCAATATGTGGGTTGACTTGTATATTATGCGCCTTGGCAGTCGTCGTTCACTTAAAAGTGATTCTAGAGAAGGTCGTTCAAAAACAGCTGTTGTTCCAGAAAACATCAATGCTGTGCGTGAATTGATAAGACAAGATCGTCATATGACATATTGTGAGATTGAGGCATCCTTGAACAATAGTGAGACTATGCATAGACTCGATATAACATGTACATATGACCGTCAAGAAGAACCTAACCTAACCTATGGGTGTTCCAAGATGAGCCAAAGCCAACAAAAGTTGTTCACGAACGGAGCAGGTCGGAGCACTGCCTCGTACTTTTTTAGGCGCCTGGAATCAATGGAAACGCATTTTCAAGAATGCAAAGCAGTTGTTACGGCATTAAGGGATATCTCAACATCGTTTAATGGGTCATTTGCTTTACAATACTTACATGCCTATTTTCTTTCCCGCACATCAGAAAAAAAAAATTGAGAAATCAACGTTTTTCGACGGCTTTTGGAAGTAGCGACTTCTGAATAGTAAAACTACTTCAAGAGTTGCCCGTACATCAAAATGTGCTGCGTACATTTATACCAAACTTTCCAATACTCGTAGAAATGTCAGCTGGCACCTAATAACATTTAGGGTTGCCAAGGCGCAGGATATACAAGGCCTCACTCGTATAGTGATGCATGTTGCAGCAAGAAACCAGACGACTTTCAACGGCAGATGACGCGCGTTGCATGACACGGCTTTGACTTGTGTCGACTTGAGTTGAGTGAAGTTGACTGGGTTGGGTTGGGTTGGGTTGGGTTCTGTTTGGTTTGGTTTTTGGTTTTAGCTTAGAACTTGAAACTGTCATTATACACGCAGTGAGCATGCAATCAATACAACAACAACAACAGCAGCAGCAGCAGCAACCAATTTGCAACAGCAACTTGCAACATTTTACTGCGTGTAAACCAGAAACTGTTGCACATAAAAAATAAAAACAAGAATAAATAAATGAAAGGCAATGAAAATTTTGCAGCAAGTAAAAACAAAATCAAGAGAAAACGGCAGCTTCGGTAGTACCGAAGCTTAAATACACTCCACAAGCATCTAACAAATGGCAGTCGAGTCTTTTAATGAGTGATAATTTGAAGCCCTCATTACATTTTTAAGTTGGTAAGCTCGAATAATAAAAATATTTTGCCTTTAAGGGGACTACCTCTATTTTAAGTGAAGCTTCTGTCCAATAGAAGCCATCATCGAATTTCAAGTTTCTATTCACTGAAATAAATAAGTTTTTCATGCAAAAGCTGAAAAGTGGACGAAGGGTTTTTATGGGAGCTTTGTCGACACGCCCATTATATGAATGCTTTTAATGCCCATTAATATATATGTGATATGAAGCGGCCGTCCAGATGAAGCCACCATATCGAATTTTAAGTATTTATTGACTGAAATAAAAAAGTTTTCATATAAAAACACAAATCTGATATGGACTACTGTGTACCAAAATAAGCCTCAACAGACAGACATAATATATATCTATACTTTGTGGGATCTCCGATGGCTCCTTTCATGCGTTACAGACTTCATGACTAGCTGATAATACCATAACCCACTACGTATGAAGAGTATAAAAATATGAAATCGAATCAGGTGGCTTCGTCGACTGCTCGACTGCTGTGCTTCATCTGCGATGACGGCTGACCCATGTTGCATACTATGAGTTAGTTGCTGTTGTTGTTGCTGGTGGTGTTGCGCTTAAATTGTTGGCTGTGGCACATAGTAAGCAGCGCCTTGATTGGAAGCATTTAAAAATTGTGCAAGTTGCGAAATGCTTTGGCAAAAAGCTGGAAAATACGAGCAGCAGATACAACCGTCACAGCAGCAGCAGCAGCAGCAAAAGAAAAGAGGTTAATTAACGTGCATGGAACTGGCAATTATGGCGCGCAGCGTTTTTATTACATGTTGCTACTATTTTTTTTTTTTAAATTTTTTTTTTTCAGAGCAACCATTAATGCTGCTGTAGATGATGCATACGCATTCAGAAGCCACAAATCTGCCATGGAATTCGTTTACAGCAGTGGGGAGCACAATTTTTAACTCGATTTTTTATTTAATGCAACCTAGATGGATTAAGAAGACAAGTGTTTTTGCTAGGACGTGGTACAATTACTTTTAACTACATGGCTATAAGCGAAATATATTAAGGTACATTATGACAACATATGGCGAACATTTCCAATATATGCGTTCAATATTACTCCAATGCAAACTTAAATCTCTAAGGGTCAGTTTTTCAATATCTGGTTAAAATTTAACTGTGGCTAGAAAGTTTGTGCATAAAAGAAAAATATTTCATGTAATGGCAGCCATTAAGCCCGATTTCTAACCTAATCGTTACTTACACGGATCATAGAAATGCCGGTTTTCGTTTTTTCATATACCGGCTACATAGTCCGATTAAATGTGTGTATGGCAAACAACAAACCAAAGTGTGGCAACGCTGAAGTAATGCAAACTATAGAGTATATACCCATATATCACACATCCACAATATTCTCATTTTATACCATTACAGTTTTTCGGCTGTAGCGGTTATAGACTTGCGTTTTCCTCCAACACCGGTAGTGAGCCTGCCATTGCCATTCACGATGCACCAATTGAAACGAACTAGTTAAGCTGATATGAGTTTATTATTGTTATTGCTATTTTCGGTTCGCTCATCTAAGAGCTAACGACCAGTAGCTAGGTAAATCGTTACACTTTGTGGATGCTATTATTATTTTTGGTGGTGCGGCGCTGCAAACCTTTTCTCCAACGAAACACTAATGATTATTAATAAAGGCCTCGTCCGAATAACAGGGATGTATGCAATAAACCTATATGTGATCTAATGCGTTGAAAGATCAAGAAATATCTTAATTAATGAAATTGATTAATTCATGAAATTGAGCATTTCCAAAACACAGATTTTTCGCATTTTGATCTAACATTTGGGCTACCGAAAGGTGTGTGCACGCTTTGATCCACATAAGTTTACTTATGACAAAAAAAAATAGACTTTTGACCAATTGTTTGACTAAAACTCGCAATTCTACCATTAACCACTTCCCGCATCCGGCTGACTTTGTACCATGGGACTTTTACTTTTTCTGATTCGCGATTTGTGGACGTAGAAGCCATCGTAAATAATTCTGAACTTACTGTCACTTCAGCTGCAATATTTACGCGTCCAGTGGACCAAATATTATGAAGTTTAGCATGTAGTGGGAAAAAGCCAAACTAGAGTAGTATTTTTGGGATACACCTTATTAGAAATAGTGAATTTATATATACATATATGTATTTTCACCACGCATAAATATAATTGTACCTTGGTGTGGTGAAGTAGGCAAGTAGTATTCTCAATCTCACTTGTTCCGTGTACTCTTTTTTTTACTTTGGTAAATATTAAAACAAATGCTCAATCAGCTCTCCTAATTCTTCTATATGTCTTACACACACACACACACATATGTACACATAGCAGTGCAATCAGGGACCCGAACATGCCATTATCAAAGGAGAGTGCAATTGTAAAATAGATATTTTGACCAGCAGATGAGCATCGATTACTAGCAAATAATTCCGGATAACAAGATATTGCGAAAATGAAATTGCAAAATGGAGAAACATTGCAGTTTTAAGTCCAATTTTTAGATATAAGATTTAATCAAAGTTAAACAAAATTAATCGTTTAGATTTTTGTTTTTTTTTTTGAGTTTTCATTCTATACTACTATAGATACAATACTACAGTCATTATACGATTATTATATTCAAAGCTGACAAAGTTGCATTTGTACTGCAAAGTATCTCAAAAGTGTTACAAGAAAGACACTAATTCGAACCACTGTACTTGAAAGACTAAAGTCGAAAGTCATAAGTCGTTCACTTGCACACAGAGTCGATACTTTGTAATATGAGCACACTGCATCGATGCTGTAACGCCCACTTTTGGTTCAATCATATTCCCCCTACCTGTCGAGCAGCAGTGTTCCCTTTGTCATCACATCAAGTTAATTGCGCTCAGCTTTTATCTACAATTATGCCGGGCAATTAGTGCAATTTAATTAAAACAACTACGACAACAAATTTATAATGCCAAAGCCATTTCAACCATTCCAAGAGTATGCAACAAGTCTGAAAGAGAATGCATTGCATTGCATGCCAACTGAAATTCTGAAATCCAGTCTAACCACATAAATATTCAATAATAAAGCGACGTGTGAACTCAATTGCGGATTAGCTGATGTGAATGTATCTACATACTGTACGAGTAGTATGAGTATTTCTGTCAGTTATATTTCCTCGCAACGTCGACAGTCACTCAAAAATCAATCCATCAACACAGCGCGGCATCTAGAACTCCATTAAAAATTCGTATCTAGTCAAGCATAAGCGCGAGTCCTATTCTAATGCCAGATTGTACTCTTACTCCACATGCCTAAAAAAAAAGAAAATAAACTTGAACAATCATCAATTATAAATACCTAAGTGGGATTTTTTTCTCTCTGTTCTGTTATATTTGATCTCTGTACGCTTGCCTATAAATTTGTTTTAATGATGTGGGTTCAGGGCGACAACGTCGACGTCAACGACGACGACGACGACGACTGCGACGCTAAAAGTGTAAAAGGTCCCACTGTGCGCGACATTCTCATTTCGCGCCGTATTCATTTGCCGAACTATATTATTTATTAATTACTTATGCGATTTGAGGGTCAAAATGTTGTTCCACTGATTGTTGTTGGTTGTTGTCATTGTCGCTTGTTAAGCTTTATTTGTTTCAAGATCTAATTTATCTTTGTAGTGTATAAGTATCTTGAGTTTGAATTTCAGTTGAAATATCTGTGGGTGTGCTCGGACACACCTTACGATAATGGTTTTTGTTTTCTACGAATATAAAATGAAATAACTTAGCAAATAAATAAGTAAAATAAATAAATAATATAAAAAAAACTACTTAAAATATATAAAACCTCATTTATGTATGTCGGATTCTTTCTTGAGACTGATTAAAAGTATACGATAAAAAAGTTATATTGAGGACTTTTTAAACAATTAAATTAAATTAAATTACAATAATAGTGAAAGGGAAATAAATGTTTTTAATTCGCTCTTGGTTTTAGAAAAGGAATGTTTATTAAAGATATTTAATTTGAGGTTGAAGATACTCTTACGGAAAAACCAGAGTGCTATTGTTGAGGCGCGCGTCAAATTTATGTGCGCCTCGAAAATGTATTATGTCGGTTTATACGATATTTATACTAGGTTGGGTCGTGCTATATGCCGAGTGTCATAATCGTCAAACAAAATTATAATACAAGAACCCAAGCTATGAGCTACAAAACTATGAGTATAAGAGAAATAACGCATACAAAAAGCTAACTGCTACAAAATTATGAACAACAAAACCTTAAACATTTAACAGCTGATGAAAAATTTTCCAACAAAATTTAATATGAAATTGACATAAGTATGTTAAAAAGTTTGTCGCAAGATCCTTTCATTTTAATCAATTTATATTAAGAAAACTTATGAAAGTCTAAATATACTCGTATCGGTTATGCATACTTTCCGATTCTCGGCATTCAAACAGATAGACGGACGGGCCTATATCGACTCCAATCTTGATACGCTGAGTCCAAAAGTTAAACATACTTATGTAGAACACTAAAAAACCATTCACTTGTTTCATTATACTCTTCACACATAGTATATATATTCTTGATCAGCTCGACAGGACGAACTGAATTAGTCAATTCTCTTTGTCTGTCTGTCTGTCTATATGTCTGTCTTTCTGTCTTTCTGTCTGTCTGTCTGTCTGTATGTCTTTATGTCTGTATGTCTGTATGTCTGTATGTCTGTATGTCTGTATGTCTGTATGTCTGTCTGTCTGTATGTCTGTATGTCTGTCTGTATGTCTGTATGTCTGTATGTCTGTATGTCTGTATGTCTGTATGTCTGTATGTCTGTATGTCTGTATGTCTGTCTGTCTGTCTGTATGTCTGTCTGTATGTCTGTCTGTTTGTCTGTCTGTCTGTCTGTCCATCCATCCATCCATCCATCTGTCCCCTGTCTGTGTGAATCAAATCTAATCGCTCAGTTTTTAAGATATCGATTTGAAATCGGGTGTAGAGAGATAGACTGAAACCTGTACATAAGTCACATTGACCATACCACGCCTACTTTTATGGGTAGCCCTACTTTTATGGGTAGCCCATTAAATTTTTAACAATGTGTATTAATGACTCTGTACACATGAGCGCCGTGAATTGTCACAGTCAAATTTAATTTTAACCATTCACTTGGGGAAAAAGCATCGCTTCAATTTATATCAACGTTATAGATCACTCAAAAACTTACGTTGAGTGTGACTCACTCATCTTTTCGGATGTACCGCATTTTCACCATGGAGTTTATGCCAGCTAGCCAAACTATACGATTTGGGACACGGAAAGTACGCAAGTCTTCGTAGAGAAACCCATGTATCCTGCTCGAGCTACTGTGTGGTGTGGATTGTGGAGTGTCGGCGTGATTGGACCCCTTTTTTTCGAAAATGAGGCTGACCGTGCCGTTACGATCAATGGAGACCGCTATCGAGATGTGATTACTGACTTTATGTGGCAGGAATTCCAAGATACCGATCTCGATGAGGTCTGGTTTCGACAAGACGGTGAAAATTTTCACAACATCAACCTTTCGTCCACAAAGTTTAACAAATGTGTAATAAGTATTTTAGGAGATGTCAACTTGCCAACTCGGAGCTGCGATGTAACACTTCTTTCTTTTGGGCTCATTGAAGGGTAAAGTTTATACGCAAAATTCTCGAAGAATTGACCACTTGAAATAAATTATTCAAGCTCTAATTGCTTAACGCAAGTGGCCACTTCAATGAAATCAGTTTCCATATTTTGTCGGAAGAAACATTGTATCAAATAAAGCAGAATTATTTGGTGAAATTAAATGTTTCTTGTTTTCATTGCCAATTTATAGTTCAACATATAAATGCCCTACCCTTCATACACAGGATTTTATAGAAATATGCAGTCTATTATGAAGTCAAAACATACATTTCCACGCATTCAATATAATTGTTTCGCCAGTGAATACGGAGTATAATAATATGTGTTGTTGGCTGCACCAAGTCGTTGTCAGCAAATTCGACAATCACCACATCGAATTCTTGAGCGAACTTGTTAAACTACACTTGCGCTTAACGATTTTGCTCTCTAGTCATCAATAAAATTGAAATATCAAATCAAATTAAAACAGCAGTTCTAATTTAAATTCATTTTGCAACTCACATGTCAACGACAAATGTTTGGCCAAATAGAGAGACTCTACAACATACGAGTAAATATAACATAACGAAAGACAGATCGGACAATTCAGAGGCTCCGGATTAGAACCAACATGTATCAAAATTACCTTTCTCGTTTTACTAAAGAATAATAATATTTTATATTTTGATTACGAAAAAGTAATAAATTAATCCTTTTTCAACCAGCATAACAATATTTGCGTGTTACAATAAAGCTGAAAACTTAACTACAATACATATTGCACTTACTTGTTATACTTGTATCTTTAAACTACTATAGTCGTAGTCTTTAAATGTATTTAGTATAGCTTTAAGTAAAAAACTTTTGGTGCAACACTCCCCATTTCACCGAAGCAAATTACAAACTATAGAATCCTGAAGCAATTTGAACTTTACAAATAACTTTTCAACACTTTCAGCGAATGTATCTCTCTCTCTCTCTCTCTCTCTCTCTCTCTCTCTCTCATAACCCGAACAAATCGAAAAATATCTGCTGTGGCACGTATGGTTGCAAGTTTGTAGATATAAGTGTATGCAAAACCATGTGAGCCAGGTATGTATATATATATATATATATATATATATATATATATGAAATTGTGAGCTTATTACAGACAGTAAATTCAAAATGAAAGAAAAAAGCAATTGCAGTGTAGGACTACCTCATGGTGCATATTACAAAAGTAATGCAATAATTTTGCATGAAATTGTTTTCGAACACACAGAACGTTTCTATGCTTCAACAAAAAGAAAGAAATTCATACACAAACCACAACAAAAAAGTGCTGAAATAATAATATATATTTTATAAAATAAGAAAATAAAAAGAGGAAACTCACTTTTTGCCACTCTCCAGAAAGACATCCAATTCGGCGGACATTTTGCAGCAAAGTGCCTTACGAAAATGGCCTTGCGAACAGTTTGTATTGATGAGATGACCCTCTGTGAATGAGAACAAACATTTTTTTTTTTTTAAATAAATCAGCAAAAACGAAAAATGATTAAAAGTTGGTAATTAAGAAGAAAAAAATCAGGCGAAACACATCAAACAACAACTTCTATGTTAATTAACTAAAATTCTGCAATCGGACAGGATCAAGCGGCAGGACAGACGAATAAACGAACACAGAACAGTAGCCTTGTTAGTTAAGAATGCCGCGCACTGATGCTGATGCTCATATCCAGCGGATACATTTTGTTCTTATTCGCTTCGCTTTGCTTCGCTTTGCTTTGCTTTGCTTTGGTTGTAGCGCGTATCTTTGACAGCAGCAGATAAAGACAACGCCAAAGAGCTGAGAGAGTGACCAAGTGTTATGGACGAAGTGCCGCTGAGTGTTACCAAAATACCAAAGATGCGCCTTAATTGGATGAAAATTGTTGAAATATTTAAAACACAGAGCAACAACAAACTTGAAATTTCACACAATCGACAGTGAAGTGCACCGAAAAAAAGAACATCCACAACAAATATTGGCGTCCGTTGCGGTTTGCTGTAGACTAAAACTAAATGATTATAAACGCATTGGCAGCGCGGACAGCAGTTGATACAGGTGAAGTTTTGCAGTTGTAGGAGCACGAAGATTGCTTGACCAACGGCTTTCATTCGAGAACAAAAAAAATAGTAAAGATTCAGAGTGTGCTACAGCGAACACACATTACTCAAAATCCAACGCGTGTTTAACAAAATCCAAAATAGTACAGCAATGCAGTTTCTAATCAAAATTCCAAAAGCCGACTTCGACGCACAATGGAAGAACGAATTTTAGGAATTGAAAGTTTAAGACATTCAAGTTCCATTAGTATGAAATATGAGCTGGGGAAATATTTTATTTTTTTTTTTCCTCAAGTACAGAAAATTTCTATATGCAAAATTGAAGCAATTTTTAATGGAAATTGAAATTTGAACTTTTTTAATTAAACTGCTTCGTTTTGTACCCATTCTTTTGCTAACATCAGGCACCAGCATTTGCACGAAGTCTGCAAATTTTAAAGCATCTTTAGAGACTCTCAAAGATTGAGAAACGACAAAAAAAAAAAATGTTTATTATTATAAATAAAAAAATCACTTCAGCATTCTGCTGCGTTTCAATTAAAATGCGGGTGAGCGATGATCATTTCGAGCTCGATGATGATCATGAAGATGATCATGATGTTTCGTCTGCACATTTGACTAAGCACAGAAGTGGAAGCTAACTCAAAACCGAAACTACAAAAGAAAAGATGCATGAACAAAACCGAAGCTTATTTACCCTACATCGCTGCTACAATAGAGTTTAAACTTGCCTGCGGGTGATGTGTTATAGTAACTCCATTCAGATTTAAGTCGAATATTTAAAGTTTCTCTAATTAACTTCTAACTTCCCATCTAAATTCGTAAGGGGACTGCATGTTATAGTAACCCGCTTGGTAAACAAGTCAAAAAATTGCACTTTTGAGAATACATTTAATTTGTCGAACGTTAGACATCGTTTATCCCAGTATAAACTTTGTGTTTCTATCCATCAAAACCTGTGGTAGTTGTAGTACATGTTTAGTTTTGTAGTAATTGAGAAAATATGGCAACTTCTAAAATTACTGCGTAAGGTGGCCGGCACTAGACAGAGTATCTAGCTCTAAGCAACTGCAGAGAGTACAAAGAAGTGTAGAACTCTACATCAGTGCTCTCTCCCTCTTGATTTTATTGAAAAAGAGAGAGAGAGAGAGAGAGAGAGAGAGAGAGCCACAAGTTTACTGAGGGAAACCTCATCTTTGTTCAGTGGTAACTTCGGGAACTCAAAGATACTGTAACTATATACTAGACTCACTTCCATTAAGTACGGATTACTGCATCCCGATTACGATATTCGATATTAAAATGTAATGTCTCAATCCCTACTAGGTCATAATGGAACACCCTACCACATCATAAACACAATGCCTGATAGCTCAACTTTCGACGGATGAGTGCGAGAACGAATATTCTTGTCGGAACTGGGTATTAGTGGCCCTTTGAAAAATAGAAGAATTGACGACCAAAGAAGCTTCACCCATGCAACCAAGAGCAAAAACCCAAGAAAAAGTATAAAAGTATACCGTGTGTTTACAAAGAACATTACAATGTGACTGCAAGGCGAAACCTACTTTAACTCAGATCGATAAAACCAGGCATTATTGCGTCCAACTGATCAATACTAATATTTTTTTTTTTCGATATCTTCTTTCGACAACAAACTTTCCAACTAAATTATTAAACCCATTTTCAAACTATTTGTAAAGTGTATTAAAAGAACGTTCTATAAAAAATATGGCATGTGCACACACAGAAGAAAACAGAATTTAATCACTTTTGTTTTCGCTCCTACGACCTTTTTGTGAACATACTCGTTTACGATACATGAACGAATTTGGAAGCTGCATTATATAGAAAAATATATATATTCAAACTACATATATACACACTCTGCATATCGTATCTAAAATACTCATTTAAAAAAATTATTTTATGCGTTCGGCGTTCGGTGGCGCGCTCAGTGGCTCCCAGTGGCCAAAATCAGGCGGTCGAGTAGGCGGAGCCGATTGATGTGAAACTAAATTGGGATTTTATACAATTTCCTCTTTTCTGACAGAACGATGCGTTGCGACGCCGTATGGCAGACAGCGTGAAGAAAGATGATAAAAAGGTAAAAAGATCATCTCCAAAGAATCTGAAGGAGTTTGTAGGCAACTCTTTTTTGATAAATTTCTGAGCCAAGAAAATTAAGAAAAAGTAATTTGTTTTTGTTGCTTTAGTTTTTTCCTCGTTTTGGGTTGGAACCGAAAAGAATTCGAATAAATTGGCGCAGAATGAGATGCAAAATATAGTGTAGATTCAAATTAGAAATCAAATTAAATGTAGAACGTTATACAATACATATTTTGAAGAATTGTAATGAAGATAAACTGCTTTTGTAGATAGATTAAAAAGAAGGCAGAATCTTCGTTTCAGAAATAATAAAATGTATTAAAATTACAAACTTTTTAATTCTGAAACGAAAACCGCAGTATAATTTTTTAGTAAAGAAATGAATACACTTCTTGTGTACTGAAACTAGCGCCAATTATACAAAGCGAATTAGGCTAACTGAGAGATAAACTGGCCATTAAATTTTAACCGAACATTGCCCATCCACCTCTTTATGATAACAGACACTACACCATCACAATGAATTCAATTGCAAAAATTATTTTGGAAGTGAAATCCGGAAGTTATGCTTCAATATTAGAGTTGGTCTACAAAGAACTCTTGAGAAATTTTTCCTGAGATGCCTATATTTATGTTTCTAAACGGGTACATTTTTAACTATTTAATAAGCTAAAATTGCGTTAGAATAGCCTAATACACTATAAAATAATGATAAAAACATGATTCCCTATGTTTTTCTGGCGTAAATTTAAAAGTTTTAGTGAATTGTGGGGAAAAAAACGTCTTAATACATTTTATTGTGGATGTAAATAAAGTTTGTAGCTTTCAAGTGCGTTATGTAGCTTTCAAATGAGTTAGGCACATAGCGCAGCATAATATTAAATCTTCTTCTTGCAGTTTATTATTACTACAACGTTTCAACGTTTCAACTTTGAACTGCATTATGTGGATATATATACATTTATATCTTGTTACCTATCTAATAGCTGTCGAATGCTGGAAACAAGAAATATACTTGTACCGTATTTCCATTTCTTTTTAGCTCACTGAGAACGCGTGTGAGTGAGAGAGACAGAATTGAACACACTTGTGCATGTTCTTATTGTTTTTATTTGCTGATAAGTCCAATGCTCCCCCACTTTCACTTTATCGTCATCATCGTTCTTATTGATCTGACGTTTTGATAAAAAATTCGCCTTGCAAGTCAGCCATAAAAAGCTATATAGCAAAAATGATGACTATAACAAAAAGATCTGGTGACTTTCCCTCTTCCAGAGATTGGAAGATTGTAATCATTTTGTGGCTTCTTAATGTTGAATCAATGTCAATGAAACTAATTACTTTAATAACAGTTCGTAATATTTTACTTCAACACGTTATCTTTAATAGATCTATACCAGATTTATACCAGATACTACAAGATTGGCATGGACCATGATTATAGTCTTCTCTAATTTGATACAATTTAAATGCATTCCAGACAGATGCGCTTGGTTTATTTAGAATGTCACAGTTGGTATGGTACTCATTGTCTCCATTGCTAGTGGAGGACTGCATTAATGCATCCAAAACGGCATAAAATGAATTTGAATGAAAGTGCATATGCTTCTAATGAATATGAATTCAATGAAAGAGAATGAGCGAAATTCACCATGTTCCCAAGATCTTTGTAAGGAACGTCTAACCTGAACGCCAATCCAATGACTCGGACTATATCCCACAGAACCGAATGGTTTATTCTATCATTTTAAGCCAATCCCCTCCAGAAAATATACAAGAAAGCATTTGTGAGTGTGGGAGATAGTCGGAATCCTTGAGCTCTCGTAACGGGATATACGCTCTTTCCTTACAAGTGAAACTTTTCTTCTCTTTCCTACTCATTATACCAGTCGCTAGCTAGCATCCGACAATGAGTTCGGCTGAATAAAGTGTTCGTGTTAATATAGCAAGCGACCAACAACTGAATTAATTCGAAACTTTAAAACATTCGAATTGAATGAATGAAACTTTCGATTATTCGTGCATTCATAGTGAAATGAAATGACATTCCATTCATTCATTCATACGAAGTGATTGCTACTGAAGTGAACTTCATTCTGTATTCAATGAAATGAATGTTGACATTTTAGAATCTGTTGCATTCACGAATTCAAGTTGAATCAATGAATATTCATAAAGCAGCTTGAATGAATTAATTCATGCAGCACTCGAATCGTTTTTGTTTCTTATTCTTACGACTGTTTAGATAACCTATAGGTAATAGGAGTTACTTTTAACGAACTTGTGTGGGTTTAAATTTTCCAAATTCTCATAGAAAATCTAGTGTCCCGCAAACAATTTTAATCTTCTGATATAAATACAATTGAATTTCCCGGAAGAACTTTGGAAGCAAGGATATAACTAAAACTCTTTGTCACCATAAATATTTCCATAAAAATAAACCAGAAGTTTATAATTATTTGAAGGATTTCACATTTTCCAAATTGTTCTAGCCTTATTCTTACCAAGATTTTGGGTTTTTTGTTTTTTAATATGAAATAATAATTAACGATGAAATTCGTAATCTACTTTAATCAGAATATAGTTGAACGAAAAGTTTAAATTTACCGTTTAAGATACAAAACGATGATAATTTATAACTTACTCGTCTTTTCCTGATAGTAATGATCATCGGTATCCGTAAAAAACCAAGTCTGAAAACAAAGAAATAAATAAATTAGAATTAATTTTGAATAAATTAATTAAACTATTGAAATAAAATATGGTTTCGCTACCCAAAAACCTCAGTCAAATCCACCAACGCGAATGTCGATGTAAAATATTATGAGAAAATTTTGTAAAATAGTTAAAAGTTACAACTAGTATATGTAAATTTAGGTATATGGAAATAGTTAATAGCGAAGTAGAAATCTACATATAATTGTACAAAACAAAAGAGAGTAAGATGGATAAGTGCTTGCAACAAGAAATCAGATAAGAAAATTCCCACACATTTTTAAAGAAACTAAGAAACCGGAAAGCAAGTAAGTAAAAGTGCTCTAGAAGACTATATGACACTCTACTCAGTTCTTTAGCAAAAGGTTTATTAAATGCAAATGTATGGCTTCGTGATGTACGAGTACATATTTGAAGGTCTTATTCTAACATAATACACACATGATATCTCCACCACTACATAGCATGCTCGTAATTATAGACTTCACATTAAACATACTCAACAAATATGTGCTGTATAGGGTACAAAGAGAAACTAACAACAGCGTAGTGTGTTTGCGTGAATAAGTAATTTGAAGGCAACAAATTCTTAAAATAATTCTCACGACATAAAGAAAAATTTAAGAAGATTCGCTGCGATACATAGGGGAAGTAGTACTTAGTAGCCATCAAATAAGACTAGAATTTATGCTCGGCTGATTTTCTTCCATCTTTCCAATTCGAAATGCACCCCCAGTCATGAGTTGTGTCCACATTAATTACCTGCCAGCAGTGTTTGAGGCACAGCAACAGAAAAACAAACCACACAACCAACCACCATCGCGATTAAGAAACTATTTTACTTAATTCTAATTAGAATAAATTTCGCATGAAGACAAAGAAGACTGGGAAAGGCTCTAAAACTCATCTTCGCGGTGGTCTCTGCTGTCATTTCAATAACTCAATTGGTCTCGAATCGTAGAATTGCTTCACATCGCAGTCCACAGAGTGTCAGCGAAAATCAAACGAAGCTTGCAGCTATTTACTCTGCTTAGACTATGAGGAGATACATAGATACTTTGTTGCGCACTGTGCTAATAAATTTGCTGTTATACAACTCAATTGAAAAGCCAATCGTCTGTCATGTCAACCAGTTAACTAGCAGGGCAGAAAAGCAAAAGCACTGAGTTACATCTGAGCTTGACTTGCGCTCGATTCAAGCGGCAAGAATTGAGTTTAGTTGAGTTTTTATTTTAGTTTGGCTTGTTTGGCTTTTAATAACTTTTCTGTGTCAAATCATGCGAAAACGTTTAAAACAACTTTTTTTTCTATCTTTTTTTGTATCTTTTTCTGCTAGTTGTACCTGAAGTAGTTGCTTGCAACATTGGCAGTAGCAAGAAGCAACAAGCAACAACAACGTATTTGACTGTACGCCAAATTGAGTGTTAGAAAGTCAAGTTCCTCGACAAAACTCTCGAGAGTGCGAGAAAAGTTTGAGTTGTTTTTTTTTTGCTGCTGTTCTGTTATGCTGTTATGCTGTTCTGTTATGCTGCATAGTAAATGTTGCAACTTTTGTTGGGTATGTTGTTGTTGTTGCTGTTTTTGTTGTTGCAAAATTCATGATTTTTATGTTGGCAGTTATGCATTTTATGAGTGGTTCTTTTTTGCTTTTCGCTTTTTTTTTTTTTTTTTGTTTAGCCATGGGGCTACAAACATTAACACCATGTTCCAGAGTTCTATGTTGTTAGTTGCTGTTGCCAAAGTCAAATTGTTCATCTTGTTGTTGTTGTTTTGTTTTTTAAGTTTTTGCAAATTTATGTGCAACTGTTGTAAAATTTGTGTTGACAAACAAGTCTACAAGGATTTTATTACATAGATTTCGAAAGTTTTCTTTCTGAAACTTTTGCACATAATTTGGACTCTTTAGTAGCAACCAACGAGATTGTAGAGCTTAGAGCATGTGAACTACATATATACGTATATGTATAAATTTATTGATAGCATCTTAGTTTTCAGCGAAGTCCGAAACACGTGTCTCACTTGCTAAAGTACAAATTTTTGCAAACAAAATGTTGTTGTTACTGTTCCGTTTGCATTGAGAAAACATTTTATCGATGTATTGATGCCTTAAAGTGGATGTAGCACACCCATTTTCGTTTACGTGCAGCAAAAATGATATTGTTTCAAATGAGTCTTACTTCATATAAAAATTTAAATTTTTCCTTCCAAAATTCGACGGAAATTCTCGGAAGCTTAACTCTACAATATTTCAGTGGTTCTTTGAAAGTACTTAGTAGTATCTTACACAATTAAAGATATAGCCATTATTCGAGGTCTTCGTCATTTTGAAATAAAGTGGAGACAACAAAGGAAGCAGTTATTCCAGATTTCTAGCAGATTGTCCACACACTTGAAGATGTATAACATAGTTATTCTAGTTGGTTCTATAATCTATAGGCTTGCATGCCAAGGGACTGGAAGCATCCTCAGAAGACTTCTGTAGAAGCTGTGATAACTAAGAAAGACCCCCGAATTTCTAAGAGAAAATTCAAGCAGAGTTACAATCGCCCATCCTGCATTTAGGCCGCATACAGCTCGTTGTGATACCACATGAACCTCCATGATTCTCCTTTGGGAAGATTTTACATACTTCACCAAATTTTTTACCTCCAGCTTAAAAGTATCAGATATGTAATTTAGGAATTAGTCCCCCATGTGCTTGAATCTTCTCTTGGACAGTCCGGATACTGTTCTGCCCAGCTAACTCATTAAGAGATTCGAGGCAGTCAGTGGTATTACTTAGCGGCTTTAGAAGGAATTCACTTGCTTGGCTGTCTGAGTAAAGGTGGATAAGATTCCGTCTAATTCTAGACGAATCTACGTAAAATATTGCCTCCTGAATGGCATCGATTTCCGCTTGGTAAAACCTACAATAATCTGGTAGTATAAAAAAGACCCAATTCTGGAATGTAAATCCCAACACTGATTCTCTTATCCACCTTCGAGCCGTCTGTGAAGATCCTCAATGATTTTTCGACATCTATTTCCTGTTGTTGTCCCTGCCAATCTTGTCGGGAAAGGAAACAAATATCGAAATTCTTATTGAAGTCCAGTATAGGACTTATATAACTTTCGGATTGACGTTGTTAAAAGTTCCCTCTATATTCAGGATGGCTACTAGTGCATGTTCTTTCTTATCCAGGAAGCTTTTTATTTGTGTTACAAGCATATGCAAGGCCAACTCTGTTGACCTACCCTTGCAATATGCATGTTTGCGTGTTTGATAGTCTATTTTGGTTAATCTGACTTCTAATAAGGATATCTAAGGTTTTTTGGAAGAAGGATGAGAGACTTGTTAAATCTTCCTCATCCTATAACTCATTTCGAAGTTCAATGATCATTATGAATACATATATTTAATACAATCGCTATATCCGATAGAAATGAGCCAAAACAAAATAAATTCAACATACTCCACCCAATTTCTAGCAAATGAAGCAACTTAAGATGCTCGTTATGAAACCTTTGCCAATCCTATTAATTTGAATGTGCCTTTGTCTGTCCGTCCGTCCCTCTCTTTGTCTGTCTAACGGCGGATCGTCTGTGCGTCTGTTATTTGGTCGCAGCTTTCACCCATTATTTGATAATTTTTTTTTTTTAGATTTTAATCAAAAATTAAATGGAAAGCATGGAAGGCCTTAAGACGCCCAAACAACATGGCACTCTATTAGAGAGTTTATAGTATTCGTATTTATTCGATATATTTTTTTTTTTTAATTTTGTTGCTGCTTTAAATTTGCTGCGCTTTGAATGGCTTTGGTAAAAAGGCAGCAAAATTTGCGCACGAGTGAATAATTTGAATTCGGTGACGTTTTTATTTGTGGGGGTGGGTTTTGAGGTTGGAGTACATACGTATAGTAATATTTACCTCAGTGCTATACAGGTTTTTTTTTTTTGGAATAATGTTTGGTCTGACCAAAGGTACAACAGAGCAGGCGAACGTTTGTACTTGGCTTAGTTTTGGGTTTACGGCTTGCATCCATGAGATGCACTGTGGTTCAGTTCAGTTGAGTTCGGTTTGGCGTGGCGTGGCTTTGGCGCGTTGCCGCACCAGACACCAGATAAAGCAAGGCAAGCAGTCAGACGGATGGACGGACATAATGTCGAGCGGCTCGACTGCAGCTGCAACCACAGCGAATTTTTCCTTTTTTATTTGTAGCCCAAAGGTGTACATGCGCCAAAGTCGAAGTCGCCCGTTGCACGTTGCCCGTTGCCCGTTGCTATTGCAATTGGAACCGCACCCCACGTGCTGCACGCTGTTGTTGCTGTTGCTGTGCCTGTTATTATACTTAGCTGCTTTTGTTTTTTGGCCAAAAGCATTTTTGGGCGCTCGTTGTTCATTGTTGGTCGTTGGTGGACGATGGATGGTGGACGGTGGTTTGAACTGCTCGGTTACAGCTGCAAAGTGGCAGCATTAAATTCAACTCGACAACAGCAAACAAAGCAAGCAACCAACGGCATTGCATTCCATTCGATTTGAATGCATTCGAATCCATTGAGGAATAGTCATTTCAGTCGTTTCAGTCCTCTGACTTTGTAGTTTGTAGTTTGATGTTAGATGCGGTCGCCATTTGCTCTCGGCTGCCATTGAAAATCGCTGGCTGACCACGTTTGCAAGTTTGTAAGCCACGTTTTCCGCGTTGTTGTTGTTGTTGTTTTTGTTTTCCACAGCTGTTGTTTGACTCTGTCTGCTATGGGTTTTCCTTGGCGGCGGTGGCGGCGACAACATTTTCAACTGCAGCGCGTTGAAAACATAACGAATTGTGCCCGAAATCGCTTCGTTCCAATTGAATGAACGCGAAATGCAATTGCATACAGCGCCGTACTCCCTCAGCTGGCAAAAAGATACATTTTTTTTCTTCCTGCTACTTCTGCTGCCGGCATGTTTATGATAAATTTGTTTGTGCACTAAACAGCCAATACAAGCCAACGAAACGAAACGAAACTAAACTAAACGAACGTATGAAAAATGTGTGGCAACCTCAAATGGCTCAAATATGGATGAACTAAACGTTAACTTGGTATCTTAGCTAGTCAACTGCAGCTGTATGCACAACTATCTAACTATGTATCTGTATCTAAGTATCTCGCTGCGCTCATATGCGGCCAATTTACACGCAAAACGTTTTAGCCTGCTTTAGAGTAGTATGTACATATTTCGTCTTGGCTTGGCTTGGTTTGGTTCAGTTTGGCTTGACTTGCTTTTTTGCCGGTTGCTGCTTATTGGACTTGGCTTATGATTTATTGCTGCAATTCAGCACTGCACTCTACACTACTCCACCCGACTTTGACTGCAATTCAGTTTTCTATATGTGCCGATGTACACATCTACAATATATATGGTTCGTAGTTCGATTCGATTGCGGCTAGTTTCGTCGCGTTCTGCACGTTTTCTCATTTAAAAAGTAGCTGAAATTGTTATTTGCTTCTTGGCGTATCTAAATTGATTTACTAGTTTTGGTGGCTTTCAATTTTTGTTTCTAATAGTTTCCTCTTCTAGTTTCAACCATATAGTAGCCTTACTTAGTTTCGGTTCGCATTAGAAAGTCAGTCTGACCCAAATTTTTGCTGCTGAAAGTTGCTGCTGAATGAGGGCAAGAGTACAATTTGTTTTTAATTACAAGATTAAGTTCGGCTATATGCTTAGAGTGTAATCAAAAAACTAAAGTACTTAGATAAACATTAATAATTTATTGAAATGCATTTGAAACTGCATGAGTTTAAGTTAATTTTGATGGAGAAAATGAAAGATTGTGCTGCTTTCAATGTAACTTTAAAAAAAAAAACTGAAATATGCTCAACTAAATCGTTGATATGATAAATAGGCAAGCACAAATCATTCACACCCTTTAACCCTCTTTCACACAACATATTCCCAACAAGAAAAGAATGTGAAGAGGAGCACGAATGAATGTAATTTTTTTCTGAAGTATTGCGTCTAAGCTTGGTAAAAACCAGGTAACGCCCTTGGCCAATCATAAGGACTATCTCTCACAAAGCTATCTTTCTCTCAGCTCTCTCAATTTGCCATAGTTGCTACTTTTTTATTTCTTTCGGTTCCTTTGGTTTCAGCTGGACGATTAGAGAACAAAATATTCTCTGTTGTGCTGTAAAGCGCTATTCACATGGTAGAGCATATCGATCGAGCAGCTCGACGTTAGGCTCGAGCATGTTGTGGGCGCACTTGCAAACATGTTGGCGAGCATCAGTTGAGTGTGTTTTCGATAGTATTTTAGTTAGTAAAATTTTAAAAGAAGAATCAAATGTATATATCAATAATAATCTAAATATAATAATCTAAATATCCAACTTTGTAGTCTCTAGCTCTTATAGTTCCTGATATCTGTTATTTCATACAACCAGATTTTATTTACATATTTATGGAGTCCACCATGCCTTGTTCTGCTTGTTACATAAATTAGCACAAACTCATTACACCCTTCTCCCTTTGATTATTGATAAAAAATTAATTCACCCTTTGCCTAGTGAAATCCAGGTGCTAATTTTTGTATACAAAACTTGTGAAAATGTCGATATTTTTCGCTTAGAGATACTTTTTAAGATTAAAACAGTTTACCTCATTAATCGTTTGCAAAACCAGTTACGAAAGCTTAACTTCTATTCTATTTAAACATAGTCATAATAATATTCTCAAACAAAGATCTTTTTTAAATACATACTATTTATATTTTAAATCTCATTAAAACATAGACTTCCGTTCACACACAAATCTCGTAGAACAAGTTTGCTTTAGTAAATATATCGAACACATGTGCAACACACGCTCACAAAGAACAGCGGCGTCATTAATAAATTTTAATAAACTCATCAACACTTACAATGTAGCCCCCGCACATAAAAAAAATAAAACAAAATAAACATAAAAAAATCTATTATACTCATATAAAGAAAAATCCACAGTAAAAGGCAAAGAAGCTAAAAGTGGGCGTGAATACTTTGCGTAATTTTCTCAGCTGCTCAATGAGCCACGCAAACCACAAAAGCCGAAATTTTAATTATAGGGAACAGCGCCGGTCGAGGCATCTTGAGCAGCTCCAAACCGACTTGGTTTAATTCTGGTTTAAGTGAGTTGCGCAGGCGCAGACATTAGAACTGAGCCAACACAGGGCACCGACTGCTCAAGTTGCGTGTTCAAATAGCCGCAGGGCAATTTCAAAACAAAATACTTCAAATTGGTTTTAAAGTGAGAAAATTATAACAAGCTCTAAAGGTCATGTGTGTGTGTGTGTGTTTGTGTGTGTGTGCTTGTGTGCTGGTAAAGTGTTTGACCAAATGAACTCTTTAAAAACCTCAATAATGTGTACAAAAGAATTAAGAAATTAATTGATTAAATTAATTTATACAAAATATATAAGGTATTCACACGTAGTCGATTAAAATTTAGAAATTAAAAGTTATCACAGCACTGGCAATGACTGGTCGACCAAAAGCTCGAAATAATATCTTGATCGAGCGATTTCGCGAGCGTTTTGCCACCAAAACTGTTCATAACGGTAGTTGCTCACTAATCTTCTTCGCACAGTATTTCCCACAACTAGTCGTGCTGTTTGTAGCAGTCGAAGTTTCATTCTCGATAGTTCGATAATGATATCTATAATGAAAAATTTTGGGATAGTATTGTGTGTGATTTCCATTTTGTGTTCCAGGCATAGAATTTTGTTTTATTTTTCAATAATAATCTCTTTAAATTGATTTCAAGCCTTATTGTGATTTTGTTACAGCAGGCTGATACAGAACTTCAACTAAAAAAGAGTCAGATTCAAAAAAAATGTTCCACCCTTTCAATGAATTATAAATTTCATAATATCTGAATTTTAAGAACTTTTTGCGAATTATATTCATTCGAAAATTATTCAAAAATTTGTTGGTTTAAGGCGTGGTCAGAAGGTCTTATATTTAGGTTTCATATTGTCTGACTTGTTTCATGCTACTGTCAAAATATCACATAAAAATATTACTTTGCGGTGAAACGTGAGAGATACATTTTCAGTGTTAACCAGTGGCAGCAGAATCACAATTACAACACTGTAGTCTAAAATGGATAAAACCGTGCAAAAGTGCGCTATACTATTGTAGCAAACTATGGAACAAATAAAAAAATTCAAATAAAAAAGTAAAAAGCTGAAGGGAAAATGGAAAAATATTTGCTGCGACCTCAAGTGTAGAGAAACAAGTAAAACAACTGATTTTTACTTTGTGTGTTTAAAAACATTGATTATTACTTTTGGCAACAATTCACAACACTGTTAACAAAATGACTCGCAAAGGTAACACGCAATAGAAGTTATTTCAAAATTTGTCGCGCGATTTTACTGATGACCTACATTTTTTCATGGTCACACGAGGTGGCGCGACCATCCTAGTAAATATAAGACCTGGTTTTTATAGCGAAATACTTTCTCATATTAGTTTAAATAATTTAAATTACGCTCTTGACTATCTGTCACGGTAGTAGGATTTTGTTTAGTGTTGCTTTAATGTTCATAGAGGACACGATAAACTTTGAATGTCTGACTGTGGCTTTAGTTCCAAATCCATCGTTCCACTTTAGCAAATACCAAAGTGATTGTCAAATTTACTTCAAATTGTAAGTGTTTCAGAGCACTTCAATGTAATTGTATACACTGCGTGGTTTTCACTCATTTCCATTCGTTTGAACAGGGTTAATTCGCAGATTCAATTCGCAGATAAATTAAACAAAAATAATTGTTTTTCTTACAAATTTTTACAAAATTTGGTTGAAATTAAAAAAAAGAATATAAGAAAAATAACAATTCAATTTAACTCATATAATTTTCCAATACAATTTAAAGAAATGGCTGATGCCTTCAGTTAGTTCCTCTTTGGTGCAGCATTGTCTTCCAGACTCATAAACTTTACGAGCAATACTTTTACTTTTTCTATTATATTGATGTCGGGTGAGTAAGGTGGTCACTGCAATAATTTAATATTTTGGTCGTCAACCCATGACTGAACTATACTGGCAGTGTGGATCGGAGCATTCTCGTGTTGAAAATGCCATGGCAAATTAAAAAACAGATTTTTAAAATGGGGAAATGCATTTTCAAGTAAGTTATTGCGTTCATATTTTATGTCAAAAACTGCAACTCGCATGTACCACAACAGGAGATGGCTTCCCACACCATCACACCTCCCACACGACTATAAAGACGTTTAAATTAATAAATAAACTGGTGTTCCTCCATCCCAATAGTCATGGAAATAATAATTAAATCTGTCGGGTCCTTCCAAATTAAATTATTTTTCATTTGAAAAGATAACGTGGTGCCAATCAGAATTCCATGACATGTGCTCTCGTGCAAAATTCAAGCGTGTTGCCTTTCGAGCATCATTGAGAGGGGGTCTCGTGTGAGCTGTATCAGGAAATTATATACACAATTTATTATATATGAATGAATGTAGTAGTGCAAAGCAATTTGTGAATGTAAGAGAAATACAGACCGAAATGCCACCTCAGGTGTCAAGGTCTAGGAAAAAAGCAACATCCTCTGGTCGTAACCAGAGGTCTAAAGGGCTCAATTGAATCGGATGGGACGGGCAATTGAACAAATGAATTGTATCGTGATTCATTGATTGACCGCATTCAGGGCAGCAATTAGTATTGCTTATCCCAATTCTTTCTCTGTAGCACTCGAGCATAACGCTCCATTGGATCTTAACTGTGCAAGTTTCGTCCTGGTGCTACGAGGGATATGTTTTTCGCTCTCATTAATAGGCGGAGGTCTTTCACCTAATATAATATTGTCTGAATTGTAGATAAGCAAGCGATATTTACCCTGATCTTTGCGGTCGAGTCATGAGAGTTTGGCGCTTCTCTCAAAATTGCTCTCTTATCAGCATTGAAAAGTTCTTTATTATTACCAAATTTATTGTTTTTACCATATACCGACTTATTGCGGAGGAATATCGTAAAAACTTAATACTTTTCTTCCTTTTTTTTTTTGACATTTCACTAATTCATCTCCTCGTAAGCTTTAATTTTGGCTTTCTATTCGCAAGATATCGTTTCACCTTTACCCATATTAAAGTAAATAGATCACTTGAGCAAGAAAGTTGTCATACGTTCTCAAATGCGGAACATAAATGAAAAAGAATTTGCATGTGCTAACCTGATGACGCAAAAATATTGTGGAAAATGATAAACTAAGCATTTTAAACCTTTTTTCAATTTTATCTCGTCGAATTAATGAATTTTCGATTTAAATTTTTACAATTATTATGCCTACCTGAATGTATGGAATACAGTTGTGGGGCACAGCTGCTGCCTCAAATATCAATCGAATGGACAAGTGCTTCAAAACAAGGTCTTGCGCAAAATAACTGATGCTCCTTGGTTTATGCGCAATAAAGTTTTGCAGCGAGATTTGATAATACCAACAGTCATGGAACAGTTGAACTTCCACAGCAGCAGATATAATGATCGACTGGCTTCTCATGTTAATCATATAGCTGCGGCTCTGGTCGTTAATACATGTCGCAGACGGCTCCAAAGATTTCATCCAAATGATATTCAAAATAGGCTTTATGCCTTAATTATTTTTGTTAGTTATGTTAATTTGCAAACTCTAAACTAAATGCCCTAATGTCACTCTTTAACATTGTTCTACTAATTGAACCAACTTTATTTGGCTTTGATTAGGTAGTGTATTTACTTAAATCGGTTAACCATATACTTAAAAGAAGATATAAGATTAGCTCCGAAAAAATCGAAAGAAATGTTCTAAATTTCATATCTCAAAAAAGAAATCCTATCCATAGTTTAAAATATTACTGCGATTTTTGTGTACAGCAGAAGAATATCTATAAGAAAAAATGAGTGGCATGTTGATCACAGATAATTTTTTTCTTAATTATGTTACTTAGTGTAATTGAATGTAATTGTAATTGAATGTATCTATAAAACTTAAAAAAAATGTATCTTCAATACGTACTAAAGTATTGCATGAAAATTGTTTGCGCATTGAGCTGAATTAATATATTTTAATTTACGAGTATTTACACGAAAGATCAAGTAACCTCAATGTAATCAGTGAGCACGGAAGCTTATTACACATTGAGAAATAAGCTTAAATTAATAAATAAACATGTATCTACTCGTACAATGCATGCAATAAAGTGTCATAAAAAGCGAAACTGGAATCTGCTGTAGCAAAATAAAAAAAATATATATATATATTAAAAAAAAAAAAAAAAAAAAATCCAAATTTGTGTCGCTTTCAATTTAAAAACAAATTTATTGCGAATTGAATTAAATTGAAGCGTTGACGAAAAAGTACACAAAACCGAAACAAAATGAAAACGTACAAAAGGCATTCGCAGCGGAGCACGAACACAGGAAAATATATATGTATTGTAGTACGTTATTATATAAAGAAATGAGTTTCATTTCATGTGCAAGCGCGAATGTATCTACAAGTATGTATGAATCTGCGTGTCTGTGTGGGTGTATCTGTGTGTTATATAGTAAGGCCAGCTTCCTCCCTCAGCCTACCATCATACTAACGAAATGTGGCACACGTTCTGCTCGCTGTCAGTTGTCACAATGTATGAACAATTGTATTTTAATTGCATTCGACATCGCACAGATGCCGCACATCATTCCATCATTCATACGCCGGTTTGTGCGGAAAGCATAAGCCATGCGTACTTATATTTATCCGTATCCGTGCATCTGTCTGTCTGTCTGTCTGTCTATTTGTATTTGTTTGCATTAAACAAAAATACAAAAAGAAAATATTAGTTTTAATATGCTTTATATGTGTCATTGCGTAGCTAACTGGTCGAAACAATGTAATTATTATATACAAATTCAATATAAAATGGCGTATAAAGTAATCCGGATAGGTAGTGGTAACTTACCGTACCGTTGGACAACTAGCATTGATAGATGATACAGTACCAACTTTTTTACTAGCTTCTTAAAAAAAATGTAAGCCAGGCCAAAACTATTCGATCGGAACAAGTTGAAATCGGAAGGAGCAATGTCTGTTGAATGCAGCGGCTGTGTTACGACTTTCCATTTGAGTGTTTCCAACTTGATTTTAAAAGGGGCAGAGAATTGTTGTGCTGAAAAATCACTTAATCGTGTCGCTGCTAGAACTCCGGCCGTTTTTTCTTCAATACTCGGCTCAAACGTTTCATTGGGATTGATTAGCTTATAGTGGACAACACCCAACTGATTCCACCTAATACAGAGCATAAGCATCGCCATTGATGTTGATGGTTGGTAGAGCTTAAACCAAGACGTTTTGAATTGTGGTAGCAGATCGACCTTTAAGTAATAATTCGATGCAAAAATTCCAACCTTTTCTGTCGTTCAAGCAGCTGTTCACAGATGTTTTACGTCTTTCCACGGCTCACGGTTTCTACACATATGTCACCCAAAATCCTTGCTTTTGGATCATACATATTCTGGTATTTAAGATTGGTTGTTTAGTCACTCCCAATAATCTGGCCAACTCTTCCTCACTTTGACCTGAGTCTTCATCTTAAAAAATAGTCACTCTTTCTATAGGAAAGCGGCGAAGTAGTACATCTAATAGTTTTGAAACATCTCACCTAGATTATTCAAAACATTTTTTATCAATTGCGAGTAATTTAGTTCGGTCCGTTATTGTTTTTTTTTTTTTGTGTTCAAAAAAGCATTTTTCTTAGAACAAAATGAATGAAAAGTATTTTCCATCGCTGGTTTCTAATTTTTTCCCACTTCTTCGGCAATTTTCGAATTCTATTTCGAAAAAATTTCAGAGTCAATCGAATTTTCGATTTCTGCGAAAGGAATCAACGATGACCTGCCATCCGTTATAACAATTAGTAATCAGAAGTAGGTGCGACAAAATATCCCAATTAGGCGCTTCCAAATATACTTCCACGACTTTTAGCCCCAGCGGATACACAACATGACCTTCGAACACTGATTATTCGGCTTTGGTGTTGATGTTGAGGACGATGGCAACGATTGACCGGACATAGCGTAGTACTTTATTCTTCTTGAGGTTATCATATATAATTTCCATTTCTCATTCCCAGTCTCAATTCGAAACTATTTTTTCTTGCCTTTGAATTAGCTGCTCGCAAGTGCAGAATCGTCTTTCAACGTCTCTCGGTTTCAGTTCATAAGGGACCAAATTGCCTTATTTTTAAATCATTCCCATAGATTTCAATCTTACAGAAACTGCTTATTGAGTCACTCTCAATAATTCTGCTAGCTCCTCTTGCGTTTGAGTCGCAGCTTCATCGAGTAATGGCTCCAATTCTTTGCTTTGTATTTTTTTGGCTGTCAACGCCGAAATCCCTCTTTTCGAAACATCGAAACCATTTGGTATATGATTTATCAGTTGGAGCATTGTCACCATAAACTTCCACAAGCATTCGATGCGTTTTAAGTGAACTTTTCTTCCAATGAAAGCAGAAAACTAAATCCTCCCGCAAATGCTGCTTAGTTAACACAAAAATTGACAAACTCAACACAATAAAAGACAAGGTATTTTCTAAAACTCAAGGCTGAATATTATTGACAAATTTCTAACCTTTCTGAAACTACCGAAGTCAGCTGTTACTATGAATCAGCCAAAGCCATCTTTTGATGACGGACCGAACTGATTTGTACACCTACTTTTATTCCCAATAGAACTCTTCTAAAGAAATTATTTTTACTTTGAATGCATAATGGGTACAAAGAATACACCAGTATATATTGTACTCTGCAGTAATCTATGCAAGATTCCTTCACTAAGCCAACCGTATTACTTATTTTGCTTTATTATTTATAGGCTAGATTGAAATTGTTCATACTACATAAATTTCTCCATACGTACAATATATAAAATCATACATTTTCTTAGATTATGTTCCAGCTATTTGAAGCTCAAATAGGTTTCACTTAATAAATTTTTAGCGCACACTTAATAACAAAAACCTAAATAGTTAAGGCGGTCTTATATAATAACAAGTAGCAAGTGGACAGCGACAACAACAACAACTACAACATCTACAGCAAAAGTAACAACTGCAAAGAAATCGCACATTGTTGCCAGTCTCTAGTACACATTAAAAATGTCATTACTGACCATATTTATGAAGAACTGACAGGCAGACAGTCCTAAAGACAGGCAGCACAAAAGCATCGAAGAAATCCCAAAACGCCGAAACGAAGAAAAAGTAAAAAAGAAAAACTTGAATTAAGTGGACAGCATCTAAAAAGAGGGTAGAGCTAAATAAATGCTGTTGGTGAAGCAATAATAAAGCGACGAGGACAAGGAGTTGCTTACTAACAAAAGCATCTTGGGCTGTCAACTCGTTGTTGTATGTACTTGTATATAATTACAACGGGAAGGAGGTGTATGGCATCACACATCGCACAGTCCGACTACTGCAGATACAAATACAGAAAAACAAACTTAACTCATATGAAAAGTGTTTGTGGCAATGCGTACCGCTGTCTAAGCCAGCCAGCCAGCCAGCCAGCCAAGTACGCAACATTAAAAACGCGTCAAGAGCGGGTTAAGCTACTTCGTATTGGCAATGGAGCGCAGGGCTCAACGAGGAGTTAATGAGATTTAGCGCGCAGCGCACACACAGAACTGTCACTCATTCACTAGATGTCGAGGCGAGCGTTATGAATTTAATAGACCTCAACAGTGCCTCACAGCTGGGATATAATATCGGTCTAGTTGTTAGCTGGCGGCGCTACAAGCCGACAATGAAGCGGCAAGAAACATAAAGCCGTTGGTTCGTTCGTTGGTTGGTTGGATGTTGGGTTGCGGTCTCAACGGATCTACTGGCTGCTTTGCGGATGCTTTTGATGGTGTTGGTCAGTTACCGTCAGCACTGTCTGTCTATTACTGTTTGTCACATAAAAGTTGATTTTATGACATTGTTTGGGGGCCAAAATGAAACGAAACTGAACAAACATGTTCTAGCATTTTTTATGGACTAGATACATTGTCGAAATAAATAATTTCATTTGCGGATGTATGTTTTGTATATACTAAATAGTAGAAGATGTATCTAACATTTTTGACGCAGCTGTTAAATCAATACTCTGAAATTGTAAACAGAAAAACCAAATACAATTCCTCAAGCAGAAAAATAATGGGTGTTTATTATAGAGGTGCAGAACTTTCAATTGAATTAAACTACTTTTAAAATGAAAATTGGTTTTATTGGAAAGATAGTCTTATGCCATTAGGGTTTAAATATCGTATGACTTCGAGCATGTGAGCTCGGATGGGTCGCATTCTGGAAGTCCAATTTTCGACTACTTTTTCAAGCAATGAGGGACGTATCTCGACAATGATTCGCATAAGCCAAAAAATGGAACCTCAGAAAAAAAGCAACCTGTACACACTAACAATAAATCCAATAAGACAAAAGCTTCATTAAAAACAAATAACAATTATTTTGTTTACCAAAACGAATAAGTCAAATTGTGATTTATCAAATACTGACAACGACGACGACGACGACGTTAAAGAAAAACTGCCCACGCTGACATCTGACATTCAATTTAGTTAAAACCGACAACTTGCAACAAATGAGCAAACAAGCGGTAAACGAACCAAATCGTACCAAAATGTCTGTGCAACAATCGAACAATTTGAATACAACGGTGCCTCATGCCTCACTCAAGTCGCGTCGCAATGTATCTACAGGCATGAGATACAATATCTTTTACTTTTTTTTTTTTTTTTTTTTTTGCAATGGTTTGCGTTTGTCTTTTCTACGTTTGTCACATGACAAACAAAACTGTAACGAGGCAGAAAGAGGATGAGTGAGGGGGCAAAGCGGGTGGCAAAGAAAATCATCAAATGAAACTGAAATTGCTGATGTTGCATCCAAGATAGACATTGAAATTTATTCATCAATTCAATCGATCTTTTTCCTGTCTTTCTACAATAAACATATGTATGTAGATGGATTTTAGATGCAGCTGAATGTGCTTCGAGTTTGGAGTGGGTTAAAACGTTTAAGTGCACAAGTTAGGCAAATATATGCAAACTGAAAAAAAATTTCTTTGTAAAGACATGGAAAATGTTGTTGAGATCTTTTTCTGATGATTTAAAACACAGACGCATCTGCAATATGCGATCAGATGCAAATTTATTTGTATTTTTTTTGTTTTTGTATTATTTTTTTGTAATTCTATTTGGCAAGAAACTGCGAAACTTCGTTGTATATGAAAAACTTAATAATTTTAGTATCAAAATTAAGATTTCGAAGAATGAATATTCCAGTAGAGAACAGATTTCACGGTTCGAATTAAATCGGTACGTGTCAAGTTCCCATACAAGCTACTAACTTTTTTATGCACTGCTCTGAAGGTCAAGGATATACTAAGTTTATGCGAATGTATGTGACAGGCAGTAGGAGGCGTGGCAGACCGCTTAAGTAACTATATATGTATAGTCTTGATCAGCATAAAAAGCTGAGTCGATATAGCCATGTTCGTCTGTCTGTCCGTCTGTCTATATTTTTAATCAACGAGATCTCGTTTGTGCTGTCAACTTTGTATTTGGAATTATGGGTGAACTTCAAAATTAAGTCGGATATTTATGTTCGCGCTGTGCTTGCCAATTCTGAGAGTACACCAAAAATCGATTGGAATCATTACAGGCGTCTGATTTCAATTGCCGGTCTAGTTGATACCTTCCAGAAACACTACGATGCGGTTAAGTTACCCTCTCCAGCTGACACAGTTACACCACAGATTGATGGAAAGCTACAGGAGACCCAAAGCGAAATTACCAGTTTCAAGAAGGTATTGGAGTGACGCATTGTCGATTACCAACAGGAAATCACGATGCATTCCCTGAACAGGCATTGGATCCCATCAATTGCCCAACCTTCTGGCCACACACACACCAGTAGAACAGGTTGGCTACAAGCCCAAGAAACAATTGGAAGCATGCTGTTGGCCACAATTAAATACAGTCATTGCAATGCTATAAAATACTTTGAACGGTCAGTTTATGTGCGATCTGCAAATTAATGCAGAAACTAAGTTGAACACAAGTGACAAAATCTATCGTGCGAATTAATTTGTAAGCTGAACATGTTTGCGAAAGCGAAAAGTTATAAATACTTGATTCCAGTTCGATATCTTTAAAACTGCGTAACTGGCTCTGATTCATACAGATAGGGCACAGACAGACGGACATGACTAGTTCGATTCGTCTCGTCAAGCTGATCAAGAATATAGAACCTATTCACAATTGTTAACTTATCGTTCTAACGTATTGATAATTTCAAAATAAGCAAGAACAAAATGTATTATCATACGTTAATGAGTTTTCCTAGTCCTCTTAACTTTTTTCGTCTTAACGTATGAAAAATTTAACTTTAGTAGTACATATTAGAAAAGACGATTGAAATTGTTGTCAGTATTGATCAGTTTTTCTCAACCATGGTAGAAAATCCGAAACTTCTTTATAAAAACAAACGTTTGTGTGTTTTTTCTATGGAACGGAAAAGTATAACGCTAAGTTTGCATTTAAACATCTCAACCAAAGCATCGTCTTAATATTGATTCGTATAGATACATTTTACAATACTAATTGTACGCTGCACAGATAATTATTTTGTTTGCTATTCCAACTTCACAATTTCCACTATAGAAACAAATCAAGTGAAAACTTGTTAAAAATGCGCAGCATAAATGACATTCTCCTTAAACGCACAAAGTAAAGATACATTGAGTACGCAGAATGCAAGTAGCACCAAAAAAGCAAAAGCAAAAGCAAAAGCAAAAGAAATTGTTTCGGTTCTATATAAATTGTTGCAATTATGGCCGGGAATGAGTGCAGCTCTAGCTTTAACTATGTATTTCAGACAATTTTTATAAAAAGTATCTCGTTGTGCATGCGTGCGCCTTTGAGCCATGCCAAGTAAGGAATCTTGTCGTCGGTTAATTTCCGCTTGACGGTCTCGTTGTTGTCGCTGTTACTGTTGCTGTTGCTGCCATTGCAAATTGCTGCTGCTAGTGCAATGCGCTCCAAATTACAAAAGTTTGTCTATATCTTTTATTTTGCTCGTTTCTGTTCGGTTCGGTTCAGTTCGGTTCCAGCTTGATTAAGCAGCTTCAAAGGAAAATTTTTGCACTTTGTGTGCACAATTTCTTTTGTACGAAAAGCATTTTCTCTTAGCTGAATTGGAGTAGTTAGTTTGGATTTTTCTACGCTCATCTCATCAGCGGCAATTGTGGCAGCAAAAAGTTGCTTACACTTGTTAGTGCAGCATCAACAATAACAACAATAACAACAACCATCGCGTATCTTATGATGTCATGCAACATTTGTGGCAGCCAATTATTTTGCGACTGATTCGAACTCGTCGTTTACGTTGTTGTTGTGGTTGATGTTGTTGCTGTTGCTGTTGCTGTTGCTGTTGCTGTTACTGTTGCTGCTCCTGTTCACGCTTCATCATTGAAACTTGTTAGATTTTGTGGTTAACAAGTGGAGCAACAACTACAACAACAAGAAGAACAACCACTGCAATATTGCCCCAAGCAATTGCAATACAAAAATATTTACTACATTAAATGAAATGCGTTCAAATTCGTTCGACGAGCTACAGTTATACAAATCTACAAGGTCTTATACAAAATGTTTGTATATTCTAAGTAGTTGTTTGCTAGCGACCTTTGAAGGTCTTTCAAAATGTATGCAAGTAAGATTGAAAACGAAACATTTGTATATTGAAGGTATTCACACCCAGTCGCTTAATAGCTTAATTGATGAGAAAATATGCAATTTCCCACTACAAAACGTACTGCGAAGAAGCAAGCAAACTAAACGAAGTCTAAATTCTCTGTAAAAATTACTTTGAAGTGTTTTAAAACACTTACAATTTGACAATCAGTTTAGAATTTTTTAGGGTGAAATAATGGAATCGGAAATAAAGCCACAGTCAGACGTTTAAAATTGCTAATATTACCTTTGGAACTTACTTCAATTCTAAAGAAAATTCTACTAAATGTGATAGGAAACTCAATCTGTACTTTACTGAAATTATAACGTATGAGAGAAAATTTTGTTGAAATAGCGTTCATAAGACCGTGATTACTTTTAATTTCTTATTTTTAATCGATGACGTGTGAATACCTATTCGGTTTTTTTTTTTCATCTGCGACTTGACAGTTGACAACTCAGTCGACAGAAATGTTCAGTAAGTTTCAACAATTCCATCATGAAAAGACTCAACAACGTGTCGAAATTATTTAGAGCTACTAAGAAAATTCGTGTTCTATCTTGAATCAAAAATCGAGGAGCTCCATTTATGACTGAGGAGACTCTATTACATCCGCAAAAAGTCACAGTACGTTTTGGGTTGGCGGATAATAGCCGACGTTGATCCGAAACGTAAAGCCAAAAGGATTATGTTCACTAAGATTATTTCAATGATATCATATTCCATTATTCATGGTAGACGTCATTAAAACGGCGCTGCATACGATGAAGATGATGCTGGGCTAGTTTCTTCAATACCAATAAAGTTGCATGTATTTTGAGCAGTATGAGCCAGCGCTCGGTTTTCCAATATAGGCAATTATGTATGGGTCGCTTAGGTGCTCCATGGTCCGTGAGATGAATATGTTTGTGAATTCATTTTATTTTCTTCCTCAATGCTTCTTTAGAGTTTTCTGGAAGATGAGCTCCTAAATTGCATTACTTAGGCGCCTCTATATGGCTTAATCCGATAACGGTGTGAGATGGAATACTATCAGAAGTAATAACGAAGAAATTCACCTTCTCAGCGGACCAAACCTTCGCGAATGATATCGTTTGCTAGAGTTACACGAAACTTTAACGGGTAAAACTTTCGCAAAGAGTTCCGACAACTGTCGGTTTTATTCAGTTTGTGGCATTAATACCGCTTTTTACAATAGTTCTTTTTGCTATTTTTTTTTGTATTTGTAGTACTATTTTTTTTTTTTTTTTAATTCGAATCTAATTTTGTTGTATTTAATTTGATTTAGACAAACTTTCTCTGGTGTAGGAAACTGTTATTGGAACCACGACACGATCAACGGCGCTGAGTGAAAAGTCTCACTTCAGCTACTTCAGCTTACAGACACCCAGCTCATCGATTTGCTCTTTGACTGTTGTCGCAAAGACAAGAAAAATTTTATTTTCTTTTTTTTTTCTATTTTTAAAGTGACTATTTTACTATTTTTAAAGTGACCGATAGCAGAACTATAGCCGAACACTTTGATGTTGCTGTTGTTGTTGTGTCGTATGGAGAGTATCTATCTTCTTTTTGATTCATTTGTTTATTGAAATGTTCATTTGACACTCGTTTTTGCCCGGTTAACGCTCGTTACTGAGTCCGTTGTCGAGCTTCTAGCGGAATATTCGCTAAATGATCGTGTTTCAGAAATTACAATGACAATTTTGGCATTAGTGAAGTAAATCGACATAATTGCTTTTTTGGCGGACTTTGGTTAACTTGTCTGAATGAATTGATTGGGACCTTATGTGCTTTATACCGTTGATTGATGTTTGTTTTCCAACTCGTATTTATAAAACCCAGCAAATTAATCGATTTTAATAAAACTGTTGGATACACTCTTTAAAATTGTATTTAAAAGAAATATATAGCTATAAAGTAAAACGTTACCCAAAAATTAATACCCATCGAACATATGTATGTGTGTATGTTTTCGTGTATGCCAAATTTCGAGAATGTTCTTTTCGTGTTTGAGGCTCAGTTCATCATTAGCTGAGTTTCGTTTGGAACTTCATAGATTTTAGCCTGCACCGTCACGAGATTCGTTCTATACAGAAGAATCTCTTGTCTGAAATCGATTTGGAGATGGATTTTAAAAATGGAACATTCAGCCCATATGTACTATGAAATTCGTAGACGATTGATTCAGTTGACTTCGAAATACTTGTGCCGATAATACAGAAATTTTTAATGAAATACTTTCAAACCCATTGACAACAGTTTGTGAATTACGAATTGTGAAAAGTGAAATAAAACTTGATGTCAGTTTTGTTGTAATAAATATTCGTCAGACTTCTTTTTGAAACATATTGACTAGCTTTGTTGTATTTTTGAACTATTGTATCTCTTCGTGAGCAATATGTTGTTCAACTTTTATGTCACACCTTGTATCTGCATATAAACGTTGCAAAATAAAAATGTATCTGGTGCCACAATTCAAGTTGCAACTGACGCAGCTCATTGATTTGAACTGAAAAATGTAGTTTCGTTTCAATTGGAATCAATTTGTTGTAATTGCATGTTGCTGTTGTTGTTGTTGTGATTGCTGCTATGGTTGCAATGAGATTTGTTGTTGTTGTTGTTGCTGTTGTTGTGATTGGTGTTGCAAATTATAATTGATTGATTTATGCGGTGTTTGAATGCATGACATTTGAGATTCATTGATGGCGTTTGATTGAAAAGCTTTTGTGAATATTGTATCGTAATATGATACACTTACTTCTCGTAACTACTACTTGTAAATAAATGGGTTTACATGGCATTGCTAATTTGTACTATTTAAATCGCTAAGATTAATGAAGTGTCAAAAAGTTTTATGCGCGCTCTTATTAGAATTGATACGAATCCATAGGATCACTAAACCAAACAATGTAGTACGCTTTGCTAACACACGCACAGCCTTTATATGTATTTATATGTATGTCCCTTTAAAAGGACAATGCGACGTGCTGAAATGTGCTCTGTCACTTCGATTCCAATTTCAAAGCAATACACTTCGCGTTGCGCGCACAAATCCCTTCTTCTTTCCTACTCGTACGTTGACTGATTTATCTTGGCAGCGATCTTGTTAGTAGGAAATGTGTGCGTCCATTGAATTTTAAAGTAGTGCAATGCAGCAAATAAAAACTAAACTCATAAAAAGCACATAGACCATCAGACAGATACAGGCAGACAGACGGACAGACGGACAGACAGACATAAAGACACCGGCATAGTTTGTTGCATGGCAGCACAGAATGTACTTCAATGTACTTCGGTGACCAGCAAACAACTCGTTATGGTCAATTCCGCGCCTTCAGCTCTCTTGTAGTCCACGTCGGTCGACCGCTACGAAGTCGTTTGGTTGACCAACAGTGGTCGCATACAATAGATTTCATATTAATTTATATTTATTTTCAAATTTTCAAACAATTGCAACTAGCGATTCAACGAGTTGAATTGCAGCTGAACTCAGCCAAAGGACTTTGCCGATTAATAATTGTCATTTTGGCGTTCGGTGTTTTGATCAGGCTTTGAGGAGGGCGGTTGTGTTCGGTTTGGTTGCCTCAGCTGCAGTTCAATTTATTACACCGCCGGAACGTTGGTTGCTCATGCGATTTGTTGCTGTTTTGGGTTATTTTGATTTTCATCTTCATAAATATTTTTGCATAGTTCGCTTTTGACTGTGAAAAATTGTTTGAAGAGAAGTATTTTTAGAGTACCTACATATATTTTCTTTTAACATTAAAGCAATTTAAACAATTTGAATGTTGTGTTTGATTTGTATTAATAGATTTTTAAGCTACTGTGAGTAATAAACCTAACCGTAGGTCCATAAAATTGTACGTTAAATGTTTCTAAGAAGTTTAATTAGGCAATTTATTTGTGTACTAAATCTTTTGAGTCATTTTTATAATTCGTTTTTAGTTAGTTCACCTCAAAATTTACTGAAAGATACACTTTAAAAAACACTACTGTTAGCCGTTTACTGTTGCTAAGTGCGCAACGTATTCAAGTCTTCAAGGCTTAAGATTGGAGTTAATTTGCATTTTTTTTTTTTTTTTTAAAACGAGCAACAACAAGTGAACTCCAAAAAAAAGAAAGAATTTCACATACTCAGCGGCAAAGTATATATTCACGGCAAATTTCTCGGTAATATTCTGCATAAGGCACTGTACACAGTAGGGTACGCCGGAGAATCAACGGCAATCTTTCAAAGGCAGCTCGACATCATCAATACTTGGCTCAAGCGGTGGTGAACCCTGAGAAGTGCACTCAGACTAGTTTTCCACTTAGAAGAGGAGACCGTCCCCAAGTGAATCTTGATGAAGGAATCATTAATAGCAGCGCTACAGCCAAGTATCTGGGCCTGGTCCTTGACAGAAGGTTAACATGGCGTCCTCACCTTCTCACCAAAAGGACGCAGCTCAACGAAAGGCTAAACAAACATTTATGGCTTATCAGTCGAAGGTGAACTCTCAGGCTGAGGCGCAAGCTTCTAGTCTATGAAGCAATATTAAAGCCTGTATGGACCTACGGAATCCCAGTCTGGAGCACTGCCAGCAAGAGCAACTGCTCTATTATTCTAAAGTTTTAAAGCAGGGCGCTTAGGATTATTTCCAATGCTCAGCTGTTCCATACCAACAAAGTGATACACGAGGAACTCGGGATACCTTGGGTTCACCAGGAAATTGCAAGACTAAGCAGCTTTTATCAAAATCTGTTCAACAGGCAAACCAACAAGGCTTCACCCGCTTGATCTCCCTCATGGAAGGCAATAACACACTCGCATTTACTTTTTTTTTACCCATTTCCCCTTCCAAAAACCTTCTCATTCCTACTCCACAATGGCTCCGCCAACGCATTATCAACTACATATTTCGTTTAACCTTACAATTTGTTTATTGTCTTATACAGATAGATTGCACAAATAAAGTTAATCCGTATAAAAGAAAAATTTGCTTGTTTATTGTAATGCACACCATATGAATTCCATATGTATTTTCCGGAAATAGAGCCTTGAGAGACATTTAACTTGCGTGACCGGTAGCCCAAAAGCATGAAGAGAGAAAATGCAGTATGTAATTGCAACTCATTAAGCAGGTCTCAGACTGTCGAGCGTGTATGTCGAGCATGTTGTGCTTGACGTGATATTGACTCAGTGATCGCTTCGTCAATGTTGCTTTACTAATACAATAATTTTGAATCATAAACTGAGTATGTAGAAGTAAACTAAACAAAGTACTAGAAAATGAACTAGAATGAACTAGAAAATGAACTAGAATGTTCAGCTTTAGTTCCTACAAAAATGTTTAAATATTTATTAATTGATTTATAGTAATAAAATATTTGGCTTGATTTTACAAAGCATATAATCCTAAGTATGTATATATGACCATAACCACAAATGTGAACAAAAAAAAAAACAACAAAAAAACACTATATTATTCATATTACAGAGCATACAATAAACAATACTAAAGGGCAACAAAAAATTATGAAAAACCCATTGTGACAAAACACAATTTTTGAAAATCAACCGCAAAAGTGTTTATTTTTATTGCCTTCGCTCGTTGACAAGCATACATGATCGGATATGCGGGAGTTCCAGAGCGACCACTTCAGAGGCAGCAGGCGGCAAGTGGCCAAATGAAAAGTCCAAAAAAAATAAATAAACAAAAGCCGCATTCTGGCTCTTGTCAAGATACAAACTACTCCCAGACACGAAACGTGCTCAGAAAGCATTTTAAAAATTTTAAAAGGTACGCTTTACGTTTATATTGTTATTATTTATATACATATTTTTTTTTCTCTTTTTATCCATGCACATAAGTAAATATTATAGATACACAGCGAGCGAGAGAGATACATCTACGTGCCAGCGAGCCTGAAGTGCATTTTGCGCAAACAGCGACAATATTTGTGACGCGTGATTTTCCATAAGTTAGCGAAGTCAGTTTGAAGGATGACTGGAATCCATCGCTGGATATACATCTGTAGTATAGTTGAATGGATGGTTGCACGACTCATGTTTATGACATACTTAATGAAATCAAATACGATACAAGAAAAACTTCGCAAAGCTGTTAAAACGTTTTAATTGTTAAGATCCAAACTCACTTCAATCTTTTAGACTTAATTAAATATTTTCTTGTATTAGGATTTTTTTTCAGTTTATAGTTCGTTAATAGCCAAACACATAGTTTCTTTTTTTTTCTTTTTCTTTTTCGATGGGTGAAACAGCAAATTAATGAAGACATTTTTATAGCCAATTAAGTAGCTGAAAAGAAGTCATAAATCGATGATGAGAAATTCAATTTCAGCAGCTTAAAAAGTCATTATGCAAATTTTTTCGTGTGTGCGAGTGTGTTTAATTTTTGGGTAGCCACAAAAGTCGTAAATTTATCTACTTTTTTCTTTTTTTTTTTTTTGGTAAATAATAAAAATCGAAAAATGTGCATAAAAAATAGAAGTTCACAAAGGAGAATTTAATACTGTCGAAGCTTAAAGATTTACAATTTGTATGAGAGAAAATAGTTTCAAAGTAAATATAGAGAACTCTAGATAATGGTGGCATAACAGAAGCTTTTAATGTAGATATACTTGGAAACTAGAGATATTTGGTTATTGGGCAAAGTTTTCTAGGTATCCAAGAAGCAATGAGTTACAATAAACCTAAAGAAAGCATTAACTTCGTTGAAAATTAAAAGTAAATCATAAATAAGAAAGAGAGAATAAGAAAGAAAGAGCTATAGCCGAGGCTTTTGACTTAGATAGACATACTGACGGACGGACGACTTGGCTAGACTGACTCGTTTTGGCGCGCTGATGACGATGTTCCATTTTCCAACAGGAATTTTCTGTCACAAATTGGTCAGAGCTGGCAACGCTTTTGTCATTTGTGGTCAGTTTGGTTTGCCACTGTATAATGAATAGACTAAGGCTTGCAAATTCAGTTCGGGAATGTAACCGAGCACTACGTCTATTTCGAACATGGTTCGTTTTTAAATTATCCATGCTCTTTTTATTTGCATGCACTTTAACATTTAACCCGTGGTCGAATAATGTAATAATGTGTTCCGTGCTCCGCATAGCTGATCTCTTTTTTGTTTTTTTTTTCGTTGTATTTGCTTTCAGTTGGAAGAATAGAGAAAAATATATTCTCTATCTCTGTTGTGCTCTAAAGGAAGATTCACATTGTAGAGCATGTCGGTCGAGCAGCTCGACATTAGGCTCGAAACACTTGCCAACTTGTTGGCGAGCATCAGTTGAGAGTGTGGCTTCATAATATTGTTGGTAAAATTTAAAAAGAAGGTGTATATTTTATATATATTTCTTCAATGCTGTTGTCAAGTATATTGCCGAACTACATATACGGGCCAACTTTTTGTTGAGCCCAATATGTTGGTCATACTGAACGCTCTCAGCACTAAACGCACAGACAAGAGAGCAAATACGCCGCTTTTTTTTTGTTCTCATTATCAGACTTCCCTATTGTTTGTCACAGTAATATTAAATTTTTGTGCTGCAACTATAAAAGTCGTTTGTAAAATAACTCATTAGAGAAACTTTTAAAGAACGAAGTATGGCAAGTTTGTTGAAAATATGCATTAAAAATGCATAAAGATTTACGACATTTAATCAGATCAAATGGTATTGCACTGTTTTGTATTGTCGCTATATGGGTTGAATGTCAACCACAGAGCAAACACTAGTTTGATTTAAAGCGGCACTCAACTTACGTTAAGCTAACTATCCCAAAAATATTCAAGCTCGCACCTTCCATGTCCGATCGTTCATTAGCCATGGATATTTTTAGCCATTACTGGTGTGGTGCCATCAGGTTAAAATTCACCCATGTAATTTTTTATTGATTGATATCGAAGGAACCTATTCCCCATAAACTTCTTTTATTTCGATATTTATACATTGCTTCGTATTCATTTAAATCCATGCAAAGAACTTGTTTGATAGAAATCATTGCGTCTAAATAAGCTTTGTCTAAAATGAGTTTATCCGCCCTGTTCCGTTTTCGCAAACGACAAAATGGTTCGGAAGTGATTTGCTTAAAATGATTTTCATTTTCAGAAGAATATCACTTTCTTTGAATTCACTATGAGATTCAATTTCTTTATGTAAAATACATTTTAAACGTGAAACCTATCTGAAAGCTAAAAATGAACCATTTTCACCAAAGCACTTCTTCAGACTTTTTTTTAGTTATTACAATATTATGTAATTTCAATTTAAATTTTCAGGTTATACAATGCCTTTTAACTCTTTTACTTCTCTGTAAATAACATCACAGCTCCATGCGACTTATAATTTGTCTACTTCGACGGCATTTATTCTCGCCCACAATGACCTTTAAGCACACAACACAAAGCGCGCTTTCACACTTCTGCTAATCCAGATAATCATGCAAATTGTCGCAGCTAACCCCGTATGCCCTACAATCAATGCAAATGCAGTAAAATGAATGTTGAACGCCAACGCAAATCGATTTTAAATAGTCGATTTGGTACGCGAATAAGAGACGAGCGCTGCCAACTGCAAATTAGTAGTTAATTCAATGCGATTTGCCATTCAAAGCTAACTCAAGCTTAACTTAAATACAAAATCAATTTCAAATTGAAATTCGATTTCGATTTCGGTTTCGGTTTCGGTAAAAAGAAAAGCCACAAAAATTAGCAGCAACTCACCTGATCGCGCGCCAATTGGAACCAGGTCTTGACGATCAGCGCCAGCCGTGTATCGTGATAGTTTTTCGTTGTCTTGACACTGATGAAAATGTCATCGAGTTCAGTAATCGGCGGCTGGGGCGTCGCAGTCACAGCGCGCTGCGACAAATCGTGCAACAATTCACCGTTGCGACTGCGCCTTGCCAGCTCGTTGAGTAGCGCTGCCGTTGGTCGTTCGGATACTTCAATATCGGAGAAATTAAAGCTGCGTATGTCCTTGCGTATAATGACGGTCGATGTCTGTTGCGGCAGTGAGGGTTGCGCGGATGACGAGCTTAGCAGCTGTTGCGCATGCGTTGGTGCACCGCGGGCAAGTGGGGGCTGTGAGGATGTATACTCGGCGAGCAGTTGCAGCTGCATTTGTTTACGAACCTGTTCCTGATTCTCATCACTGCTGCTGCTGCTGCTGCTACTAACTAATCCAGCGGCACCCTCGACTGGAGCTGTCTGATATTGGAGTAGTTTGAATTGTGTACTATGTTGCTCAGATCCAGCTGCGGCGGTGGCTGGAGCGGCGGCTACGTCGAGTTCATTGCCTTCATTTGCGGGTAGACTAAAGTGTTGTGTTGGCTAAAAAAAACAAAGAGAGAGATTGTAAAAAAAAAAAAAGATATAAATATTTAATATCACTTCAAGCGAAATACATATGCTAGCATTGAGGCTAAGGCATTGCTATTTCTTTTATTTTATAGCAGATTATTATCTAAAAACAAAGCGCACCGCACTGCAAATCAAAAACTTTATATCAAAATAATCAACGTACAAAAGAAAGAAAAAAAAACAAATGTAAATTTAAGTTTGGTAAACAGCTTTGTGCATCGCTTTCTATCCAACACTAACGCTCAAATGTATCTACAAGTACCTTTGTGTATCTCTTTCTGGCCACCTACTCATAAATGTATCTACAAGTACCTTTCATTCGTCTTTAGGCGTTTTTCAAAATGCAAATACAAACAAGAACAACAACAATGGCAAATAACAAACAAAGAGACATAAAACAAATAACAAGAATTCGTTGCGCGACGCTCGAACTGAGCAGAGCAGAGTTGAGTTGAATGTATCTGAGTGCGGCAATTTGTGGCAAGCGTTGACAAGCGCTTGATTAATTTCCACTGATAACAGGTTCATTTCTTTTCTGTTCTGTTCACTTCAGATTTTATTTCATTTCATTATGATTCGTTTGCTTTTATGCTCGGCTTTTGTTTGCTCAGCCCTGAGTGCTCAGCCGCTGCTGCGCATGCGCAACTTGCCATCCGCCATAGTATCCAAACGCAGGGCAGTCAGCAGCAAATCGCGCCGCACTTAACACAACTCGAACGCACATTTAATGGATTTTTGTGATTTTTGATGAGTTTTCAGTTCTTTGATTGAATTCAGCTGATAGCTAATGGCCTGTTCTTTACTCATTTCGTATTTACTTGCGTTCTTGTTTGCTTTGCGGTTCGAAAAGATTTTTCACTGCAGTTTTTTTTTTTTTTCTTTTTTGGTTTTTTTCTTTTTTTAGGTCAAATGCGATTCGATTAAAATGCGTGTTTGGGAATTCCTGAAGGTAAATATATCTTCTATACTGATTCAAGTACACAAATTTAACAAATTGTGGTAGATATTTAAGACTTAGAGTTAAAATTGTTTAAAAGTATAAATCTTTGGTACTTCTGACAATGCAAAATGAAACAAATTTTTCGAAAAAAATTCTCTTCACCGATGAGGTGCATTTTCATCGGAATGGGCTCGTCAAGAAAACAAAATTTTGGACAGACGGCGTGATTGGGAGTTACTTCTTTGAAAATGAAGCCGGAAATTCAGTGACTGTGAATGTCATCTGTTACAGGAACATGATAAAGGAGTTCTTGAGGCTTCAACTGGATGGTATGGATCTGAACGACATGTGGTTTTGCAGGACGGCGCCACCTGTTTCAGACCGAAGTAAATCGTGTATTATTGTTGGGACACCCTATATAGCAATCGCAGTATCAACAATAAAGAGATGTCCGTCAGACATAGATTTTAAACAAAGCTGCTTGAAATAAGTTTTTCAATATCAGATGTGCCAAACACTAATCAAGCACTTTAATCAATTCATTTTCGGAAGAATTCTTTCCGGTATATTGTTTGGTATTATTGGGTACACAAGTATGTCTGTTATAAATGCTTTGGAAGGCTTAAGGCTTTATTTTGAAAAAAATATTATACATTTAGTCTGGCGCATACAAATTGACGATCAAAAAACGGTTCATATTTTGACAATATCCACAAATCGAAACCTTTTTTGCCTTCCTCATCATCACTGTAGTGATGCACAGCCAGGCCAAAAGTTACCTATCTGATCTTTTGAGGTACCTGGATAGACTTTATTTTTCACCTTCTTACGCGACTTCGGCAGCTGCACAAATCCAGAAATTTTCTTGGAATGATTTTTTTAGCTGACTCGGAAGCAGCGGACACATCAGATTCTTCTGGAAATTGATCAGACAGTAGAGAAAGAGTTGCATGAGTTCTTCGGAACAAACTTTTTAATTTGCCGTATATCAAGTGACAAAGTCCTGCCTTTGTAAGTCTGGACTGCATGCCAAGAGACAGAAGTGAGACCTTGGTTTACTTGCTTTACACAGGTACACGGTAGACCATATGGCAATAACAAATTTATATATGTACTTCTCCTTTAGTTTAGCTGATATGAACATGTCGACGTGGTCAATTCGATTGCCGTAAAGCCGCATGTGTTAGGTTGACACTCTTTTCAAGTGTGGATTAACCACAATTCTTTCAAGGTCAACCATAATATACGGTTTCATGTAAATCTTGTAAAATAAGCGTCAAGCTCTTTTAAAAACAACGCCAATTAAATATCAACTAATTGATAATCAAGCGCTGATAAAATAAATTTTTAAGAATAAAATAATTCTGTATATGATTTGGGAACAATAATTTTGACTTAATTTTTATTTTTATTTTTTTCAATGCGAAAAGAAAATAATAGTAAAAACTATTTGTTTGTACATACAACAATTTTTTCCTGCATATCGTACACAATACTTAGCCACTAGCTCTCGTTGATATGCTGGCGGCACTTTGTAAATCTTTGCTACTGACATCATGCTTCTTAGGAAAAACGCACTGTGTATCATATGATTTTATATATATACAATGTAAAACAAGTTCACCCTTCCAGTTATGATATATCTGTTACAAGTGCGGCTCTCTATCACTCTCTGTGCATTGTTATTACTTTTCATATACTTATCAAATGATACAACGCGCGTTTTACCTGAAAATCAACATATAAGTTGCAAAAATTTGTATTGTGCGGATAGCATACGAATGAGAGCTTGTGGCTAAGTTCAAAACACGTGTACGTATAGCAGTACTTTTTACACAGAATGAATTGTTGAGTCAAAAGCTTTCGCTTCCACATACGAGTATGTACTAGTAAAAATTATAAAATTGCGCAATTAATTTAAAATACTTTTACACTTTTTGTTTGCTAATTAATATTTTACATTATTTTTTAATTACAAACTAAAGCCTTTTCACGCCGATACTATTGTTATTGTTGTTGTTAGTGTTGATGTTGACCCGCTTTCAAAATGAAATTTCACAGCACGACACAAGACGAAAATGGCCAAGAAATTGTAAAGAAAAAGCGCTTTTACTCATAGAAATAGTTGTGGCAAAAAATAAAAATATAAGATACTCCAAGTTAACAAACACTTCAGACAACAACAACAACAACAACAACAACAACAACAATAGGAGAGAAAAAAACCCTTTAAACTCGTTGTACACCGTCGTCGCATCGTCAAAAACAATTTGACTGAAAATTGCATTTACACCTGCTTTGCCTGTCGTAGTACGCTGACAATGACTCCGAACAACCACTCCGGGCCACTCGAGATACTCTCGAAACGCTCAAGAGTCTTGTCTATGAGCGAACAAGAAAATGGCTTAAACTAAATGCTGTCGATGAAGAGGTACAAGAAGTACAACAACAAGAAGAAGAAGAAGAAGAAGAAGAAGAAGAAGAAAGAAAGAATCGCTTATTGATCATTAAACGAACGATCGACTACGGAAGCTGTTTGTCTGCCCCGTTCCACGTTGAACACCACTCATTGACTACCTCTGCCCGCACACGTCTGTCTGTCTATCGGTACTAGTATATATGACTTCTGTATCGATCCGTTGTGGCGATCGTGCCGCAATAAAAATGTATGAACCCATTATCAACGAGACAATATCGTGTGAAGAAATATCAAAGACAACAACAATAGCAATTGAGAAGAAACAAGAGTTCCGTAGCGCGGTTTGTTACGAGTGTCATGCTAAAAGTTTTCAAATGTATCTTAGTTGTGCTCGCTTTAGTGATGAGATGAGTTGCACGTCAATGGAGCACACTGACATAAAAAAAAAGTATCGGAACATGGCAAAAAGTTAAGAAGTTTTAATTAACTTATAGTAAGAGCTTGAAACCAAATGTTGGTGAATTTTTAGGGTATTTTTTTGTAAAAAGATCTAAAGAACTGATATGTACAATATGTAAAACTATTGTAAATGCGGTTTATTTTCAGGTATCACGGGGGGAAATATATTAAACTAATTGAAATCAACAAAGCATTCTACATGATAGCAAGTCATTATGTCATTCTGTGATGCTAGTCATTCTGTGATGCTCAAATGAAACCAGTTGGAATGCCTAAGGATTTATTGATTTATTGCTTCTGTGGCATATAGAATAAAGTGTAATGAATCAATTTGTGAAAGAAATATAAAGAAATTTTTCCCGAATTTATACGAAGCTAAAGTGAAAGCAAATGAAGAAAATAATGATCACTGCTAAATTCACACAGTTACTCAATACTCACGAAAAACAAGTCTGAAACAGTCTTATTTTCAGTAGTTCATGGTTTTCTCGGAAACAATGGTGCTGAAAATTATAATGAATTGGTTTAAACTATGTTAAAAAGCTTTAAAATCATGTGCTGGAGAATGTCCCTTGAAGACCCTTGGACCAATTCAAGGATAATACGAGTGCCTATTCGAAATTACAAGGTGAGCACTTTCACCAAGATTTGATGGATTTCGAACAACTTTATTTACGGCAGTGCAATGAGAGTATGATGGGAGATTACTTTTGGGAATTCATACGAGAATGTCCATACAAACACAGATAAATACAAAAAAAGTATTAATTTTTGATTTTTTTTTCAAATTTTTCTACATTTGTTGTCATTATTAATATTATTTTTGAATAAGAGAGTAAATGTTTGAGAAGGTGTGTACCATTTATGAAAAATCAAAAAAAAAAAATATCTTTCGGTTGCTGCAAAAACCAACTTTAACTAAACGCACTATTTTTACATTTGGTTAGTAATGCAAAACAAATCAAAGTTTGTCATCTAGCATCCAAACTCAAAATTCGTGTTACAACGGTGTAATTAATCGTTATTCATTTAAATGTTTTACTCAAATCTCTGTGTTTAGATCTCAGAGCAGAGATGGGCTCGGGTGCCCACTGTGGCAAAACATTCTTTGAGTAGTCACATGTACACAAATTTATGCTTGTCGAAGTCAGCTCAAAAAAAAAGAAACTGGAAAATATCGCAGCGAGCTGAAAAGTATCACAGTGAGTTGGAAAGTATCGCAGTAAGTTGGAAAGTATCGCAGTAAACTGTGGTGTACTGCATGACGGTAGTTTTACAGTTCCAACAGTTACATTGATTGTCATTATAGTGGAAGAGGAAATTGTTTCAAAAACAATAAAAAGAAACACTTAATTAAAAAAAACTTACAGGGTTACACTCGAATTAATCTCATATTGGCAGCTATAATAAATATATAAGAGAAAATGATTCCATTTAAGTCTGCGCTTTGCTGATTTCACAAACTGGCTAACTTGAATGGCTGGCGCATATCAAACAGTTAGTTAACAGGAAAAACTGTAGATGATATTGTTAAAGACGGCTGTGACTGCGACTGTGACTGGTCTCTGGCAGTGAAAATACTTTGAGCGCTCGTAAACAATGCTTGACAATGCGGACACCGAATGGAGTTCCCATTTTGAAAACAGCGGCAGCCGCTATAGCTTATTTTTTTTTTTTTTGTTTCTTGAGTGGTCTACTACACACTACATTATCTAGTTATCTAGTGGATGTGGCAGCAGATTTATGAACTTCGTATTTGTATAGTTAACAAAGTTCTTGTCCAAGACGAGAAACGGAAGTTCAATGTAGTAAAAGCTGCGCTTGATTTAAATACTTCAGTTTAAAGTTCCAACTTGGCAATGAACTATGGCAGAAAACATTGTTGCCAATGATGCAATTCTAGCCATCATCGGATGACATTCAATCGCCCACGGTTAGTGTCAGAGTCATTACAATGCGAAACTCTTTAATGTGAAATTACTCGAACGTGTTTCAATTTCAAATGAACGCATAACAAAGTATCGCCGCAAACAGCGCCTCCAAGCATTACGATTCTATTTTAATGCATCCAACAAATGAACAAACAAGTCACACACATTGAATTACTTCGGGTATTTGCATTAAATTGCCACAGAGAACTTGTGCCAGAGACGTGTATGAAAATGTATATATATCGTAGCAGATATGCGAGTTGTATTGAGTTATATTCAGCCGTGCCGACATGTTTTTACCCTACTTAACTTTAAATAAGCAAATTAGAAGTAGAACGCTCTCTCGAAATACGTAGTTAAAAATTTAATCGTGCATCTTACTTTTTAGCTTCTAATGGACGCATGCTTTAATGGATATGATCCCCGTTTTTGAAGTAGTCTCCATACAAACCACCTGACTAATTTCGAATTTTTGTGTGAAAAACTTTTTTATTACAGTCAATTTTAACTTATATACATGGTGGTCTCACATTTATATCAATGGGTGTGATCTCCCTACGTTCTGTTATAGCCCCCATACAAACCACACGCCTACGTTTGACACCTTGTATGAAAACTGTTCTTCATTTCCAGCGAAGTTGTTTCATGTTTCTTTTAGTAAAGTAAGTAAAGTAATATCACTTGCTATCTCTCTCTTACACTCAATGATTGTTTCCTCCCACACCAATTTCGTCTCATTTAATAGGAATATACATATTTCTTTCTTCCATAAATATTCATATAGCATTAAAATTTAAGTCTATATAACCAGCTCCATCTGTCCGTTCGTATATAGAATTCGAAAACTAACTCCTCTAATTCCACCATAGACTAATATATAAATCTAGAGTTCTCCCAGTGATCAAAATTCGACCCTTTGTGTTCAAAGTGCCCAATAATAAAAATATTCATAATACAGGATTGTTCAGAAATTAAATTAAATATTTTTTTTGATTTCTCGTCTTTTAAAATTTAACCAAGTAAAATACTACCAAAAAACTTTCAACTGATGCTCGCCAACATGTTTGCATGTGCGCCCAACACAGTTGGGAGCCTAACGTCGAGCTGCTCGATCGACATGCTCTACATTGTGAATCGCCTTTTACAGCACGACAGAGATAATATTTTTTTTCTCTATTCTTGCAACTGAAACCAAAGTAACTAAAAGATACAACAAAAAAAAAAAAATAGCAGCTATAGCAAATTGAGAAAGCTTTGTGAGAGAGAGCCTTTGCGATTGGCCAAGAGCGTTACCTGGGTTTTAGCTACCTTAGACGCAATACTCTAGAAAAAAAATATTACATTCGTCCGTGCTCCTTCTCGAAAACTATTGGATGAGAATAATAGGGTTTGATATCTTTTACATAAATAACCCATAGAGACTGTTTAAACTTCAGAGCGAATTTACCTAATACAGCCACTGTGTCATCTCTTGTTATGAAAAAAGTCACAGGTTTCAAAGCGGTTTTAAGCAGAAATACTACCAAAAATTTGGATGCCTCAGCATTACTACAATATTTATTTTCTTATTTTTTTAAATAAGTCGAACCTGACTGAAAATGATCAATAATTGCATTTCGTTAAATCGTTTTATTGGTTGTATTTACCAAAATTCAGTTCAGTCAATTAGTTCTCTAAAATACAAGTGCAATGAGTTCCAATACTTCTAATAGATGCAGATACATTACAAAATGTACACATATGTATCTACAAGTGCATGCAGGCAGCTCATTTCAAATCTCATTACATTTTACGCCTGCGCAAAACCAAAAATATCTTCAAGACAGCACTTGAAAATGTGCAAAGACAAATTCAAAAGTGTAGGTAAATCGTAACGAAGCTAATTTCGAGATACTTATTCTGACAGCGCACACTTGTTAAATTTAACACGCTCGCCAAAGACGTCGACTTCGACTTCGACTTGGAGTCGTAGCAGCTACACAGAAATGTTGTCGGTTTAGAGAAGTACATTTTATAGATGTATCTTCTAGACGTTCATTAGACACATGATTAATATGTTTATAAACATTTTCGTGTCAATTAATAAAGGTTTGGTTTGATGTGCCGTGAAAAAAGGCGTCGTTCAGCGCGTATCTGCCTCTCTTGGCAATCGCATTTCGATTCATTTGATTTGATTCATTGATTTGTTTTTCTTTTTTTTTTTACTAGTTTTGAAATTTGTTAAACGCTAATTTTTCTCTCAGTCTCGTCGCTTATTTTGAAGATTAATGATAATTTTGCTCATTTTTTGTGGTAAAAGAAATTCATCTAACAATGAATTTCTACTTTTTTATAAAAAAAAAAACGAAACAAAACAAGAAAAAAGTAACATACGAAGCAAAATAAAACATAAATCTTTGTCCAATTGCGTTGAGCGAAGTGCTTCATTAATAAACGCAACATTTAAATTATCAAATCAATTTAAGAAAATCAAAAATATCTACACGCATAAATTGCTCAGATATATTTTCAAGCGGAATGTATCGAACCAAATGAATCATCGCCTGCTGTTTCACAAATCTTTGAGAACTCATATACAAATGTATAGTGTAGCTGAGCTGAGTGCAGGGAGAATGAGAAAGAAGAAAATCTCTCCATTAGCTGCCGTTTAACAATATTATCCGTGCAAGATACAAATCTTAGATAAGATACACGATAAAAATTTTTTTTTATTTTTTTAGCTTGGTCTTTCTTATTTTGAGACTCTTTGGCAGCCTCATTCGAGGCTTGCTCAATTAAGCTGCTGAAAATGATTCGCTGGTGGTCGTTATTGAATTCATACACAGCTGCCACCTTACTCTCTCTATCTCTCTCTATCTCTCTCTCTCTCTGTTGAATGGTTCCCCGATACAACTTGTCGCTACACCACTTGAAGATACTTTTGTATCTGCACAGTCCTCGAACTACTACTGTGCGCGCGTTTATCGCGCTGAACAAGCACTTTGCGCAGCTTACTGTCAGCGAGAACTTAAACTTCAAACCACGAAAACCAGAAAACGACTACGTAAACAACCAGCTAAGTTTAATATAGTATATAGGTGTATACAAGGTTTGTTATAATATATCAAGAACTATTTACTTTATATGGCGTCATAGATAAGATTTATGTTTGATTGGAGTTCAAGACAACTTTAAGGCAACTTTTAAACGCTTGTATTTAAAGCTAAACATGGCTTAACTTAACTTTTTTAGTAAACAGCACATTTGGAGTTAGTATCACTGCACTTTATCATATCGTGCACAACAGTTGAGTCAATTGAATTTATAGCGAGTGCGTGTTACAATACCTTATTAATATTTGCATTGCATCGTTAATTTTTTCTCTATTTTGCTTTATGACTAATGACACAGTAGGACAGCTTGGAAGAGCGTCCGTCGTATTGTACTTTGCAAGATTTTCTCTTTCGTTATGCGTTCTTTACTCACTAAGGATCATATTGGTCTATGTGTGACCTCTATCAAGGGGTCAGCCGACGTATCAAGAAAACTGTTTACAAATCAAGAACATCCGGTGACGAGAGTGGGGTAAAGTAGGTGTTGGGCTCAAAACAAGAATAATGGTGTGAATTTAAGACCTATACAAACAAATAGATAACTCTTATATTCTCTTAACTCTTAGATTTTTGTCAACAAGGTGTCATTCACCCTATTGAATGAATATGGCTGTACCTAATTTTCAACAGCAGATTCATAATTTTTCCTACTAGATCATCATCATCATCGAAAAAGTTTAACTTTTTCTTCCCCTTTTTTTTTGCAACAATATTTTTTTTTGGAGCAGTTTTTTGGAGCAGTTGCGGGTAACCTTCCTCGTTCTAACAAAAAAAAAAAAGTCTTCACTTCGACCAAATACGCGAGCACCCAATCTGACTAAGTCCCAATGTTCGTCAACGGTAGTAAGCCCTCGTAATAAATGCGTTCTCGTACTGCCAACATGTGAAAAAAGTGGCATTCAGTTTTACCGTTGGCGCCCCTTGGGACATACAATATAAGCCCCATTCGATTTTTGATCTTTCACATAAATCCGGTATCGGATTAGCGAATTTCCCAGCGGTTCAGGAGAAGATTTTGTTATGTAAATCCTATATTTTTATCTTACATGAAGGATTTTAATCTTTTTTTAAGAAGATTTTCTTATTTTAGAAATTTTCGACTCACTTTAGTCTAATTTTAAGACTTAAATTTTAAGAACAGAAGATCAAAAGTTTAATACGAAAAGTATTTGTTTTTAGGATGCAATATTTTTATGAATGTAGGACCAAAATAAACAACTATACAGAAAGTCAGCTCAAAAATTCCTTTAAAAAATGCTGAAATTTTGAATTCTTTTATAATTAATTTAGAACTTTCGAATCAGTTCGTGTGCTTCGATTTTAAATCTGGATACAAATATATCTTGTCAACAGGACTTTTATGCGATTGTCGCCGTCTCGTCGAGTTACGGCGTCTGAATGAATGACTGACTGACTGACTGACTGGCAGACTGACTGAATGGCAGGTTGAACTGACTGAAGGAGTGAGTCCCGAACTGGTTACAACTTTCAGATACTCGGCTGCTTATCTTAGTTATTCGCGTTGCACTTGTTGTTGGCATGGGAAACGTGGTTGAGTTCGTCCCTCAAAACACAATCACAGTTACACCTGCCTTACAGCAGCAACAGCACCAACAGCAACAACAACAACAAGCTTAACAACAAAAATGTCTAGAACAAAGTCTTCAATGTCAACAGAAATCCTGATCGCCGTCTTGGATCGCCATCGTCGCCGTTGCTTGTCAAGTCACTTTCAATCAGTTTCAGCTTATTTGCATCTGAATTTCATTTAAACATGCATCGCTTGCTTAAATCGTGAGCTGCGCTTTAAAATTGATTTTATTCTTCTTATTCGATTTTTTGTTTTCCATTCGATTTTATTTTTTTTTTTTTTTTGGTTTGCGTTTCAATTATTTTTTAGACTGCATGCATATTTTTTTAATGTTCAATCAATCACAACTGTCGCATTGTCTGCCACACTTTAGATTTCATTTTGTTTTTAAACAATTTCATATGCAAAACGATTGTAGACCTTGAGCAAAAATTATGGCATGTAGATACATAGCTATAGTCAATGATTTCACGAGTATTTCGTTGTATGAATAAATCATAATTCGAAAATAAAATAAAAATAAAAAAAAAACAGAAATTAAAAGATCTTAAGTTGTTGTGTAGGAATGACAACTCAGTTCTATGTAAAATATAAAGCGGTATATCATGAAATTTATACCACTAGTAGTCAACACTAAGTTATTCAAAGTCATATTGCTATTTATCTATCATTTACTTAAGCCCTCACTCATGTTTCAATCAAATCAGTATTCAAATTAATTCGGGATCTTCTGAAACTTCAATGAAATTTGAAACTGCAAAAAAGTTTTTTATTGTACTTAAAATTTTAAATGGGAACTTGATCACACTGAAGCTCGAATACTAATCGAATTCGCTTCGAAAGGGGGTTTGACAGGAAATGCTGCAATCTACGGATCTATCAAATCGAACCATATATTTGTATGCGGTTACAATCTATAGTGATCCGATTTCGACATATGTGGTATATTTTAATAGAATTGACTTAAGATACACCAAATTCTCAAAAATGTGGCATATGTTTGTACGGTGGCTACCCCTTAAAGTATTGCTGGCACGTTCATTTTAAGTACTTTTTCTGAAGAGAGAATATAAATGTCAAAACCTGAAGGCACTATCTTTAATAGACCCAAGATCTCGTCGTTCAAACACACGTACAATGGGATATACCACGAATCTAGTTGGAGAAACAAAAATTGCAAAATATACATTCATTTGGCTTTTCGGGGTTTTAGGAACAAACCTTTACGAACTTGCCAACATAGGGTAGACACTACGCAAGTATAAATTAGTCTAATGTTTGTTCTGCATTATTATTGATTTTTTGCAGTAGCAAAATGGACATTTTAAAATGATATTTAGTTAAATGCAAATTAATTGTATTTATGTGACTTTCATTCTGTAGTTTCCAAGCAAAAAATTTGTAAATTTATTGCGCGCCAAACTAAAAAGTTTACACGGCAACTCTAGCAGCTGTGCGCTTTCGACAGTGAATGGTAAATTTCACTAGCGATTTACTAATCTATTATTATGATGTAGATTAATCAGAAATTGTACCCTCTATTTGCAACGATAGGTCTTCTTATTTACAATATTTTATAGGCGAATTTTAGACAAATTTTAGTCTAAAATTTTTATATTTTAGATACGAATTCAGTCAAATCACCAGCTCAATTCTAGGCGATGTGCAGTTCGCTAGAAAAGGTCTGCGGCATGATGAATTGGAGTAGAAGTAAATATCAAAAGAAATCTATATAAACCTGATATACTTAATGGGGAATACCATGTCTCTTCTACCCTTTTAACATGTGATTACGGGGTATAAAAATGTAGTTCAGTGTTTTCGTTAACAATAATTATATTCTAAGCGCAGTGAAAGCACTGCTAATAAATCAAAGGGCCCTTTAGACTATGTAGGTTTATGCCTGGCACCATTTGTATACATTCCTTTCATGAAATGATGTGAAAACGTTACAAGTTAGAATGTATGAAAAATCTGAATGCATATCATTCGCCACTTAGAAAATCGGAATACCGAAAGAAATTAAGAAAAAAATAAGGTACGAGAGAGACAGAATATATCGAATCTAAAATTAGAAAAGAAAAAAAAAATGTTAAATTTGTTTGAGCTGACAGTCGATGAGAACAGTAATTGGATGTGATTCCGCAATAAGACTTGTTTGTTCCCTATTAGCCGAGGTTGTTAAGATGAGCAATCTTTAGAAATCAGGAACGTTAATACTATAAAAGATAATTTTCTTTGAGTTTTGATCTAAGGTGAACTCGTTTTTAATGATAAAATTGTCATTTTAATGATTGATTTTGTTGATATCTTTGCACTGTGTAATGCCTAATGACCAACACTATTATTAACACTGTTGGTAACACTGCTCACTTCCTTTTATTACACAAATTTTAATTATAAAATGTTAGAACCTTTCACTTATACTTTTTTAGAGTAATTTTGGTTCTCTGAACACGAAAAACCATTCACAGTTTATTTGTGATTTTTCGTTCAATAGGTTGTGAGTAGGTTCAGTGTATCTTTTTCGACCCAGTTATATATGAATCAAAACGCATCAATCTGCATTAGATGTAACGAATTTGTTTTTTTTTTTTTTGTTCTTATACGAATATAAGGGGCGTAATACCGCTTAATACTTATACCTCGGTATATACAAGTGAACCTGTCTATCTACCTAATGAAAATTCCTCGGACAGCTGCCTATCTTGTTTGTTTGTTAAATTGGAAAATCATCGCAGAACTTTCTGGTATTGGAGATAACTTACAGACAACGTCAAGTCCAAGCTAGTACAGGAAGCACTTATAATATTGGAAAAACTCGGCGAACACAACAAAGTTTACTTGCTGTAGGAGCCAGGTCACATTAATATAGTAGGAAATGAGCTAGCCGATAGGCTTGCCAAGAAATGAGCAGCAAAGCCAATGGTAGGACCAGAGCATTTTTATGGCACTGGCAGACAACATACACTGGAAATAATCCGCAATGAAAAAAATAGGGCAAAGAAGCAGCACTGGACCATGAGCCAAGGACTAAGGCAAGCAAAAATATTCCTAGGGCGTTTCGACCCGCGCGGAGCGAGAGCAATGCTCCAATTAGTAAGAAATCAGTTGAGAACACATTGACATGAATACTAACAAGACACTGTCGACTGAGGAAACACCTGTGTGTGATGGGTGTATGTAATTTCCCCGATTGCAGATTTTGTGAACATAAAGAAGAGACTCCTCTTCATATCGTTCCAGAATATGAAACAATAGTCTGAAGTAGATTTCAAATATTGGGCACATACGTTGTCGCTGAAGAACAACTGAAAAAGTTAGATCCTAGGACAATAGTAAGGTTTATACAGCAAGTTGGACTAGAGCAGGACATCTAAGTAAGTAGGACAAAACAATAGATCTTTATATAGGTCGCAGTTTTAAAATTATGTCCTCACTTATAAACTCTAACGGCAGGCGACTGTTTGTATAAATATGTATAAATTAATGCAAAATACAGGGATTCAGCAGTAAAATAAAATTCTCGTTTTCATTTCTTATCTTATTTTGGTATTAGAGCTGGAAATGAAGCTGGCTAGATGGATTCATCTAGATGAGCTAATTATGACTATATAGACGCTTTGTTATTTTTCAACATCTTCTTCTCTAAGATAGATATGTAAATTCAACATACTCAACAACCGACAATAATGAATAAACAGACCACACAAATTTTGAAATTTGAGACATGTTGCATAAAAGAGCAAATACAAATAAATTTCAAATTAATATTTGCTCCAACTTTACCCAATGATGATTAATGATTCGTACTGAGCAAACAAGCCAAATTAAACAAACAAATAAACAGCAGCAGAACAAGATACAGAAATGAATTTGAATGAAAATGTTTGTGCGAATGTTGCAAAACACAGAAAAATTGTTATACAAATAAATAGAGAAAAGAAATGGCAAACTTGAAACTTGCAGATGAAATTCAAATGTAAACAGCTAAATGAATCAACAGTCAAAATGCACATCAGAAGCCCACACAAGGCAGTACATACAATAAATTAACAGATCCGACTCCCCGAACAAGTAAAACAATAAAAAAAAAACCCAAAATGAAAACGAAACGAAACGAAAACCCAACTCTCAACTTTAGTCGTAATTAAAACTTTATGCTATTTTATTTATTTATTCAGTTTTTTTTTTTTTTTTTTGTTATTGTTGTTCTTCAGTTCTCATACCGGAAACTTCCCAGAAATTAGAGACATGAACAAAGAACGACATGGCGCAAGCTGACTTCAGCTAAACTGAACTGAACTGAACTGAGCTGAGGCGAGTTGCTGCTCAATTCAATTGGATATAAGAATTGGCGTCTGACTAGAGTGCAAATACCTACACACAAAGCAACAGATACAAATACATACTCATAGATACAACTTCATATATGTAGTATCTAAGTACCTACATACAAGTATATGACATACTGTCTGTCATATTGTATCTACTATATTGCGCAAAAATTGAAGGGGTCTCTGACTTGTGCCACTTGAATTGTTGTTGTTAATGCCTTACATATGCGATATATGTAATAGAGATACAGATACAAATACAGTTGAAAGAGTTATTGTTAAAAATGTAGTTCTAGAACGAAACTGCATACATCAACAATTTATTTATATATATATATTTTTTTTTTTTTTTGTAGTGAACTTAATGAATCGCCCGAAATTATTACTGTTGACTTTTGAAAAATTATTTTTAATATGTGTTCATATATGAAATTTATTTTGCGAAACTAATTCGCAGAATTATTATTTTATGAAGTGCTGAGTTCATGTCAATATGCTCACGTATTTCTTGGGTTTGCAGTTTATCATGCAGGCGTTGTCTGGGCTTGGGGCTGGGTTCGCATAGTGACAATTCATACGTACACTGAAAATCTTAGATGGCTCATTTGCTGTACTATAGAAATTTTTGCAAAAAATATACTACCAAGAATACTTTACTATAGTATAGTCCAAATTCTTAAAAATAAATAAACTGATTAGCATGCTCAGGTGCCGCTACGCATTTTACCGTAAGTGGAACTTATAGTGTATCTTAAAAGTAGACATTTATTGGTCTACGTAAGTTCTTAACATATATTATCATACGGATGCTATTTTAATTATTTAAATACATTTTATAATGGTTAGGCTGGGTTAGTTTAGTTTAGTTTAGTTTAGGTTAGGATGGCAAACATGAGTGACCCCACATTGTCACCTAGCCCAGCTTAGGCCCCTTGTGATATCATATATGTTTCCTACATCTACCGCAGCTACTCTGAGAACCACTTTGTCAGTGTCAAGAACGTCGAAATCTGTTTGATCTCTTTTTTCGAAATCTCAGTTAGGTTATCCAGGAAGGGGCGCGCTACTAACGCCAATCGCTTCCTACTATGGGCCGGTTAATGACATAACAAGTGCTCGACCGTCTCCTCCTCATCGGCATTTTCACAGCTTCCGCAGAAGTCCCAGAAGTTCAACCCTAAGCTCGCGGCATGTCTCCCTATTGTGCAGTGGCCTGTGAGGGTTCCCACAATAATAGCTATCTGATCTCTCTTGTGCTGGAGAAGTGTTATTGTTCTTTTGAGGTTGTATTTTGGCCAGGTGAGTCTTGAGAATCTGCACGTACCAAGGTTGCACCATCTATTGTTTGCTATCAGCAGTGGTACCCTCTTTGGCTAGTTTATCCGCTTCACAATTTCCCTCTATATTTTGGGAGACCAGGCAGCCAGATGAGATGTATAACGTAGTGTTCGGCAATCTCGTTTAGAGATTTACGGCACTCCGTTGTGGTTTTTGGTGTTTGAAATGAAGGAGTTCAGCGCTTTCAGGGCAGCTTGACTGTCCGAGAAGATAAACACATTTTCTTGTGTGTGTGTGTGTGAGTATAGCCTAAGGAGATGCGTAGCTTCGTGAATAGCTAGCATCTTCGTCTAAAGGATTCTCCTCCTACCCGACCATCCAGCTTAGAGCCGCCAGTAAAGATAGTAATAGATAGTAAAGATAGTAAAGATAGTAAAGATAATAGATAATTCCCTGTAGTGCGGAAGGTTGTCCCATTGTTGTCTATCATACTTTATACCGTCATACTTTATACCGAAGTTATAACGGTTAAAACTAATAAAAATATTCATGAAATATTAAAATTCACTTCGATATTTGGAAATGAAACGAAACCACTATTTATGTGGTTTACTGAGTTAAACCGAATTTTGAGAAAGGCTGTCCAAAATCGAGTAACAGATCAAGAACCTTATATGCTATGCGGAAACTGATAAAGCAAAGTATTCATTTAACATATGATATATGCATAGGTCTTTTCCGATGCTCATCTTTCGGGAAAATCGAAAGTGAATTCAATTGAATGTTAAATTTTTCACGTATGAGACGATTTTTCAATTCGCATTCACCTTCCGTGAGTAATATGTATTGCACTTGATCAATGCCAAGTGAATTCAAATCACTATATCGAATCATAAGTAAATAATTAACCATTTTATAGAAGTCACTTGTTCTCAAATTGAAAATCTAGGCCTAATAGGCATATACATAGATATATCAAGTTTATCGATCGTTGCTTATCCCAATTGATTTTTAGATAGAGCTTTTTTTGAAGTAAGAAGAAGTCTCCATACTGAATTTCATATTTATATTTGAAGTTTTAATACAAAATTATTCAAATGAATTTATATGGGAGCTAACACTTTAAGTGGCATACCGTCTTGTGATTTTAAAAAAAACACCGCTTGTGAAGAGTTTTCATAGACAATTTTTAGAACGATATATTTCAAACTCTACCATTAGTAGTAGTATAAAGAGACAAATGAACAGCGTATATCGACTCTTCTATTGTGTTGATCCACGTTGTCTAATTCTGTTGTTACAAAGAATATGACAAATCAAGCATATTATATGTAAAGAGTATAAAAACTAATGAAGCTTTTCTATATGTACTAAAACTGACTAACGTACTTACTGAAGATTAATACTGAGATTTTTTATAATTTGTTGTTTAGATTTAAATAACTATTAAATGCTAGATAATATTGTATTGTTTTCGGATACAAATGTGAATTTTAGCTCAATCCGATCAGTAGAAGTGCGTTTAAACGAAGTTTAAAATTTTTAAGAAATTACTCAGAAAAGAATATAAAAACCAAAAATTCTATAAAACGAAAAAATTCCGGAACTTTTGCTTATATATCAGATGTAACACAGAAATCTCTATTTTGACTTCGGTTGGTTGGCAAATCGCACGAAAACAACCATTAACTGTCACAGAACTTTTCGTGCTTATAATTTCGAATTAACATCGAAAAAGTAAGGTGGCCAACAGTTTGTTAGCTAGGCAGCAGGACTGCCTCCATCTGGCTGGAGGAGAGTGGATCACACTCAAATAATTTTGTTAAATATTTAATCACATTGTGTTTTTTCTTAATCTAGAGAGTTCTCCCAATGGTTGAAATTAAACTTTTTGTCTTAAAAGTAACCTATAACAAGAATAATATAATAGAATGTACATTATATTATTCTACCATGCGCTAATCGTTGAAGTGCATAGAAAGATGTAAATAAGAAGCAAATGCAGAAATTCCACTTCTCTTTTTCATTGTATGTATACAGCTTTGTCAAATCAAACCATTTTCGTCAGTTGGTTGGCGTCATTCACGTTGACTTTTTTGTTATAATTTCTTTGCAAATTGTGTGAGCTGAGAGAGGGAGAGCGCTCAGGTCTCTGTGAATATAGAATGGTGTGTTAAACTTCCTTAGGCTATTAACAACGTTTACAAAAAACAAAAAAAATTCGCAAATATGGTGTGTTTTGCCATTTTATATATAGATTTTTTATGAGCCAACTTAAAAGCTTAAAATGTTATAAAATTGAACGTTAATTAAATATATTTATACAATTGTGCTTTAAATCTTATAAAAACCGAAATTTTGAAATTTTTCGTCTGCCAAATTTAAGAATTAGTGTGACAACTCTATAAAACTTTAATGCAGATTACTCGAAAAGCTATTTTTGTTTCCATTAGTAAAATTATTTACATATTACAAAACTTTCTTTGTAGTATTTACCGAAATCTCTTGAAAAAACAAACAAGATATTTAAAAACAACTGAACGTGATTTCAGTAACACCGAAAATTGAAATTCATTTGAAAGAGATTTCTGTCAGGTCTTAAAAATCAAAAGAATAGTCTAACAGACTAATATACATTGTTGGTTAAATAAAAGCTTGTAAAAATATACAAAATATGAACAACATTTCTAAAGCAGACAAATCATATTTGCATTATTTAAAGCTTGTAAATAAAAACTGGTTTTGTTTTTCAAAGCTTCTGATCAAAAGGTATTTAGAATTATGTACTTAATTAATGAAATCGGTTCAATTATTGTTTAATAACTATTTGATCCTCTTCAATGTAATGCCCAATGGATGCAATATACATATTTCAACTTTTCTTCCAATCTTGAAAACATATTTCATAAGACGATCTTTAAATAGACTTGGCAAATTATCCTTTGTCGATAAACAGTGCTATCGTTTAAAAACGCTTTTCGCGAAGTGAATGATGGGCACATGCAAAAGTCACACGGGACTATATCAGATGATTGAGCAGTTTACGCATCGACATTAACCTTGTCTATGGTCAAATTGTCGCATACGAGACGTAATTAAGGTACTTACAAGGTCTTGCAACAATAACGACAACGACGACGCTTCTACAAAATGTAGTAGCGCAAGTTTGCACAATCAGCAGGTTGAGACTTAGGTTTGTTTATTTGTTTCGAACTGGTATTACATTTTTGTGAGGAAAATGACACGAGAAAGTATTTAAAAGAAATTATTAGAGTATATCTATATAGATAAATAAAATTTTAGTGTCTGTTTGTAATATTACACGGTACATATACAAAACAAATTTTTTTACAATTTTTGTCTGTCTGTCTGTCTGTCTGTCTGTATGTTTGTTCCGGCTAATCTCTGAAACGGCTGGACCGATTTTGACGGGACTTTCACTGGCAGATAGCTGATGTAATAAGGAGTAACCTAGGCTACTTTAGAAATTTATTTTTATTAATATTAATATAAATCTAAAATCTTCTATATATGTATATGAAAATGGAAGCATGTATGTATGTGGAAGGTGGGAAGGACCACACAATTTCACATAAGCGCTAGAAAGCGAGCTAGATGTTGTTCCACTCAACGCTAGATGTCGCACCAGCTGGTCATGAGCTAAAGCGGTCAATGATCATGAGTTGGAGTTTTTAAAATTTTATTACTACTTTATTATATTTAAAATTTATTTTCTATATATATATATATAAAAATGGATGTATGTATGTATGTTCCCTCTAGACTCTGAAACAGCTCAACCGATTTTGATCAAATTTTGTGGCAATATTCAAAATAGTCTCGTGGGTGATCGTGTGAAGTTTCGTGGATTGGATAAACAGAACATTTTAGATTTTTAAAATTTTAATAGAATTGGAGGTAGAGTAAAGGATCATGTGGAAAGTGGGAAGGTGGAGGGAGTGGCTGTGGTAGGAGTGACAGGGGGAAGGAGTGGGCCGCGTACAACGTAGCGGGAACCATCTAGTAGTGAATAAAACTACTCAAGGAATAGAATTAATTGAGGGTATGCAAACTGCTATGAATTCAATGCAAATTTACCATTTTGATTTTACAAATTTGCAGATATACCGCCATCGACAAGAAGTTTTTGTTACCACATACAAAAAATACGAATAATGCACAAAAAATACCAACATACGCGCTGCCACTTGCTAAATTTTCGTGATATTTTACAGCACTGTTATTGCACCAAAAGAAATTATTGGTCAATTAAATGGGTCGTGGCAATGTAGCGCAAGATTTTTTTTTTTTTTTTTTTTGTAGCGGAAATTGTTTTTGGTCGTGTCACATTTTTCATGTATTTTTACACGACTTTGTGAATAACTTAAATGTGTGCACTGGTACGTTATCATGGTGTGGAAGCTACTACACAGTTGTTTTTCACACAATTCCGGTCTATTACGTCAGGATAGTACTTCTAGTCTACCAATTAACCTGGCATAAGAAATTTGGAGAGGATCACACCACCATAATCAAAGAAAACTTTTCATTTTTTTACCAGTTTTATCGTGGTTAGCATTGTTACAACAAAATAAACGAACAATTCTAGTTGCTTTTCGACTATTTCAACTGCTAAATTAAGATAAAAAAATGTTGGATTACAAAATTGCCATTAAATTAATCATATACCACGTTTATACTAAGTGTAAAGGGCACACCGAAACCAAAAAAAAAACCGCCAACTTGCAATAGTATCTTGCAATCAGATCTGTGCATACTTAGGTGCGCTTATCTCGAACAAAGTTTGTCAGCGATATGGCAAACAAGCAAAGACACGCAATACTAGGTGTCTAAATGAGACAGAGAATCTTTGATATAGTGTTGTCTTAGTCGCTCACAACTCGCATAAAATATGCACTAAATATTGCGTTTCATGCAAGTGAATTCTTAAAAAGTGCAAAACTATGCGCTGCAAAAACTAAAAAAAAAAAAACAAAGAATGGTGAAAAATTAAAAAACATCAGCTGAGCTGAGAAGAGAATACCAAAAAAAATAAAATAAATATAAAATATGCATAAAATCAGGAGAACAATAAGCTAAAGATAAAATTATGCAGACTGAAAGTTTTGGCGACGTTCTGCCGACGGCAAAACAAAACAAGCATACACGCAGCAGTCGAGTGTGCTTGACTATTAAATGCCCTATATTCAGTCTGCCATGTAGTTTCAAACCACTATAAGTCGCTGCTGGTATAGATTTTTATGGTTTCCGTATTCTGTATTGGTGCGATCCAGAACTGTATTGAACGTACATGCTGTCAGCACTTTATGTGCAGCTTTGAGCGTGTCGATACTTAGTTAGGAACAGAGTTGCCAGCAGATTTGTGGAAAGTCTCAAAAAAGGAATATCATAAAAAATATCAGAAATTGAATTCAAAAATTTGCACATCGGTATTATATGTAAAGGGACAAGAAAGAACAAAACTTCTTAAACATTTTTATTACATCAGATTTTTCTGGCTGACACCAGCTTAATAGTCGTACATTGAAAATTTTTCGGATCAATATGAACAGAAACAATAACAAACACCTTTTTCGCAAAAATTTATTTTAGCAAGTGAGACACGTGTTTCGAACTCCGGCACGAGTTGATCATCAGTCACCGATGGTATGAATGATTGCCTGGTTTACTACTTTAGAGAAAGCTAAGAAAAGGGAAGCTAGTAGTCACCGCTATGTTATCTATATGAAAGGAAAATAATGAAAATAAATATATGGTTGAAAAGCGAAGGATCATCAAGATACTAATAGATTAATCTTTATAAACTTTTATTTGCATTGTTTTTTATATTCAATTTAATATATTTAAAAATTTCGTTTGTCAAGTTCTCGCCAGCACACCACAATTATAGTTATTGGCCAAATAAAAATCCATAGAGTCCACATACAATATATAAAAGTTCTATTTAATTTATTTTTAAACTGAACAGCAGTAAAAGTAAAAGCAAACAGAAAAGTTAAGCTATGGCTTAAGCTATGGTCAGACGCACAAATTATGTGCACAAAATTTGTCTCTCTAGAGAAAATCTTTTTTTTCGCTAAAACCCAGTTTGGTGCTCAGATGTACAGCAAATCATTGTCACATATTTTGCGGTAAAAGTTTGTTGTTGAAACCATAAAAGTCCAGGGTTGTCGTATAACAAAATCAGTTACATTAGATACAGTCGGTGCAATCGGTTTGTTTTTCGAGCACATACATATATGCAAAATAATATAGAAATAATATAATATTTTTATTAAAATATTCCATAAATAATATTTGAAACAAATTTCAATAAACAATTTGTGAATTTCATTTGGCTTTTTATCTCAAATACACAGTTTGGCTTAATTGTACATACAATTTGTTAGCAAATACAAACTCCCGAACGCATTGGCTGATCATACATGGCAAATTATTTGGCCATGTTTGCCAAACTCACGATGGCAGACATTTGCACGCAAACTATTTAGTGTTACCACATGTGAAAAAAGTATTTGGTGCCTTTTTATCCGCATCTGAGCTTAGCTCTAGTCATTTCTGAAGGATTTTTCTTAGTATTTCTACTCCCAACTCACAAAAATGGAGTATAATGTAGGGGAGTTAAAAAACTTAAGTTCAGTGATTCTATGTTTTTAGACTACAAGTTATAGCAATACATAAGAACGGTCGGGCAGATGGACACGACGTCAAAGTTTCGATTTTTACTACCGTTCTTCAATAACTATGCCAAACAGTTGCACAAACTTAATATACCCTTTTACCATATGGATACAGGGTATACTAAAATAAAAAATGTTAAATTTTGTCGAATAAGAAACGAGGCGAGTGCGCAAAAAGCAAAGTAACTTTGACGCATGCGCAGCGGCGCAGCTGCAAAATGTATCTCTAAGATTCAAGTTGATTTATGAAATTGCACGTAGGCTAAGGAAAACAGAAAAACACAGAAATCGAAGCAAAAAGCCAACGCAACGAGTCGATCGTCGAAGTCCCTTGAGGGAATATGCATGAAATCGAGACGCATTAAAACATCAGCGGCAGCGGCGGCGGCGGCGGCGGCGGTGCAACATAGTATTTATTCTCATAATAATGGTCGCGCATATTCTCAGCGGCGGACTGCGTATGACAATTTATGCTTATCTGATTTGGAGCAGACGACGCTGACGTTGAGGACGACAATTGTGCGGATATAAATTTGCATACGCCCACGCAACAAAAGGCGTTGGCGACAGAATTGGGCCTGTGGAATATGTTCACCTATAGCTACAATGCACAAGTATCTACAAGATACGTAAATATTTAAAGATACTCACTTGCAGCATCTCAGGATATCCGTAGGCGCTCTGATAGAGCAGCAGGGTCATATAGACGACGGCCACGGCGAGTGTCATTGCTTGCAGAAGGCGTTTGTAACGTTGCGGCAGCGGCAATGAGAACGTTGGGCTCATATTCTGAACTATCTCGTACACTCGAATCGATTTTGATTCGAAGTTTACTGACGAGGACAACGACGACTTAGTGTCCTGGTCAACCACTGGGCAGATGCATTGGGAACTCAGCTTTAAGCTTTCGATTTTGCCTTAAGCACTTTTGCAAAAACACTTGAAATTCTTTTTCTTTTTGTATTGTATTATCCTTTAAGGATTTCGTATTATGTACCAAACAACACTTTGAAAACTTAGTTTCACACTTCACCGCAAAAATACAAATAAAATTTTGTATAGATAAATCAATTAAATTATATAGTAATTCTTGTTTTAAGTCGAGATACTTTTGCATCAGATGGATTTTTTATTTGAATTTTTCGCACTTTTCTCTTTCGATTTTCTTTCGATGATTCTTTTTAAAGCGCGCGCGCATCCAACTCCGACAACGTTCACTTGACGAATAAACTAACTAAAAACGTTCCAGCTAAATCCAAGCGCATTGGAACGAACATAAACCGAACTTACATTCGGCTTTGCTGCTTTCCAAACGAATATCGTAAACAAAACAAAAACCAGAAATTGTTGTTGTTGTTGTTGTTGTTGTTGTTGAATGGAACAAAGATAATGCTCTCTCTCAGTGCTCCAATTGGAAGTCGCTTTAGTGCTTAACCGGCGCCTTGTGTGCAAACGAGACAACACGTTTGTTATGCTTCATGTGCGCACAACTGCAGTTTTCCAATAAGAGCAAATAAACAGTGCGCGCAGTGAGAGACATAGAGAGAGAGTTACAGTTTTTATCAACGATCAATTCCAGTTCGTGTTCTCTCAATTGCGCTCATTTCGTTTTGGAGTTTGTATTTGTTTTGTTTTTGTCTGTTTTTCTGTTGCATTTTTTTTTTTTATGAGTCTCGTCTCTCTTTCTGACAAGTGTCCTTTATCGCATAACGGTATCCTGCCTCTTGTGCTCTTATTAATTAAAAAGAAAATTATGGGAAATTAAGGCATGAAAAGAGTGAATGGAATAAAGATAATGCACACAGTGTACTCAGTGCACTCAGTTCAGATGTACTTGGCATCTAGGGTAAGTGTAGGAAATGCGCCGTTATTTTATGCATTCAACACTTAGGAATAGATAATTCCATATAGTTCAGGAAAATTAGGGTTTCACCTCGGAGTGACAGATAGTCATCTATAAACTTGTATAAAACTTTATTTTGGCACCCTAAAACTTGTCTCAAAACCTACTTATCGTAGGGTTTCCGCGACTACAGATATTTAAAGGTCAAAGGTCAAATATCTCGTTTCCTATGAGTTTTATGATATTTGTATTTATAATAAATATTATAGAGGACAAAATTCTCTACAACTTTTTAACCATTTTCGAGAAAGTGGGCAGAGCGCGCGCAGTGTTTAACTATTTAGAGCAGGGGTTGCCAACCTTTTCTTAGTCAGAGACCACTTTTAAATCACCACTATGTAGATGTAATAAAAATAAACTGTTATAATCAAACTGAAACTTTACTTAGAAACTGATAGGAACTTACACAAAAAGAAATAATAATATTTTTAGAATAAACTTCTGTAATTTTGTATTAATGTGATTTCTGAGCTTGCATCTTCTTCACGAGTTCGGACCATAATTCGCGGACCATAATTTGGCTTCTGCGGACCACTGGTTGGGGAGCAGTGATTCAGAGTATCATTCGAGGTCAACCTGTAGTCCCGATTAAAAACATGCCGTATAAAGTTTATAAAAATATTGATAAATATATAATTCTAAATAATTTGCATTTTTTATTAACTATTACGTTATAATTAATAATTTTTTTTCAAGAATTCTGTAGCTATTCATTTAATAACACTTACCTACTCGTGTAATTATAAAGTTATTAAGGGAAATACTTTAATTATTGTTTTAATTCTAATCTTATTTTAACTAATTACTTCCTTACTTGTCTCAAAATAAAATAACTAAATAAAAAGAAAAGAATAAAATTTATAATAGGAGAAGATATAGATTTACTTGTCATATTAATTGGGCGTACCATATCTCATAAACAAGAAATTTTCTTTAAAAAAGTTGGCAAAGGAAATGTAAAAACTGAAATATACTCTTCCAAAAGTTTTGATAAATATCCTCGTTCTAAAAAGCACATATTGCTTCTGCACGCAATCAGTGGTTGTGACACGACTTCTGCGCTCTTTAGAAAAGGAAAAAAACTTTTGTAAAAACACTCGAGAAACTTCCGAATTTGTATCAAATTGCTGTAGCATTTGAAGAAGAAAACGGCCCGGTTCAATCATTATTTGAGAATGGGGTGCGAACCTTGTTGGCAATCTATAATGCTCCAAAATCTGAGGACTGTATCGATCGTCTACGCCATGCACAGTTCATCAAGTTAACAAAACTGAATAAACCTGTGCAGTTATCAAATCCTCCACCAACGAGTGCAGTAGCTCACCAACATTTCAACCGTGTTTATTATCAAGTTCAGACTTGGTTAGGGCATGATTTAGAAGCCCAGAATTGGGGTTGGATAATGCGAGATGAATTCCTGGAACCTGTTATGACAATGAATCCAACAACTCCGGAGGAATTAACACATTATTCTGCAACTGTAAGAATGGTTGTGGTTCGCGATGTGGATGCAGGAACGCAGGGTTGCAGTGCTCCTAAGCTTGCGGCCAGTGTAATGGGCAAGCTTGTCTTAATGCTTCACCATATCAGAGTGATATCAATGAAAACGGTACTTTTGATCCCGAAATCCTGGAAGAACAGACAAATGACGTTGATAACGAGAACACAGAGGAATTTGAAATTTTACAGCGACTGAAATTACAACTTGTAGTTCTTATTACTATTCAATTTTTTTAAATTTCAACGTTCATAAATGTATGAAATGGTATTTTTCAATAAAAACATTAATTAAAAATGTAATTCGTTTCTTTATATTTAGTTAGGAAGTAATTAGTATAAATAAGATTAGAATTAAAAAAATAATTAAAGTATTTCCCTTGACAAAAATTATTAATTATAACGTAATAGTTAATAAAAAATGCAAATTATTTAGAATTATATATTTATCAATACTTTTATAAACTTTGTACGGCATGTTTTTAATCGAGACTACAGGTTGACCTCGAATGATACTCTAAATCAGCGGTGAGCAAGCCCTTGCTCTCGTTGCTCTAAGTGCTCAAACCGTTACTTTTGCATGCTTGCGATTTTCGATGAGACAACAACATCAACAACTTGCGGTGCAGCCGAAAACGAAATAACAACCACACACGATTTTCGTTGCGACGCGGACCGCCATAAAAGAGTTCATTTTGCTATGATTTAGACGCCGCGTCTTGTACACTGAGTAAGAAAGCGAGGTAGGTTTTGCTGTGTTACGATTTTTACTAAGTGATGGAACTGCGGTTTGTAAATTTTTCAAAGTAGAATTAATAATGGCTGAAAAAATGTAATTTTCCGAGTTTGAGACTCAGTATTTTTTTTTTCGCAATTAAATAATTTGTAAATGTTTAAGTGCCTTATTTGCGGAACTGTAATAAGTTCAAAAAGAAATTACAATATTCGACGACATTATTAGAGTCTCCATACAAACCTCTATGGTTCTTTGAGTGATATAGAAGGGATGCAGCAAATCGCTTTGCAAAAAAAATCAGCAGCTAAGTACGAATTAAAACCGGCATGTGACGAAGAGAAGAACGTCTTACGCGCATCATTTATTGTAAGCTACAATCTGACCATAGCTCAAAAGCCTCTACAGGACGGTGAATTTTTTAAACCGACGTGTATTGACATGTTCAAATGCTTCGACGATAAAGGCATTCAAATGAGTGTAGTAGTTTTGAAGTTTTGCCAGTACATTTGTGTGTGAAGCTGCATTTTCGCATATAAAACATATTAAAAATGTTTATAGAAATAAGTTAAGTGACATAAATCTTGCTGATTTATTGCGCCCTTCTATAATTAAAGAAAAAGTAGACTTCGAAAAATTGATAAAAGAATAAAATAAATTTAAATGGTTTCAATAATTTTTTTCAGTGTTGAATTTTTTTTACTTTAATAAACCAAACAACAACAATACAGCGAAGGCTCGATTTTCTTCGCGACGCATAGAATCATAAAAGTGTTTATGACTTCAAAAACTCTGTTTGTTGTAGATGTTGTTGTACTGCTCCCGATTCAAAATTTCGTGGCCACCGCTGCTCTAAATAGTTAATTACAATGCTCGAAAATGGTTCAAGATATAAGAAAAATGTTTAAACAAAAGTTGTAGAGAATTTAATCCTCTATAATATTTATATTAATACAAATAGCATAAAACCCATAAGAAACGAGATATTTGCAATAAATGTGTAAAAAATCGATTTTTTGACCTTTGGCCTTGAAATATGTATCTGTAGTCGCGGACACCCTACGATAAGTAGGTTTTGAGACAAGTTTTAGGGTGTCAAATAAAGGTTTATACAAGTTTATAGCGGACTATCTCTCATTCCGATATACTTGCCCTTATTTGACTAAGTTTCCTGGACTGATAGTAAAATATTGAAATAAAAAAAGGTGCTACATTAGTTCGCTCATTTGTTGGCTCTTTTTCATAAAATAATAAATTTTTTAGTGCAGAGGAACAAAAACTGTGTAGGACCTCCTCTACTGATCGGATAATAAAAATGTTTGATATTGGTTTCAGGTTCACATATTGTAGAGTACTAGAGATCAAATATAATTGATAGTATAATTATTCAGGGTCTAACTTTAAGCTTTTATATTTTATTTAAGGTTTACTTAAAAGTGCATATCTCCAAAAATAATGAACCGATTTTAAACTCTGTTTTGAAAGGGATTATATTATTCGGGAGTATCACAGACGTCTCTAGACAATATTCCGTCTGGTGATTTGAATTCCACAGAGAAATTTCGTAGGTCTCACAGATATCTCGTAGATTTCATTTAAAGCAGTGTTTAATGCACAGACGAGTTTTGTGCTATGCAGAGTTGCCGTAGAGCTCGAAGAAAATACAGTTAACTTACACTTATAAAACGTTTTACCTTATGATTTGATGAGCTTGCATATGCAATCAACAATTACACATGGCAAACGGTCTAAAAGAGATTTCTGTTCTGTCAAAGAAGCGAAATTCGTGGCAAATTTATATACAAGTATACGAGGTGTGTACATAAAATAAGGTGGTTTTACAATTTTCGCGGGCAACGTACATTCGATTATCTATTTTTTTGTTTTGTTGTGTTGGTATATGTTTACAGTTTCAGCTATGTAGCATGTTTAGTTTGTTTGTGAGAGGCATAACCGTTAGAAGTGTTTTGCGTGCTCGGCGATTTTCTGCTATTGGGCTCAGAAGCTACTGAATGACGTCAACAACGAACCAGATTTGCTCAAAAGGGTCATAACTGGTGTTGAAACATGCGTATACACAAGTAGACAAAAGTATTTTGACAACATTAGCTTGCAACTGTTGGACATTGCTTTGCTTAGTACAGTCAACTAAACGGTAAACAATTGATGCTCAAAACAAAGAATGCAATTACAGTTACACGCAATTCGAATATTTTGCCGTTTACCTTTTGAATTTTCTTTCTGCTGATAAGAAAGCTAGACAGACAACGATTTTGGCGATGGCATAAGTATTTTCACATCACATCTAGTTAGTCCGCATTGATATGTTGTTCGACGAATGTCAAACCTTTGCTTTAGCTTAGCTTAATTGAACAATTGTTGTTGCTGATAACTTTTTTTTCATTCATAAATTCGTTAAACATGTTGAAAACAAAGGAACTGAGTGAATTCATTAAAAATGAAATAATAATTAAGTATAACTCTGTTATTTCGGTATAAAATATCAGTGAATTATACCAAATTTATATTACCAAATAAATAAATATAAAAAAACCCACACAACCAAAAACGTTGCCCGTAGTGGCCGACCACGTAAAACAACTGACAAAGATGATTCTTATATTTTGCGGAAGATTAAACCGAATGTTCTACATACTCCTCGATCGGTTGCCAAAGAACTAAAGGAAGGAGCTAAAATTGATGTCAGTGAAAGAAGTAAACGTTCTCAAACGTCTTAAAGAAGCCGAGGCACATATATTGCTAGAGTTATAACACAAATAACTCCACGCAATAAGTTAAATCGCCTTGAGTTTGTCAAAAAATATGTCGGTCAGTCAATGGACTCCCTGGAACAATGTTTTGTGGAGCGATGAAAGCCCTTTTGAGTTCCATTGCCCAAAAAAAAAAAAAAAGGTTATGGAACAGGAACTAAACTGAGTATTGGCCACCTCAAAGCCCAGATCTCAACATAATAGAAAACCTCTGGTCATATATAAAAAAAAGACGGTGTGCAAACGGTGATACAAGCTCTATGGAAGGATATTTAATTTGATTATATCCACAGCTTGGTACAGTCTGTACCGAAACGTCTCCAAAAAGTAATAGACGCTAAGGGAGGATATATTTTTTATTATTTTTTTTATATTTCCTAGTTTACATTTAATTTTTTTTTTTTTGAGTTTATAACATTTGAATAATTTGTCAAAATACTTATGCCACTGTTAATTTGTAAAAAAGCCCAAAGCCGAATCGTCCCAATGGAAGTGCCCAGGTGAGCCAAGACCGTATACATTATGGGATCTACCACTTATCCTTCTGCCTGTCAAATAGATTTGCACATACTTATGGAAATTAAAGTGAAACTCAAGCGAAAGGGATTCCTGTGGCGCCTCTGTGTAAGAATATAAAGAGTGTTTTGTTTAGAGGTGTATAACTGTGAATTTAATTAAAATGCTGAGTTTACATTATTGATAATTAATAATCTAATGCAATTATGTTTTAAATATGAATTCGGGTATGTAATCTGACTCGGATATGGTGCTTTCTGGATGTCCAATTTTCGATCACTTCTTCAAGTGATGGAGTCCGTATCTCGGTAATAGTTCGCACAATGTTGTCTTCTTATTCATCCAAAGATGCTGGTTTGTTCGAATAAACCAATGACTTCACCTAAAAACCCAAAGAAAATAATGCAAAGTCGTTAAATCGTACTATATCGGTGGCCAATTGACTGGTCCATTTGAAGAAATAACGCGTTCGCCAAACGTTTCCTTCAGCAAATCGATTAATTGACGCGCTGTATTGCATATGGCTCCGTCCTGTTTAAAAAAAATTTCTTCAGCAAACAGCAACGTTCTCGTCGGCCCCATTTTTAAAGAGGTAAGCACCAACGATTCCACAGTCCCATAAATCGCACTAAATAAATGTAACGGTGCCTCGAGAATCTCACGTTTATCTGTTTCACTCCAAATGCGGCGATTTTACTTATTGACATGCCCATTGAGGCAAAAATTAGCCTGATCACTGAACAGAATATTGCAATGAAACAGTGGATTGACTTTCAATTGATTTTCATCCTATTACGCAACGTATGGCGCAAACGATGATCATTCGGCTTTAATTATTACACCAGTTGGATCTTATAAGGTCTCTGCCGAATTCTTAATGTCAAAAGTTCCACAAAGTGGGTGAACGCAGCTCAAATTTCTGCGCGCGATGGCGGGTGCTCCTCAATACTACGCTCTACAGCAGCAATTTTACGACGTCTTTGCGGTGTGTATTATCATTTAGAGAATACGTGGTGCGAAAACAATCCATAGCTAACCGAATTAGTCGACCGTAAACCGTTGGACGTAACGAATGGAAACATTCCCAAATCATGATTTTCGAAATAAATTTTCCAATTTGCAAGCGCTGTTCTGGCGGTAGTCTCATGATAAAATGGCAAACCAAACTGAGCACAAATGACAGTAGCGTTGCCAAATCTGACCAATTTTCAAAACATCAGAATACCGGACAAAGTAATTTGCTCTACTCCGTAGCATAATGCAGTGTACAGAACAAAGGTAAGGACAGTGAAGCCTTCAGCGAAAGTTGCGACTTCCGACAAAGCTACATTCCATGTCCACTGTTATTCCTTATAGCTCTAGACTATGACTTGTACAGAACAATTGATAAAGCATTGGATGACATAGACTACGCTGGAGGAACAAGACAACCGAAACACCAGGGCTCGCTCCGTAGTTACAGAGCTTGATCGCCTGAACAACTGACAATCAATTACGCCAATGATAATATTTTATAAGCATAAAAAGAATTACAGCATACACATATAAATTTATTATTATAAATAGTCTGATACATTTGTATTAAACTAAGTATTTCATATGCTGTCCAATTCTATCAAATTAGAACATCGATGTTCGTACAACGAGAAAAAAGTATACAACTCATTTAAGCTTTGCAATAGATTGCTTGATAAATTTTGAAGTACGAAAAACACTCGTATAGACACCGGGAAAACTTTCGTTTGCACAGCCTATACCAAAAGAAACGATACCACACAGTCGAGATTTATATACCAAAGGCCCTCCTGAGTCACCTTGGCAAGAGTCTTTCTGACCCATAACTCCAGCACATACCATGGCTTTTGTTATTTCAAATCTCGTGTTAGAGAACATCTCACGGCATATGATTTGCGATATTATAGGCACCTCTATGGAAAGAAGTTTTTTTTCTACATTTGCAGTATTTTGTTGAGTGCGTCCCCATCCAGACACTTTTACAATATTTCCCACATTTAGCGGTTTGGTGCAAAGGGATATGAGGCGAACTTTTTTATTAGTTAATTTTGATTTCAGTTTTAACACTGCAACATCCATGTGAAAAGGGGGGGAATCATAATCACATGGGATGCAGGCCTTAGTTACTTGTATTCGAGGTGAATTTTCTTTTAGTGAAGTAACTCCACCCTGGACCGTAAATAAATGAATTGTAGATCTACGTTTCCATATACAGTGGGCGGCGGTAACAACTATTCGATCGGCCACATAGGAACCACTGCATATGAACTTTCCATTAAATCGCAGTGCAACGAGAAAACCTCCAACATTTTCGATTGTGTCATTATAGCCGCCGACGATCCGACCTTCATTTTCATTACCATCAATTTCACTTTCACTTTCACTAGACTGACATTTTATTGAGCTTATGCAAATAAGTAGTAATATAGCACCGATCCAATTCATTGCAAGTCTTTTCATTAACAAAAAATAACTAAGTTTTGTCAAATTTGGTTTTTTCTTAAATACTAAACAAAAAATGGGTGACGAATCATCCATAACGAACCATACCTTATGTGTACTAACTATTTTGTTTTTACTTCTTATAACTACACAGAAAGAAAAAAAAAACAAGAAAAAAAGTTAACTTCGGTTGAAACGAAGCTCTAACACCATTCACTCGAAATTTTATATTTTAAATTAATATTGTAAAACATAAACGTGGATGGTTAAATAGGAGCTTCCCCAAAAAGTGGTCGGTACACGCTAACTAGTAGATGTGTATGAAGCGATGTAGTAGACGTATAAGATGCCGCCATATCGAATTTCAAGTTGATATTGACGTTTTCCCCACAAATTCATAAAAGTGAGCTGTGGGTTTGTATGGGAGCTACCCGAAAAAGTGGGCGTGGCTGACATAATCCTTTTATACTCTTATACATTTTTATTTTTGGATTGTTTTTGGATTGTATGCATATATATGTAGTTATGCATCCAAGAAATAACATACATATATATGTATGTATGAGTACAAATCGCCAATAAAAGAAATTGGTTATTTAATCTCGGACATATATTGCCATAGATTGATTTATATTTATACAAAAATAGAATGTTTATTTTTTATACACGGTACCACAGAGGCGCCACAGGAATCCCTTTCGCTTGAGTTTCACTTTAATTTCCATTCACCAAGTCACAGACCTAAATCTACTATCAAATCACTACTTAAATTTGTCATTCACATCCTACACCCAAGCGATAGGCATTTCACTGGTGCCACATTTGAAATGGTATAATCAGTTTGTCAAAAAATGTTGTAACTCATTAATTGAGTCATCGTAGACCCCATAAAGTATATCTATTCTTGATCAGCTCGACGAGACGAGTCGATCTAGCCTTGTCCAACTGTCTGTCCGTCCGTCCGTCTGTCTGTATGTTGTTGCGAATTTTTTGGCGACCAATTTTTACGCTATCCAGTTGAAATTTTGTCACATACACTTCTTTTTATTGCAGTTTAATAGAGTATCAAGATTAACCCGTCTCGCCCCCTTTTTGTGATCCCATAGAAACGCACCGCCCACTTTTGACTTTTTGTATGAACAAGTTTTTTATTAAAGTCAATATTAGGTTGAAATGCAATGTGGTGTCCTAATATGGTCAGCCGCTTAACATACATAGACCATTGCTTATGGCTCGACCACTTTTTGGAGAAGCCCCCATACAAATCAACCGTGCAATTTTGAAATTTTTGAAATTTGATTTGGTGGATATAAGTGGTCAACCGATTCATATACAAATGGGCAAATCTGTTTGTTGAGATAGTCGCATACAAACCCACAGATCTCAGCAAAATATTTCTCAATATTATTTAGTGACTGGCAAAGATGTGGCGCCTTCTGGAAGTCAAATTTTTAACTACTTTTTATTTAGAGTATCCGTGAATCGAATTAGTCGCTCGGATGGACGATTGTGTAGACCGTACATTTGAAAAATCAATTTTTGGAACATATTCATATATTTGATTCGTATGTATCTCATTTTCAAATAAGTTCGTTCTTAATACCAAAAAATACAAAACTCTATTTTAAAATCTGAATCTGAAAATCTGTTTGTTGAGTATTTCAATTAATATTTATTTATACAAAAATAAATAACAAAATTTTGTACACAAAGTTTGCTCTATTTGATATAATTAAGTATGGAAAATGATTTCATTTTGGAGCACCGATTTTTAAGCACTTTGTCAACAATTGTCTGTTCTTTTTAAGCGATTTGAGCTTCAATGTTTTGTTTCAAGGGGACAATCGTTTGAGTATTGTCCCCATAAAGTTTAGCCTTCAATGCACTCTAAAGTAAATAAAACCAATTGCTGTAAAATTGCAGCTCCAAGGTGGCCGATAATAAAGATCTAGACAACTCAGAAACGTCTATTTGAATGACTACCATATCTAGATCGTTATTATACAATTCCTGTCTCAGTCCATAAACTTCACTTGGATGCTCTAATTCGCAATAACCATTTAACAGCCATGAAATAATGATTTACGTCAGCAGCTAGATAAAATAAAAAATACTGAGCTAAAAAAAATGAGCTGTGATTATTATTAGCCAACACTGTTCGTTCTCCGAAATGAGTTAATTCCTGATTGTAAGTAATGTAGACGACCCCTCCCCCATCTCCACTCAAGTACCAAGTCGGGCTGAGCCTGTGCATGTCATATATTCTCGTCAAGCTGATCGAGAATATATACCATCCGATCCAAATTGACCCGGACTGGTGGATTTAAAGCGAACCGGTAAACCGAATCAGTAATTTTTTCTTAATTTGTCTGTAAAACGTAACAACGATTTTGCTTGAAATGTTGTGTTTCCAATTGAATAATGGCAACGGAATCATTCAAAATGTAACAAAAGTGTTTTGAGGACTCTACTCTATTTAGAACTCAAGTATTTGAGTGTCATAAAGCATTCAGTGAGGGTCGTGAAATGGTAGAAAACTTGCCTCATGCAAGTCGTCCATCCACCTCTGCTAACGACAAAAACATCGAAAAAGTGATGGAATTTGTGCTCGAAAATCGTCGTGTTGGCATTAGAAATATAGCAATGTCTCTTAACATCTCTTATGGATCGACTCAACACATTTTGGTTGATGTTTTGGGTATGAAACGCGTCGCATGAGCGGAAACCGAAAAAACCACGTTAAAGTCGGTCGAAAATTAAGGTGATGTTGATCGTTTTCCTCAATTGCCGTGGTGTTGTTCACCATGAATTCATTCTATAGGGTCAAACGGTCAATAAGGTTTGCTACTTGGCCCTTTTGAATCGTCTACGTGAAACAATTCATCGTAAACGGCCGGATTTGTGGGCAGACATGGATCATGGATTTTTCACCACGACAATGCACCGACACATTCCAGCTTTATTGTGACGGAGTTTTTGGCTAAACATGAAACAAAAGACATCGCACAACTACCGTATTCTCCAGATTTAGCCCCCTTTCACTTGTTTTCTGTTTTCGAAACTTGACGGACATGGCTACATATACTCATCTTCCGATGGTGATTTGGACTATTTATGAGGTCTGATATCCCAGTTGCTCGGCTCCACCAGTGCTGCACATGTGGTTTTCTCTAATACTGGTAGTAAGTACTAACTAACATAATTGTCTAACGAATTTAACATTGGCGTTGCATCACCTTTCACTAACTATTCGCTAGGGAAAAGGGGTTGAGGTCTAAAAAGTTGGCTCTTCGCTAAGCAAATGGTTAGTTTTCCACTAGAACTAAAGAGTAAGCTCTTCGCTGGTGAAAAAGAAGTTATCCAGTCGCATAAGACAGCCAATAAAAAATTATCTTTTATTATTTTTTTTTGTGTGTGTTTGTTTTGTTGTGCTTAAAAAAAAACTAATATTATGTATTTATGCAGTTTATAAGAGTGTTCTTGGGGAGAGAAAACTGGTATTCGAACCATGACCAAAAGCGCTGAATGCTGAATATCAACATCTTAGCTACTTCGACTAACAGGCATCCAAAACATCGATTCACCGAATTACACATAATAGCTTTCTCATTGACTGTCGCAGCAAAGACAAAAATATTTTTTATTTTTTTAATTTAAACTAGCCACTTTAGTTCTAGCGAATAATATTTTAGATGGTTCGATTTAGCGCAACGACAGATAAAGAACAACGAACGGATTATGTTGATATAATATTGTTGTTGTTCTTACTATTTTATTTTATTACTTTTCGGTAACTAAGATCTAACGATCAATGGTTATTTAATTTGTTTAGAGTAACGATCATCAGTTGGGCAATCTGCAGTGCATTGGTACCTCAAGCCACCGGCTGAACTATAGGAATACTTACAACCACTGACACTTCTTTCGAATTTATCAAAAATATCTTAACGTCATTGTAATATATGATACAATTTACTTGATATTTCGAACTATAACGTTGCGATTTTATATATTGGGTGTCTGAAATAGTTCGTAGTGTTTACTAAGAGATGGAATGACTAGTGCATTTCGAATATTCCACTTTCAAAAATGTATTCCTTTGACAACCTACTACTGTCATTGAACGTCGTTTTTAATATAAATAACAACATTGCTTCATTGATTATGTCTAAGTTTGTGCGGGATAAAATGTTTTTGCGGAAAGTTTACTTCATTACTTTAACATGAAGGAATGAAAAGTGAATCCGCTTCCCAATGCAATCCCATATGCAAAAAGTTAAGGTATAAGAATGGCCCACCATCAACGGCGTAGCCAAATATCCATGGATCCAAGCTTCTCTGTATTGTGTGGTATCAGCTTTATGTAGTCCACTATAAGCTAATGAAACCCAATGAAACCAATACGGGGACTCGCTACCAACAACAACTGATGCGTTTGAGCCAAGTATATATGAAAAATCAAACGCAATTCGAGCAGAGACAAGATAAAGTGTTATTTCAACACGATAATCCTCGGTCCCATGCTTCAAAATCATTTAAAAGCAGGTAGAAAACGCTAAAATGGAAAATCCTACCTACACCATCCGCTGTATTCACCAGAGATTGCTCCTTCCGATTACGACTTGTTCCGATCGAATAATTTCTTACTGGCTGTTCAGCACTCTCGCAATTACGAGGAAATTAACGAATGGGTTAATTCTTGGATTGCTTCTAAAGAAGAGTCGTTCTTCTGACGCGGAATCCATCTGCTGACAGTATGATGGGTACAAGTAGTGGCTAGCGATGGACAATACTTTGAATAATATATTTGTAACCATTGTTACAAAATAAATCTTCAATTTCGTTACGAATTAATTCAAACACCCAATATATTTTAACATTTTCTGAATGTACTTTTACTTCTAAGACCTTTTTAATAGTACATACATATATAACAACTCTCAATCGGAATCTTCAACCAAAACTTCGTTCGATTATTCAATCGTGGAATGCCATCCGAAGTGATGAATAATATAATAATATAATAATATTCGTGTATTAACACTTTTTTCTAAATTCTATTTATAAATTTTTATAGTATTCAAACAACCATTAAATTGCTGTATATCTATAGCTTCAAAAATACTATTCTCTTTAATAACTAAAGATTCCAATCAACTAAAGATAGACAAAAAAGGAGCACAAACAATTGGAAAAAGGATATACAATTACAGCAGAGTAAAATATAAACTGGCCACAACCCTTTGCAAGACCATCAATACAAACAATCAGAAAAAGAGATTTAGCCGACAATTTAATACGCTTTACATAGGTATACTTCGACTGAATTTGTTCAATCAAAAAAAAAATTAAAATTAAAATATTTTCATAGAAAGAGTGACAAGCAGATACACAGATATCGAAACCGAATACCGAAATAAGTAGGAACCGGTACAGAACCTTATACACACACATCCGTACGTAGCAAAACCGGAACCAAAATCAAAACCTAAATATCAATATCTCAATCTTTTTCAAAGTTCTACAACTCTAAAAAAACAGCCTATGCGAGTATACAAGTATGTATTCTTGATTAACTCGAGTATGTGTTACTCAAGAATACATACTTGTATACTCGTATAGGCTGTTTTTTTAGAGTTGTAGAACTCCGAAAAAGATTGAGATATTGATATTTAGGTTTTGGTTTTGGTTCCGGATTTGGTACGCACGGAAGTGTGTGTGTATAACGTTCTGTACCGGTTGCTACTTATTTCGGTATTCGGTTTCGTTACGGTTCTTGGATTTTAGAACATATGTCACAACTAGCATCCCACGCCCACTTTTACCGGTACAAATATTTTGATTCCGGTACGGTTTTTTCATTTTATTTTATTTCGGTAAAAGTTTCTCGTTTTAAAAAAATTTATATATCTGTTCTAGTTTTGACTTCGGTTTTCACATTGAATTGGTTAATTTAGTTTAACTGTTCCGGTTTTATACAGTGGTTTAAATATGATTTCGGGCATGTCGGCGCCGAGGCTAGCGCATTATGGAAATCTAATTTTCGATCACTTTTGGTTTAGAGTATACGTGATGCGAAAACGATCCATTGGTAATCGAACTAGTCGCTCGGATGCACGATTGTGTGCACCGTTAAATGGACGTAGTGCACGGTAAGATTTCCGATATGAGTCACGATTTTCCAAAATAAATTTGTACAAGTTGCACAGTGTTTCCTGGCGTTAGCAGTCGTTGACAGTTTAATTCCTGTCGCAAAATGGAAGCTTTTAAAAAACAACCATATATTCAGAAAACGTTATGTCTTCTTTAATGCCTTACAAACTCAGTGACAAAATTAATATACGATACTATTCATACTACCAGAGTAGAAAGAGTTTATATGTACTTTTCGAATTAAACAAATAAAAACTTCGTCTACTCCATATATGCAAAAATTATGAGAATTGAATGCTGTACAGGTAAGGAAATGGTCGAACGATTGCCAATAAAAGGACGACATTGCATTTCAACATTCAACGAACATATTTGCGTGCATAACAATGCCAATGCACATTTGTGGTCCGCATGCGAGAGTTACTTTTGTTCAGGTAGAGACGAGTGGAGGATGCAAACCCACACACACACACACACATCCACGTGCAGTGGAGCAGAGTTCCCTGGTAGTCGATGCGTCTTCCATATACTTAAAATATGTGTTCCTTGTTGGCCGCGTTGACATTTCGCTCGTTCTCCGACAGACAATTCCATTAAAAGTTGTACTCTGTCACTTTGCGTTAACTTATCTTTAGGATGTATGCGATCGCATTTTTATTGTCGCCATTGTTGTAGCACCCGCACACCCCGCTCCACGGCGCAGCAAATCTGCAGATTTGCCTTGGCATTAATACAAGGTCAGATACGAAAATTGGATTTAACTATTCTGAAAAATGTAAACTTTTTTTTTAGCGATCAGTATTATGAATTATATACGAAATGGAGCTGGCTGTCAAGCTAATTTTTATACATTTTTATTTAACTTACTGTGTGTGGGTGTGCCATGTTCAAATCTTGAAAGTTAATTAGAACTCACTTGTGATGGTCAAAATAAAAGAAGATTAGACATTCACATATGGATGCAATGGTGGTCAAAACAAAAAAAAGTAAAGCAAGCATTTCACTTTTTATAATAATTAATAATTAAAAATACAAATGTTTGTTTATAATCGATAATCTCTGAAGGTGCTTCATCGATTTCTTTTAAATTTTGATACAACGTCGCAAACGAATACGCGCACGTTCTTTTATACATACTATTAAATAGATGTCACTCCTGTAAAATGCTATATGGTGAAATTCTTATACCTACCTTATTACGGTTATTATGTGTGAATGGTATAAAAAAAGACACCATTGAAATGCATAACGCTTGGCTGTCGGATGTGAATGACAAATTTAAATATTGATTTGATCGTAGATTTAGGTCTGTGACTTGGTGAATGGAAATTAAAGTGAAACTCAAGCGAAAGTGATTCCTGTGGCACCTCTGTATAAGAATATAAAGAGTGTTTTGTTTAGAGGTGTATAACTAACAATGATTTACTGGCCGCTTTAATTGAGAAATATGATAGAAGTAGCAAAAATACGTAATGTTCGGCCAGCAGGCTGATGAGAACTTGTAGCTGAGTTCGAAACACGTTCATATGCAGCAAAACAAAAGTTTGATATGATATTATTTTCTCTTCGCATTGGGAAAAATGATTCTAAAGTATTTCTCAAAGTAAAAAATCAGCTAAAATTCATAGATACTCTGTGAGAAATAAAAAAAAAAATGCATAATTACACCATTTCACACACACGGAGGTGTCACAGACATCTCTTTCATCCCAATTCCGACCTAAATCAATTTCGTAGGTGTCACAGAAATCTCTTTTAGACCGTTTGAAATCTCCAGACTTTTGCTAGGTGAAATTGTTGATTGCATATGTAAACTCATTAAATCATAAGGTAAAACTTTGTTTATATGGTAGTTTAATGTATTTTCTTCGTAACTGTGTCTTAGGATTTAAACATTTAGCACATTTTATTATTTAATTGAAATTTATATAAATGTGTATTTATTTGCTGAAAACCGACCAGGCCGGTTTACGCAACAACAACGAATGACAACAACTTTGCGTAGCACAAAACTCATCTGTACACTAAAAACTGGTTTCTATGAAATCTCGGCGAATTCTGTGACACCAACGGATTTTTTTAGAGAAATTCAAAACACAAGACGGATTTTTGTCTAGAGATTTCCGTGACACCTCTGATAGTGTGAAATGGTGTTATCACTTTGTCTAAAAGTTTTTAACGCATTAAAGATGGCATCGTAGACCCCATAAAGTATATACTTGTATATATTCTTGTTTAGCTCTACGAGACGAGTCGATTTAGGTATGTCCGTCTGTATGTCTGTCGGTCTGTCTGTCTGTCTGTCTGGATGTTTTTGCAAATCTTTTAGGGGCAAATTTTTAAGATATTCACTTTTAAATCGGCACCTGGACTAATATTTACAAAGTTACAGAGAGTATTCATACGTATAGACATGCCACGCTTACTACTTTGGGGTAGCACACATACAAACTACCCGCCCAATTTCGATGTTTTTATTGCGATGAATATCACCTTCAAAATTGATATTGTTGTTTTTTATAAAAGGAGTCTTCACATTAATATCAATGGGTGCGAACCCCTCACATTTTTGGGAAGCCGCATACAAACTAACCGTCCACTTGTACTTTTTTTAAGAAAACCGTTTTTATTGCAGTCAATTCGACTGCACTTGAAATTCGACATAACGGGGCGTGTCATTTCCATTTTTAGGGGTAGCCCCATACAATCTAGCTCACTTTTGGTAATTACTTTTTTTAATTATAGTCAATATCAACTTGAAATTTCATATAGTGACTTCTTGTAGACGAACGCTCCATATATAGAGAAATATATGTGATTCCCTCGTTTGTGCAGCATGTCACGCGCATTTTTAGCGTTAGGCCCAATGAACTTACAACTCATGTTTAGGTTGTTAGATTTTACAAATATTTTTTCTTTACATCTGCAACGTTCACAGCTTGAAACTTTATGTGAATGGTATTAAAGCTTCGGTTTCACCGAATGCAACTTTATTTTTTATTTTTGAATTTAAATTGCTGAAATGTTTGCACATTGCATGCTTACAACACTAAGAACATTTTTTAATATTGAAACAATTTTACTAATCGAAACAAATAATAATTTTCCGAGTAATCTGCATCAAAGTTTTGTAACATTTTGTTTATTCAATCTATTAATTTAGCATTTAACGAAATCTCTAGAAAATTAATGCAATTGTTTGTTAGCAGTCCAAACCAACCAACCAACCAAAGCAGTCCAAACCAACCAACTTGCTTAAAATTTAATTCGAAAATATTCGAGGTTCTAATATAATTGCATAGATCATTACGTTTTGTTTGATATTAAGGGTAAAAATATTGAAAGTGTTGTCATAATTGTTAATCTCATTTAATTGTTTATTAATAGTTAAGTTGACAGTTTTGTCGTAAATAAATAAACAGCTGATATTCTACAGTTAAAGAAAATTTCTTGTTTTAAATTGATCATTTTTATTTAGTTCAATTTTATAAACTAAGTTTGTTTATCAAAAACTAGATGATACCCGGCGCGTCTCTGCAGTTCCACCTGCCTCTCCTTCCCACTGCCACTCCTCCCCCTGTCCCTCCTTCCCCATACCCTTTACCCAACCACACATTACCCAACTCCTTCCAATTTGGCTATATTACGGGTTTCAAATGAGTTCATAAAATGATTATGATTGAATAAATTATGCTTATTTTAATTGTTCAAAACTTCTCTGTTTACTATATTAGATGTAATATTACTATTTGGTAATAAAATATATTGTCGTTCAGGAGTTCCAAGCCGATATAAACTAACATATAACTGACCATGGGAAAAACACCGCTTTCTCAGATCAATGCCCACCAGAGAGAATGTTTGACCCTGGGACTTATTAATAATGAGGGCAAAAGAGATCTTGAAGAGATCGGGATTCTGCAGCCTTTTAAATGGTATGAGTAAATCCGTCGCAATCATGGGTATGCGCGGAACATAAGCCAGTTGTCCCACTACTGGCCCTGTGAGAATGGTCGCCAACTCTTTTATAAGCAGCCTTGTGCCATTACACCTTTTGGGGGGCTCAAGTTTCTTAATAGCATGCTAGGAATGCCAACTTTTAATATAAGGTTGTGAGGAGGTAAGCCAGAAGGGCTCAAAGAATTTAAAAATTATTGAGAATAGTGCACTGTATCCTCAATGTTACACACCGTGTCAATGGACTTGTAGTGTTTGACTTGACCGGGAATTTTCTCTAAAATCAGTTTATTTATCTCATTCACTGTATCGTTTCTGGGTGACAGTAATAATCTTTTTCCAATAAATTTTCAAGACCGGGATATATTGCGTCTATCAGATGTGCTAACCTATGTATTATGTGAGCTAATCTATCGTCAAGTTTAATGTCATCGCTAGTGCTGTTGGTGTTAGGATAGCTAATTTTTCCTTCTCAGTAGTTGATGCGGAAAATAATTATCGTAGTAATTTTGCTTATTTCGTTCTGAGAAGTTTTTACCAAAGCCTTTACCTTTCCTTACCTTTTTTTTATAAGTTTAGTAACCAGGTTTTTGCCATCATTCTTTTGCTCAACCTCCATCTCCTTTTCTAGCTTCTTACCACTATACGATACTTCCTTCTCATCTCTAGCAATATAGCTAATATCGGTCTGGGTTGTTTCTTCCTCTGCTTTTACCTTACCATCCTTTTCTTTTATAAGATTTTCATTCTGCTTTTTGTTGTCGTCTTTGTTTCGCTCAACTTCACCTCATTTTCGATCTCCTTACCATTTTGCGATGCTTCGCTCTCATCTCTAGCAGTTTTGTTTATTTCTTTCTGGTTTGTTTCTTCCTTAGCCTTTACGTTACCATCCATTTCTTCCGCACCATCCATTTCTTTACAGCTTCAACTGCGCATCCTTCTTGTTCTGATTACCATTTAGCGACTGCTTCTTATCCTTACTGTTGCTCACCTCACGGTCCGCGGTGGGCAGCATCTCGACAGCTGGCTCGTCCTTCTTGCGCTCATCTATAGCAGGCATCATTTCATCCTCTTTCTCTATAGCAGACTTTTCTCCATCCTCTTCATCATCGATGGCCGGCGCTTCAGCATAAGAAAAGTTGTATCGGCATCATTACGACCCTTTCCACCGAATCGCCCCCCAATCTCAATTTGGAAGTGAAGTCCGTAATCTTAGCTTTTTTATACCATTTTTTTTTAAGTATAATTTTTTAATAATTGAATTAAATAAAAATGAAGTTTATACTAAAATCGCATTAATTTAATGTGTATATCGTCATACATTATAGCCTATCTTATTCACAAATAACGTGGCTTTCTATTGGTTTCTTCACCCCTCCAACGTCACAAACTCACAAACTTTATCTCTATATAATATTAGTATAGATATAATGAAAAATACGACTAAATTTTAAACAGAATTATGTGTGCGTACCATCAGCCATATAGAGACAGCCCTGCTATCTATCAAACAAACTGTTGGCCACCATACTTTTTCGATGTTGATTCGAAATTAAAAGTTGGAAAAATTAAATCTCTCGAACTTCTGTGACAGCTACGTTTATTCGAGCGATTTGCAAACCAACCGAGGTCAAAATCTTAAGTAGCACACCTCATTTTCTTTAATTGGCCTGTCATGCATTGAATGTCATAACATAACACAATTTTACTGTTTTCCTCAATTTTAATTTGATGTATCTAAAGAGGTATTTATTTACAATTAAAAGTTATGTTTGTTCTTAAGATGATATCGCTTATATACGATATGTAAATGTATAATTTTTAATTTTTATTGTAGATACTTAACAGATTAGATCTCCATCTCCAATCTCCATAGATTGCAAATATAGTTATTCCCGCAGCATAAGACATTGCGCCGACAATGGGTCGACGCTGCACATTTATCCCCAATGCCCTTACTACGCCACTGGTGATCAAATTTAATGATATATGTTCAAATCGTGTTTAGGCTTCAGTTAATTTTTTCCTACATAAACAAAATGAAACCAAAGATTTGAGTTGAGTTCAACATTGAAATAGAGGACACTTTTTGTATTTCATTTGTAACTTCTGAGTCGGAAAGTCGGATACATGATTTCCATTAAATGACTTCTTCTTAAAATGAAACACATTTTAAGTAATCGAAACTTTTGAATCGGCCATAATACACACTCACTGCGTTTTGAGTGCAGTTAAGTGTTGCTCTCAGATAGGCGAATGAGGTCGGCTTGGCCATGATGACATTGTTGCGCATGGGTTTTCTGTAGCACTTCACATTCGAAACTTTGTTCGTTTTTTACCGCTTCTGCAGCTGCCTCTGCTGTCATATTCCATGTTTGCGGCGACGATGATGACAAACCTACGCCAACCAGTTAGTTGTAAGAGAGAGATAGAGTGAAAGAGAAAGAGGGCAGAATATCACTCAGCCAGCAATCGTCATCGGCGACCCACTCACAATCGCAATCGGACTTGCCAACCTCTTCCTACTACGCGCACAACTACTGCCAACCATGAGTGCTGTACTAGGTACGGTACTGCCAACGTACGAATCCAAATGCCGAATGCCTTTGCAAACACTATCAGCAGCTCGGCATCTTGTTCGCTGTCCCTTTGTGTGCGCCTTTTGCCTGGAAAATCGACCAAAAAATAAAAAAAAATAAAAAAAATATCCATATCAGCTGAAGGCACACGGCGAGCATCCAGCTCAAGTGAAGTCAACGTGCGCAGCTCAGCCGGTCCAGCTTTTAAATGCACATTTTCGTATGTGCAGCTCATACCTTCACGTTTAGCATCCCATCGCCTACTTTTGGCCCATTGTTCCATTACTGCCTATCTGTCGCCTGTCCGCCGTCCACTGTCCACTGTCCGCTGTCCATTAGTCTGCCCCACCCGGCCCGGCTGTCGTTCAGTACTTGGTTAGGCATGTGCCACAATAGTTAAAGCTGCTGCCGATGCCGCAGTTGACCAAATACGTATGCTGTTTATCGCTAACCTTGTTAGGATATAAAATGAAAGGCGTTACTTTCGATACACTCAGCGAAAAAATACACATTAAACTTGTTTAAACTTGGTTTGAGTGTTTCTTACAAAGGAATGCTTCACATTTGACTAACGGAGGATTCCTTTACACTATACTCGTATCTTCGCCAACTTTAATATCATTATTGTATGGAGGCTTCTTATACATTCAGTTTGTGTTTGACATCCGTGGAAAGCAATCAACTTTTGCATTTGTGCTAACATTTTTTAAATATGTACACCAAGGTGGGTTTATTATTACACATCGTGAAGCATTGTTTTGCATCTACACAAATCGCTCAATACCTTGAATATGGGACGAAATTTTTGGGACAGCCAACGGTGGTTCGTCAAACTTCATATACTCCAACAAATATTCAAATGCAATTTTTCGCAGTAAATGAAGATTCGGATAAAATTCTGTCACCATCCAAGAATGATGAAAATGTTCTTCTAGTTTTATTTTGATACGTTATAAGCAAAGAATTACATTTCGCAGAGACACTTTTTACGAGATTTATTTCAATGTGAAGTTTACTCTAAATTGCTATTAGTGTTTTTGATACTCGTGAGTTTTAACTTTTGTATACGATTTGTTTTTTAGAATTTTTTGACCTTGAACATTTTAGATTAATTGTTGCGGGCTAGGAATTCACTTTATAAACATGGTTTCTGGTGGAAAGTTTCGTATAATTAACCGTGTTCCACTTTTTTGCTATACGCATTGATCATATTTTTTTGAACTGAACAAATTGACGCACCCCATTAGGGGTAATGATAGAAAACAAACAACGAGAGTAACACCGCGTTAAAGGAAGTTTTTGGAGACTCTATTCCTTCCATACCAACTACAAAATGTGCAACAGTTGAATTTAAATACGATCTTACGATAATTTTTGACGATAAGAATCCATTGTCTGATAACAGCACTTTACAAATTTGTCCTCCACCCACCATGTTTCACTAAACACGAACACGTTTCTCAGATATGGATTTTTTTTTATTTTTCGGCGGTGTTCTGCCCTTTTTGCATTCTAATTGACCGGCTTGGCCAAATAAATAGTCAACTTATTTTTTGTAGTATTGAGATCAACTCAGTAGAGGGGTTGTCGAAATGCCAACAATACCGTAAGTTTTCAGGGATGGCTGACAGAAGCTCAAAAAGTAAATCTGTGACACAGGCCATTTAGAAACCTACCGTTTTAGCCGTCTGTCATCATTTTAATAGTTAAAAAAATTTGTGAATTGAAAAAAAAGAAGTCGAAAATTCGAGTGCGTTAACAACCCAAAACGATTTAATTCAATTTTAGGTCAAGTGTAATCCATTCAGTAGAAGTGGGTTCAAATAGAGTTCCAAGATTTGAACATAACAAAAAAAAAAAACTATCGATGGAAACTCGATAGTGGCCCAGTAGTAAAAGATTAGGGGCGAATGAAGAGACCATTGTTGCTCCAAATCTTCTTCTTGTACTAAGTGATTCAAGATAAGAGAAGATTATTTTGAGAAAAAAATTAATGTTTCAAAATGTGATTTTATGCCTGGGCTGATTACTTCTCTGCCAGGACTGTTTTTTTGGATAAATATTTAAACAAGTAATTGTTTTCGCTTTAGGTCAAATAACTGAAAAAGAAAAAAACAGTAATTGTTTTAGATCAAAATCAATTGTTTTTAAATATATACTATAGCCTGTCTTTATAGCGTGGGTGGAGAAATAATTATCTCGGCTATTCTTCTAAGCTAAAAATGAGATGTAGCTTTAGGATAGATATGCCACCTAACCGAACAGAACTACAGTTGTGCGCAAAGATACAAAATGTAGGCCCAAAATGTTGCAAAGTAGCTTTATTCGGCTCAAATTCAGATTCTCTTCAACTCAAAATAGATATTTCAATAATCCATTCGAGATTAGAACATACAGTAGTCATTGCAATAAGTTATATTGACCCTGTACGGGTTCAATATTGACGCATAGATATAGGTATGGTTGCACCGAGGTTTACATAATACCAACTCACGTATGTATTTATATACCTTATGTGGTCTGTGCCTCTTTCCGTCTTCTACCAACATTTGCACAAACTTATTATACCCTCGGCTTTCCAGGGGAGGATATAAAAATGCGCAGGAGCACACAGAAATTCAGATGGACATGTAAAGATCAAAATATCAGCAAGAACCAAATTGAAAATTTATCAATTTCGAAACAAACTTCGTTGTCACACGTTCCATGCACAAGAAATCCGAAAAAATTACATGCAATGTGCAATTCGATATGCCGACATCCTCAGGAACTTCTCGAAGAGTGATTCGATGATTCTCCATAAAAATTTTCCTCATTGCTTCAACGTTTTCATTGGATCTTTGGTCTACTTTTTTTTCGATATCGAAAAATTGCCAAGCACTCCTAGACACGTCACAGCTGTATATCTGTCAAAAACAAACTAAAAATGTAAAATGGCTGGTAATATAAACTGGCTGGTAATTTGGAACATGTGTACCAACATAAAAAAACAAAAAAAAACCGAAAATTGGATGTACATAGCCCGCGAAATTGGAAAAGTCACGATTTTTCTCACACACACACCGGAGATTGTACTATTCTTCAGAAAAGTGGTGGATAATTTAAATTCCAGAATAGTTTTCAGCAGATGTTTTCAATGCGGCAATATTCCTAACACACACTGAAGTAAATACTTGAGGAAAAATTTCTCTCCATGTATCTGTTATAGTTTTGAATTTCTGCTTCATAAACCTAACTAACTTTACACCGTACGAGTACATTTAAGAACGAGTTTGTTGGGCCAACATAGGTTGAGGTAGTAACAGAGGGTAGCACACTGTATGCAAGCTTCAACATCATGACTTGACTTGCCATCGCTGCCGTCGTATCGACTTGCCACACTTCACAGCTGCAATGCCACGTTTACTGGTCGTAATAATGAAATCAAACAGGCGGCACACAGGCACAGGCGCAGGCGCAGTGCTCTCGAAAGCAGCAGGCGTGCAACGAACTAGCCGGGAGGGAGCTCGACTCCAACTCCGAAAAAGTAACTAAGTAAGTGAGTGAGTGTATCTGTGTTGCATTGAGTGTGTGCCACAGTTTAATCGAAAACACAGAAGAAATAATATAATAACTACTATGAAAAATCAATGGATCAAAGGATGAGAGGTAGAGGCGGTTCAAGTTTAGCTCTGCCAACTTGTTGGAGATGCTTGCAACAATTGCCGCCCTGCGGTTGCAAATATTTCATCTTGTCGCCGGTCGAGGTGCGCGGACTCGTGCACAATAGTTACTTTACTCTATATAATCGTTGTTGTTGTTGTTGTTACCGCTGACTGTGCGCGTGCGCAGTGCAACATGTTCATTTTTCCAAGTTTGCTCCTCCATTTGCTATTTTTCTCTTGCGACCATAGAAAAAGAAAACAAGAGAAAAGAACTTTTATTCGATGGAACCGAATCTTCAATACTCTTCACACAAAATTAAATAATGGTCATCAAAAAAAAGAAATTGCTTATGAATTCGATGGTATTTATTGGATCTAAGTGCTATAAGAACTTTTACTACAATGTTTTCCAATAGGGATGAGTAGAATTTTACCGTTTACAGATGAACACTGAATCACCATTGCAAAATGGGTGTGAGAGTGTGCTGGATACCACGAGATGGTCACTTCCATGCCGCGCACAAGAGCTCGGCCTTTCGCAGACAATAACTTGAGAAGTTTTACGTCGTGTCTCGAGTCTACATTCGCATAAAATCCAATTGACCTAGGAGCTGAAGGAAAAAGATTGTGCGTTCGCTGACTGTGTTCTGAAGCAGTTGGAAGCGAATCACGATTACAGTAAAAAAAATTATCATCTTCAAGGACGAGGCTCATTTCTGGCTCAATGGCTACTTGATTTGGGACGCTGTCAATCGACACGAGATCCACCAAGTGGTAATGCATCCGCAGCAAGTTGCTGTTTGGTATGGATTGTGCTCCGGCGGCGTGATCGATCTGTACATAAATGTGGGTGTGGGTTTGTATGGGACCTTCAGCAAAAAGTAGGACTGGCATATAAATATGGATACTCCATAAACCTGGGACCAAAAGAAGCTTAAATACCGGCATACAGTCGGATATCAAAACGTTATATCAAAACGTTATATCAAAACGTTACAAACTTCCTAATAAAACTGATAATACCATTTCACAATATGTGTGAATAGTATACAAAAAAAACATCAGAGAATCTGAGAAGAGGCACATAGAAAATTATTCCCAGTAGCTGTACATAAACTTGGCTAGGATCTAAAGCATTTGCGATGTAACTAACTGAATCGGAGCAAGCCGCAGTCCATTCGAATAATGCGCCCAGGAGTGAAACCATTGAAGCGAATTAAAAGATGCATACTAATGTTAAATGCGCTTCAACACCACAGGCGATTTTGTAGTTTGCGCTTGAGCGACTGACAAACAGATAGATAGATATATAGATTGATAGATACTTTGACTTGACGAATCGTCTGAGCATCCGACAACTTTGAAACCACATTTCCTTCTCGTTTCAAAAGACAACAACTACCGAATTCATTTTTCCAGCGCATCGCTGAAGTTTACTAAAGATTCTAAACATTTTTAGCCAAGTTCGGCACGTTTTCGATGATTTTACTTATTGTTGTTATTGTCATACACCCGTTTGCGGTCTTGTATCTGCATCCACAGAGTTTACATTCATTCATTTCTCATACCAAAACATTTTGATGCGAATTGATGTGCCAGCTGCCAGATTCATGACATTAAGCAGCTTTAGATTAATGATGCCGAATTAGTCAAAGTCGTATTCATACGAATTGGCATTTGTTCGATACTGAATGCGTTTGTTGTACTCTTCAGACATAGTGTAAATAGTATATTTATTTTGAGACAAATTGTGTAACACTCAGCAGGAAACGTCGAATAATCCACAAAATATATGAAGTCTTGATCAGTTTGATGAGATAAGTCGATATAGCTATCTTTATCCATCTGTTCGCTTCTACTAAAACAATTTTCAAGATTTTCCTATTCTTCACACATAGTGTGAATAGTATTATAATATAGTCGCAATTTTTGCAAGCATCGACATAAACGTCTATCCGAGCGACTAATTCTACTAATCATGAATCGTTTTCGCACCATAGATGATAATAAGCGTCTGGAGCTGTGTACATCCACTTTATGGAATCGTTTGGTGCGCTTTATGGGCCGGTAGAATCATTAGTCATTACTTCTTTAGATGTGAGGCCGAAGGGAACGTTATCATCAACGGCGAGTGCCATAGGGAAATGATTGGCTCGTGCCCCAATTTAATGGGATGTTTATTGAAGAGCAGTTTTTCCAATAGGACGGCGCAACATACCGTCCAGCACGTCACACAATCGACTTACTTTATTTCTCGAAGTGGACCCACCAATTGGCCACCGAAATAGTGCGATTTAACGCCTTTGCATTATTTTCTCTGGGGTTACGCGAAGTGATTGGTTTGTGCACAGAAACCATCTTTAGACTATTTAGTAGACAACATTGTGCGAACCATTGATGAGATATAGCCCCATTGATTGAAAAATGTGTAAAAAATTTGACTTCAGGAATGCGCCACATCCGAACTCACATGCTCGTTTGAAATTATATAATAACAGTACTTTAATTCAATTCAAAGTTTTACACTTCTTTACACCTTTCATATTCGTGATCAGCATGACAACATGCATTAATCTAGTCATGTCCGTCTATCTGTCTGTCTGTCCATGCGTTAATCCCCATCCAATTCTCTCAATCTTTGAAATATTACGTAGAAAGTTGGCATGGAATAGCTCAACTGTCTAGCGTGCTGCATAACATCTCAGACGAAACCCCGATCGAGTCAAAATTGCATTAAATCATTCTTGAATTCTTTCTAATTCTTTCAAATAATTTCATGTGCAACAAAATTGTCCACAACCCTCTATCACATCAACAACCGTCAAAGAGGCGAAATTCACGAAAATTTTAATTTTTTTATTACATACAAATTTTTAAAATCAAAGCATCCATTGAAAACTTTGAAAACTAAAGTAAAACACCAGCATTGTCGAGCAAAGATGTCAAGCGTGAAGAGTCTGTAAACTTCAGTTCCAGCGAAATCAACCATTTTTTCTTGTTTTCTCATATTTAGCATGTACGGGGAAATGTTCAAGATTCCCAATTTTACTAATCACTTGTAGGTTTTTATTTATTGTATATAACCCATTGCAAACCTACAACCAATCCCCTCCGTTGTCGAGCAATTGTATGAATCTGGCTTTGGTATGTGAGACCACGATATCTCGGAAACTGTAAGACGACATAAGATATCTTTTGGTTTACTAAAGGTATTTGTACGAGTATGTTACTGCCTTTAGAGAGCGGACCCGAACCAAATCTGATGATGAAACTTTCAACTGTAATAATAGAGACGCCGATAGTAAATTGGTTGTTCAGCAGTAGCGCTCGAAACTTTTGAAATAATTACAGGGACCTGCGATGGTTTTCCCTTTGTAGCACTCAGCAGTAATTACGGTAGATATTACGTTCTAATCCATGTTATACAAAAATCAAGAAATCACTCTTTGATGGTCTACGTATAACAAAACTGTTCAAAGATGAAAACTTGCATACTTCTTTGTCACCAGAAAACGCTGCAGTCTGGAATTCGTTTAAGTTAGTAGTTTTCAATTCATTCGGAAAGAATATAATATTACTGTTAAGGATTTGGTACAATTATATGCAAGGATAGGCAAACAATACTATTTTTATACCATTCACACATAATGTGAAATTGTATTATCATTTTGTCTGAAAGTTTGTAACGCGTTAAAGAATGCATCGAAGACCGCGTAATATATACATACGTATATTCTTGATCGGCTCGATAAGACGAGTCGATTTAGTTCCGTTCGTCCATCTGGATGTTGTTGCGCATTTTTTGGGCACAAATTTTTAAGATATCCGGTTGCAGTTTAATAGAATATCCACATTTACACGCTACTTCCACTTTTCAGGGTAGCCCATATACTTATTTTTAACTTTTTGTATGAACATTTTTTTGTTTTGTCGCGGTTCAAAATTATTACCTTAAAATTGCAACCTAAAATGGTTACCTTAATAATTGACATTGTGGTTTCTCATATATATCAGGGATGTGATCCCTTCACTTTTTGGGATATACCCCATACAAATCATCCGCCCACTTTAGTCTTTTTGCATGAAAAACTTTATTATTAATGCAGGCAACATCCTCTTGAAATTTGACAAGACGGCCTCTGATCGACGGATGCTTCTCATAAATATCCAGGCACGTGTCCCGCTTACTTTTAGGGGTAGCCCGCATACAAACTTTCCGCCCGTTTTTGGGATTTTGTATAGAAAACCTGTTTATTAAAGTCAATATCAACTTAAAGTTTGTTATAGTGGCTTCTTATTCATCCTCGAACGCTTCACAAATATATAAACAAGTGTGAACCCCTTTTTAGGGTTAGCCCCCATTGACTATTCATTTTTTTTTTCATGGAGGCTGTCTTTACACTTTCCTAAGAATCCGCCAAATCTAGCCCTATAAATGAGTGGAGCACGCCTATTGATATATATATGTGAAGCATCCGATCTTAAGAGGACTCCATATCAAATTAATATAAACTGTAATAAATAAGTTTTTCTTACAAAATCCAAAAGTGGGCGGTGGACACTAATGGGGCTTCCATTGGTACGTCGATATAGATACTCCATCTGCTTAGGGCCAAAATAAACTTATATACCAAAATATAGCTCTAAGTCGAAATATCCGCCTGTGTGTCTGCATGTCTGTTTATGTTTACAATCAATCTGTGGACATTTATGAAACTTTGTGGCGCTTAAAGTTACAGATTTAGTGGTGATGCAATTTACAAAACGTTGAAATGTTTTTAGTTTTCCCATTGTATTCCTGACCAAGGTTTGAGCTGCTGTTTCTTCGACATATGGAAATCCAAACTGATTTTAATACTATTTTGTAGACGAGCATCATGTTCTCAAAGTAAGCTCCTTAATAGTAAATTTTATGAAAGCGAGCAACTTATGCCGTTCCAAGTTTTTATACCCAGTACGCTGTTTGGAATATGAAGAAGAAGGTGCACCCTATAAAGTATATGTATTCTTGATCAGCATCGGAAGATGTGTCGATATAGAAATGTCCGTCTATCTATTCCTCCAACCGTCTTTTTGAACGAACTGATATCTGAAAGTATAAGAGATAGAGATTTCCAGTTTGAATATTTAGACTCTCTTTTTAGATGTAACGCGCATACAAATCCATTACTCAATTTTAGGGATGAAAATCTTCTTTATTTAAGTCGATAATGGCTTGAAAATTGCTATGGAGGCTTTTTATGGCTGTTACTTCATATACATATACTAATAGCGTCCCGTGCAATTATTTATTACAGTGGATATCAAGTTGAAATTGGTTACAGTGGGTTCATAGGAACATATGATTATCATATATAAGTAGGTGTAGTCCTCCCACTTTTCGGAATACAAAGCCACCACCACATTTTGGTTTTTTGTATGAAAAATAAAAAACATGGTCAATGCCAACTTTAAATTAGATATTTTAGTTTCTTATAGATAGCAGCTTCAGAACTATATATTAAGGGTTCTGTCCTACCCAGTTGTAGGGATAGCTCCCATGTATACACGTTTAGATATGTTATATTTTACCTGACGTTAGCGGCCACTATTTGTTATCGGTTCTACGTTTGATAGCTCAGTAGACCTCTGAGATGAGATCAACCATCGATAGCAAGATCGATTAAAATAACAAATAATTTAATCAACTATCCAGCACACTTGAAATGGATTCTTGATAAAAGGGTTCCGATCGTAGTTGTAATTGACCTCGAATGCCCCTCTCTATCCATGAAGTGAAACTGCGACCCCTTAATTTAACTTTTCGTCTATTTTGGCTCAAAAACCAATATTAAACTTAATAAAAAACATTTATAATTCACAAATAGCTATTACATATTCTTTGATATGTGCGGGATCCTTGTTTATTAAAGCTCTATACTGATATCAATGAAAATTTGTGATGCCAAATTCATATAAAAAAAAGAAAACGCTGTCAAACAACAATCAAAGATTTTCCACACGAACTGTTTTTCAGCTAGTACTCAGATAACAAAAATGTTTGCTACTTAAAATACTCAATATAATAAAAAAACAGATGACAAAAAGTGTAACCTTTTGCATTTCCCTCAGATAGAACCAAAGAAAAATCAATATGTGTGGACTTTTCACCTAATAAATATCTGAATTTAGTATTTTATGTTGATTTGGGAGCACGGGTTTCTATTTGTTTGACATAACAGTAATAATTTATAATTGCAGTAGCAAACATTTTCATGGATCTCAGTTTTGGGCTTTAACAAAAATTATTCGCAAATTTAGTCTATATTAGTGTTGGAACCATTCGATGGTTTTTTTTATTTATTTTTTGTTTGTTTGTTTGTTTTTTATGTCTCTTTCACTCATGCAATTTATTTATATGGTAAGAGGGTAAACTAGCTTTGTGAAAATAGTTTCTCATCGACTTTTATCTATGTATTTTGACATCTCAATCAATTATTCGTTTTTTGATCATCTGTAATTCCATCGTTAGAGAGAGAGAGAGAGAGAGAGAGAGAGAGAGAGAGAACAATATTAGCTTTCGATCGATATACAAATTAAGCAAATCGGACAAGTGATGTAGATATGAACAAATAACTGAAAAAAAGTTGGAATTTTTGGAATTTTTGGAATCAACGCCCCAAAATACATAGAAAAAGTCTATGAGGAACTAACTTTCGAGATGAGGCCCAAATTATTAAACTATTTAAATCATTCATGTCAAATCAAATCTTTCGTTTTGTTAAAGGCCTGGTCAGACGGTCTTATATTTACATGTCAGATTGCTACGATAGTTACGCCACCTTGTGTGACCATGAAAAAATTTATCTCATCATCCGAAATATTTTGTTAACAGTGTTGTGAATTAATCTCAATAGTAAACAGTGTTTTCAAATACGAAAAATTACTTCTTTTTCGCATTTTCTCTTCTTCTTTTTATTGGGACCTTGAATTAAAAATGAGCTTTTCACACAAGAGGCCGCCACTAGTATATGAACCAATATTCGAGTTTCCAATTTCTTGCCGCTAAAACCTATTGTCTTTGGCAGCTTGTGTCATTTGTTTGAAACGTAAACAACAATACTAAATATTATCTGGAACATGTCGAATTTCATACGAGATAAAGTGTTTTTTGAGGGGAGTTCTTCTTCATTGCTTCAGTATCGAATCTTAGTGGAAGTTTACGACGAGCATGCTCTTTCTCAACAATCGTGTCGGAGGTGGTTTGGTCGCTTTAAAAGTGGTGATTTTGAGCTCGAAGATGAGGAACGGCCGGGTCAAACCAAAAAGTTTGAAGACAAACGCTTCAGAATCAGTTGTCAGAATCATTGGGAGTGGAAGAGTCGTCAGACAGCAAACGCCTAAAAGCCATGAAACTTGGTGCCATACGAGTTGAAGCCGCGCGACGTCGAAATTGTTTTTTGCATCGCATTGTGACTGGCGATGAAAAGTGGATCCATTACGACAACTTCATGGGTTTTGCCCGGAAAGTCATCAACATCCTTCGCAAATCCGAATATTCATGGTAAGCTCTGTATTCGGTGGGACCAGCTCGACGTGATCTACTGCCACAAGATAGTGGTCCGAGTCGATGTTGGGACCTCGTCGATCACAACATGATAAACTTGGTTGCGTGTCTTTTGATCGGGACTGCGGCAAGTAGCCTTGTGTATGTCTCTGTGTGGAAATCTGGTGCTACTGACTACCATGTTCCGACCTGCGGCGAAATTGATTAGCCTTTCTCCATTGCTGGAGGTAGCGTCGTGAAGCCTAAATTTTCCGACTGTTGGGCCAAAGATTCCTTCCTTACCAATTTTGGCGTTGAAATCGCCAAGCACAATTTTTACATCGAGATTGGGACAGCGTTCGTATAGACGTTCGAGACGCTCGTAAAATTCAACTTTGGCCGCTAATGTTGAAGTACTTAGCCTTTATACGTATCGCGGCCAGGCGCTCGTCCACATGTATGAAACTGGTGACAAGACCTCGTAGTTTCCTACTAACCACGAAACCGCATCCAAATTCGTGCTTCTTCGAATGGCAACTATAATAAATGTCACAGGATACCTTTTTCAGCAGCCCTGTCCTATCCATCGCATTTCCTGTATTGCGATGTCAGCCTTAAATTTGTCGAGGACATCAACCAGCCGGATATCTCCAGGTGCACATCCGTAACTCAAGGTCCTTAAATCGTTTGCGGGGGTTGTCATCATTGGGGGATTTTATCCGAGGCTTAGTTTGTGTCTTCACTGGTATGCTTTATTTTTGCGGTGGCGGGAACCAAACCCAGCGCACCAACCCCTAATTAAGGGGAGTGGTTGCCTTCTCGCAACTTGCTCACCACGGAAATTCCGTGGATTACCCAGGGGATACGTGTCCTATAATACGTGTCAAAGAACTTTCCATTTCTGCAAACGACCCCATGGTAGGATACAAAAAACCTAAAATATTATATCAACATTAGTTTCTTTTTAGTATATACGATATATAAGGTAACATGGGCTACTTTTTAGGAAATACATTAGCTAAATTAATGGGTTATCATGAATTATTTTTTAGTTCATGAATTACCTTTACCGAGTGAGAAGTATTAGTTTGAAGAGAGAAGGAAAACTTCTTTAAAATTCTTTTTTTTTATATTACTTTTCATTTTCTATCGCTAAATCTACTTCTCTTAACGGAGCGCTCTAGTATAAGGATAGACTTGCAGTTAGTCTGTACAGGGTTTAACGTTTTATACACAAACTTGTTTAGTTTTCATTGGTGATCCTTTTAATTTGCCGTTTATATGCCATATTTGCCGTAGAATTTCTGTAGTATGAAAACTAGATATAAATTTATGCATGCCTTTTATAACACTAGTTTATAGTGAAATATAATGATTTCTCTCACATTTTTATACTCATATAAAAGGGTATATTAAGTTTATGCAAACGTATGTCACAAGCAGAAAGAGGTGTGGCAGATTATGTAATGTTTATATATTCCAGATGAGCATCGGAAGACAAGTCGATATAGGCAAGTCCGTCTGTCCATCAGTCCGACCCTCTTTTTGAATGACATATGCGGAATATTTTATTAGAATTAATAAAAAATTATAATTAATTAAAAATAACGATAAAAAGATTTTCATACAAAAACTCTGAAATGGGACAGGTTGGATAGGGCTACCCCTTATTACCCAACTGCGCTTATATGGAATATTTTGTAAGGATTGACGTAAGATATGCGTAAGATGTTAGACATTTCTGGCGTAACTAAGAACAAAAACAAAAAAGATGTATACAAAAACCTTCAAATGAAGGGCACCTTTTGGTCTTATAGTAACCCAATCTGGATTTATGCTTTATAAAGATTTTTGAAAGTTAAGTAATAAGAAAACCAAAAAAAAAAGAAAAAATGTTCATATAAAAACTTATAAATGGTGGCCAGCTTTGTATGTGGGCTACCCCATAAAGAGGAATTGGGGTGTTCATTTATTACTGGTTATCTAAAGAGAGTACAAGAGTCTAAATATTCAAAGTCTTTACCAAAGATCGGTCCGTTCAAACAGACATGTCTCTATCGTCTCGTCTTCTGATGCTGATCAAGAATATTTATATATAGGGTGCGCCATCTAGACCAACAGTAAGTCAACATTGAATAACTTTGAAATTTTTTAGCCAATTTCGACAAAACAGCACGAGTCTATATCGTTATTCAATACCATTTTATGTATGAGTCTAGATGGCGCACCCTTTATTTTCTAGCACGGATTTCGTCTTATCACCAATTAAAAATATTGCTTTGTCGCGAGTCGCGAACTTTGCGAATTTTTTAATTGTCTATACCGCGAAAACCGGGCTAAAAAAGGTTGGAGTCCCTATTGCCCCCCTGGATGCACTGCTACATGTTGTCAAATATGAACTGTACCGAATATGAGGTTAGGTGGTAATGGGTTAACGGTTTTTATACTGACCCACACTCTTTTTAGGCTTTAAACGGACCCTACGACCCCTCTTGCTTTTATATTGTTTCACTACCAATTTGTCCAACATTTCTTATTTCTCACGTTCTCCTTTAAATATGTACCAAATCCTAATTTGGTTTCTCTTATATATGCGTGGCACCGCATACTTCTCCAGTGGATCTTATATCAACCGGTGAACTTAACATTTGTCCCAAATATCATCCATCAGCGTCAAACCGTTCTCACATGTTTTCGGCACAGCACCCATTTTTCGAATGGATGCTATTTTTCCCTGTAAATTTGGTAAAAAGCGGGCGTGGTACCGCATATTATATACTCTCCTGTTAAGATCAAAAATAAAAAAAAAGATGGTTGCCCGGTTCGGGAACTGCGGTAAAACCGTTGCGAGTTATAAAATTTCAAGTTACTCTGCTAGCAGTGCAGTACCTAGATACCCTATACCTTGGGTTTAGTTTATCTAAGTCATCTCTAGAAGGGGAACTTTTCTCTCAGACAGAGATGGGGATGAATGGACGGACATGCAGATAGACAGACGGACAGATGGATGTAAAGACGGGCAGACATTCAGACGGACAGAAAATCAGGCGGTCATGGCTTTATCGACTCGAATAATTCTCGATATTGAAGTAGGTATTTCTGTGCGCCATTTTTATGATGTGTCAGCTGTTTCGAGTATTAAAAAATTGTATAATAAACTGAATTAAATTTGATTTTGCAGTTTATCTTTAACAGCTGTTTTCAGATAATTATTTGAAAAAAGTATTAAAATATCAACCCATATTCTACATTACACACTGAAACCCTAGCTAAATTGTCGGTGCGTTCCAACAAACTGCCTCGACAATTTCGAGGTTTACAAGTCTTACGAGTTAAAAGAGAATACCCATATTATTCTAACTACGGTATATTTTCCTCGCTGCAATCATCTTTCAGCTGTTGTTGTTGTCGCCGGGACGGGATTGTTGCCATGTACCACCTTTATGGTCGCTATGGGGACTCCCTGCGCCGCAGCTGTGAAGTACTTCAATGTCGGTAGCTACTCGAACCCTTTGCTCCTTTCGCCTCCTTAGGTGTCACCTTTCCGACCACTATGCGTTTTCGTTGTCATTAACGCGATCGTTTGGTGATTTGTTGTACCGGATTTGATGTAGAGTGTCAATGCCCGTTTACTACGCAGTCCTATCGCGGCAGTCGATGCTCCGCCGGCGTTACTTAAAATTAGCCAATACTCAGTCACTACGCAGACTCGCTAACGCTATTATCGTATTGGAAGTCTTTCGTAGCCTCTTTTCGGGTCTTATGTATACTGACGGCGCTTCATCGCTGAAAAAACAACGACGAATAAAGTAGTTCACGACGGAAAACGCACGCTCCTCACGCTCCTGACTGATCTGAAGGGAAATAAAACCTTACAACAACGCCTGTCGATTAGTATTACTCCCGCCACTCTACGACCCCAACAGCTGTGGCTGCCCGTTACTTGCGCACGTAAAAGGTTCTTAGGTTTTAAAAAAAATATTTGCAATAATTAATGCACAGTTATAAAAGAGATTTGTTGGTGTATCAATTCTCTTTTTGTTTTAAATATTTATTTGACTACTCTTATTCAAAAATCTTACCAACCAAAAAACTATCTAAAAGAACTAATGCTCGCAAACATGCTTGCAAGTGCGTCCACAATAGTTTCGAGCCTAACGTCGAGCTGCTCGATCGACATGCTCTACAATGTGAATCGCCTTTTACAGCACGACAGAGTCTCTTTTCTTGCATCTGAAATCAAAGGAACTGAAAGATACAGAAAAGTAGCAGCAATACCAAATTGAGAGAGCTGAAAGAGAGAGAGAGCAAGTCTTTGTGATTGGCGAAGGGAGCAATATGACATTCGCCAGTGTTCCTCTTCACATGCTTCCCAACAAAAAAAAAATAAATAAAAAACTTAAGCGAATATGTTGTGTTTAAGAGGGTTAAAAAGGGTGTGAATGATTTGCGCTTGCCTATTTATATATAGATATAAAAGAGAAATATATATATATATATATATATATATATATATATATATATATAATATATATATATATATATATATATATATATATATATATATATATATATATATATATATATATATATATATATATATAATATATATATATATATATATATATATATATATATATATATATATATATATATATATATATATATATATATATATATATGTATGTTAAATATGTCTAAAGTGTAAGTCGTGCGATAAGTAAATCAGCTACGATGTTTTTATTGTTTTACTTTATTTATAATTACTGTAATGATTGATTTGTTTGTAAACATTCAAAGCCGGTCTATTGCGTTTTGTATAAACGGTAATACGTAACGAACATTTGTGTAAACTCCAGGATACGACTCATGTGCACATCCAATGCCAAATGACACAATCCCACACAACTCGCCATTCACAACCATTGGACCACCGGAGTCACCAGTACATGAATCTTTCGAACCCAATATTGAAGCACATATCATGCTTGAAGTTATTGCCATCTCTTTGGAATATAGTTTACCACATTCCTGATGGTTTATAATGGGTACTTTGACACTAAATACCTCATTCGTATGAACTCCGTTGGTCATGTTAGCGCCCCAGCCAGATACCAGTACAATTTCACCAACCTTAGGTTGCCCGGTGCAAAAGTCTATTGTGTGTATATGTTTGCCAACTAATCGTTTTCTCAATTTTAATACAGCAACATCATTCAAAAATGTATTTAAATTGAAAGATGCTGGATACATAACTTTTTGAACGTTTACAATATTTTTTTTCGAATACAAGGACGAAACTCCTCCTTGAATTGTTAACAGCTCAATGCTATCCATGACTTCCACCACGCAATGAGCAGCCGAAACAACGAACCATTCAGTTACAAGCGAACCACCGCATATAAAATCTCCATCGTGTCTCATTGCAACTAGATAACCACCAATTTCATCAATAGTAGTTTCATATCCACCAACAATTCTTCCCTTTATATTTTTATTTGTCCTTACCGCAGGTTTCTTTTTATTTTTATTTTTGTTTTTTGATCTCTTTCTTGCTCCATTACTTTGATATATAAAACACACACAAATCAGTAAGATGAACAATATTCTTAGGTTCATTATAAAGCAAAATAAGAATAGATATAAAGTCATATCGTTTAACAATATTTGTCTTAACTTCATTGGGAAATATTTCTATAATCTAATCAAATTTACTATGCTTAAATCTAGCAAAAATATGCGTAAAAAATCAATATTATCTGCTGAGCGTTTAATGTTAATTATGAAATGGTGGTACATTCTATTAGCTACATACATATATAATTTATATAAGAATTTAAACTCTCTTTTTATATTTAAAAATATGTTTTTTGATATTTTTTTCTCAATGTGATTAGAAGAAAGAATAATAGCAACAACTTTAAATTACACAGAAAAATGTTTAGCCGCATATACACATGTTTCGAACTTAGACATAAGCTCTCATCAGTATGCTGGCCGTACTGAAAAATATTTTCTAATGCAAAATAATCTTGAGCCAGCACAAATTCATATATGTATATTAAACGTTAAGCTATGTACATATTATGCATATTATACCCTGCCATGAATGTTGAAGGGTATACTAAGTTTTTATAACTGTATGTAACTGATAGAAGAAGGCTGGGCATCTTTCAAGAAGTATATTCGTGATCAGCTCATTGAAATATAGTACTGTCTGTCAACATGTTTCAATAGCTCTGGTACTCATCACGCAAAGTCTGAATAGTACTTATCTCAACTTCAGTCACAATCGGTGGTTATACAAAAATCTCTCTAGCCTCAAAATCTTCAAATTTCATTCAAAAACTTTGGATATAGAGGCGAAAGCACTTTCTGTGTCACCCCGCTGGTTTGCAACGCCTCAAAGGAAACGTCGGAGATCCCATAGCCGCCGATAGAAAATTCAAACCCGATGATCTTATATTTTACATGCAAATATGAATAGTATTACATAACAATTCACAACAGCTCCAGAACCCAGTCAGCGAACACAATTTGCAAAGTCGTAGTCTGCGAAAGGCCGAGTTCGTGTACACGGAAATGTCTGGCTTGTGTTATCCAGCAAAGTTTCACGAACAGTGGCGATGTTTTCGGCAGATCTTGGGTTTCGTTGACGTACTGGTGTTGACTGAATGTACACAGAACCTGCCGACTCGAATTTGGCAACAAGGGAACACACATTTTAATAATAAAGTTTCATCATTTGCACGTGTTGCTTGATGCTGTAACTTCTCATGGTGAGTTGTCACTAGTGTCTGAAAAATAAAAGCCAGATAAAACAACATGACCACCATGAACTGTAAAAACCAATCCGGCCGTATTGGAAAACCCTGTATATGTTTCGATTTATTTATTTTGCATTATAAAATATTTTTCAGTACGGCCAGCATACTGATGAGAGCTTATATCTAAGTTCGAAACATGTGTATATGCGGTAAAGTGGACAATTTTGAGGGGGACTATTCAGCATAGTCTGTTTCTTATTCTTCATTAAATGTTGGATGTTTTGTTAGATAAAAACCTTTACCTAAGCTATATTTACAATTTTTGTAAACTTCATAGCGAGCTGTCAAATAGTTACTGAGATATGACGAATTATGTCCTACTTCTGTTTAGGTTTGTGGCACTACCCATTTTTTCAAATGATACAAAGCTAGAAACCTTCTCCCGAACAATGGTAATGCGCTCTATAAGTTACATAACCATCGGACAAATAGTTGGTGAGATATAGCGAATTTGGGTTTTCTCTGTTTTCCAGAGAATCTTTATTTTTCGTCTTTAGCGTTCAAGATAAGCTTCAAATGATGGCTCATTCATTTGATTTGATAAAGACAAAAAAAAAAACACATTTGAGAAATAATAATATCAATATATATATAATAACTAGCTGTCCCGGCCCGCGTCACTGATCCCAGAAATGATTATCATATAAGACAATGTGCTTATATCACGCATCCCAATCATATCTAATAACTTACCATTTAATTTTAAGCGCCTGCAGTTCCCATTAAAAGTTGCATTTTCAATGACTGTCAACAAATCACAGGGTCAAACCTGTGAAAGATTAGACTTACGATTTCCCGGCATAATTATTAGTATAGTTGCGTGGTATAAGCACATTGTCTCCCTTCACTTAGCCAGTTAAGATTGTGGCCTTCACAATATTCCTTCCTTTCTGATGGCTCAGCAGTGGGCTAAAATGCTAGATATTCAGCCTGCTGTTGACGCCGGGCTTGGGACTGTTCTGGTTTCTCATCAACTCTATGTGCTGCCTCACGCGACGAATGTTCAAGCCTTCGCAGTTCAGTTTGTGGAAATGTCTCGTCACGTTTAGCAACTGTCATAGCTCGAGCTTTATTAGAACTTTGGGAAAGATTAGGCTTATGCTTTCCCGGCATAATTCTTAGTACAGTTGCTTTTTCTATACTACCAAAAAATCTACTTCAAAAATGAAATTTAATAAAAATTTAATTTAAAAAGACATAATTTTTTCCCCCTTAATAAATAATCAAATTCCTACCTATTTAAATAATTTAATAAAAATTTAAATAAAAATGAAATAACTTGTTGTAAGTATATCTAACTACAAAAAAATTTTCCAATTAACCAATATAAATTACCTAAAAGCCTATGTGCTATTTTGATATATGAGCTATATTATTGTAAAGTTTCATTAAAATCCATTCATTAGTTTTTGCGTGAAGGAGTAACAAACACACATCCACACATCCATACAAACTTTCGCATTTACAATATTAGTGTATAATACAGATTCCAGTAAAAATAGCTAAATATAAGTATTTCTTAAAAAATTTTGAAATTAAATAAACGCTGGTGGCCGAGAAAAAAGGCAAGTGTGAAGAGCATTCGAATGAACCCAAGCTTCCCAAATGGGCGCGATGAACATCGATTATTATAAAGTTACTATAAGGACAATCGTTTTAGTGTGACTAATATCCATTTAAATATTTGTTTTGGTTTGGTTTGGAAGGAAGTGTGACAGACCATATCTAGTATATATATCATTGATCAGCATCGGAAACTAAAGCTTCATGAAGATCCGCTGTGTTCGCGTCGATTTTTGTTCAGTGATGAGGCACATTTCGGGCTCAATACATATGTCAATAAACAAAATTGCCGCATTTGGGCTGATGAGCAACATAGAATCTTCGAATAGATTCTTCAACTACCATTACATCCACAAAAATGCACTTTTTGGTGTGGTGTATGGGTTAGTGGAATCATCGGTCCGTATTTCTACAAAAATATCGTGAAATACCGATAGCAATGCTGGAAAAGTGATCTAAAATTGGACCATCCGAATGGACCACCTACAGCGTAGACGCGGTCAACAATTGAAAGAAATTATCTTTAAAAAGTTAATACTAGAGATTGTTCTTTCGGGTCATTGTAAAGATTCCAACATTTATTTAGAGTATTTTATTAAAAAGGTAAAAAAAAAAATTTAAAATGAATATACTGTTACAAGTTTATTCATGATCAGACGAGTCCACACATACACTCTTCGTCATTTGAATAGGACCCCCCCTTAAATCTGTTTTTTATCGCCCACTGCTCCCAAGCCAAAATGTGGTAATTTGACAAGAAATTATGATTTAATGAGAATGCTTTAAGTAACAATTATTTAACAAATAATTATTAATAAAAAACCGGCAAAATTTTAATTTTGTGCCTGTTGAATAGGACACTTTAACACCAAAATTTCACACATCTGGTTTGGATGGGATGCACACAAATTGACCAAATAATTTAGCGAAATCGATCTCCCCTTTCGATGATATTCGAAAGTAATGAAAGGCCTATTTCAATATACCATTGTAAGACAACGCATTCATTCTGGTTGTCAAATATTACAATTTGAGGGTGCCCCTTAATACGAAATGGCTCCCACACCATCACACCACTAACTCTGCTATGCAGTCGGTACAAATGATGAGTTTCTGTTGCAGGGGTCATGAAAATAGCCAATGTCGTGAGAATTTGACGCTATATTCTAAATATAAATCGCCTTTCCGCATTAGTAAGCACACTGTGTGTGCTGACATTCATGCTATTTCCATAATTAGACTCATTACTTAAAAAAATATGGATATACCGCGACAGCGCCTTTCGAATTCTAGCTATTTTGGCAATAGATATACTAGTGTCCTTCTAAGCTTTGATTTGACCTTTTTCCGCCCATTTTAAAGATATTACTCGACTAATTTTATGTTTTGTTTTAATTAAATAGTTGAAATTTATAAAACGCACCGCATCAAACGGTGTTAAATCGCATGATCATGGAGGCCAGTTGAAATTACTCGTCCTGACAACTTCTGGCAACTTAGAGCCAAAATCTGACATGTTGTGTGGATTATGGTACATGAAACCACATTTCGTGCAAGTCAAAAGCTTGAACACAAACATGTCGGCTATCATACGACTATAGCGCCGGCATTAATGGTAACCTTCCTTCAACCGATGAAACCTCCTGAAAATGCGCTCAAGACAGTGATGTTTTATGGGTGTAACGGCCTCTCTACAATTGCTTGAGGATTATAGGAGCCCCAAATGCGATAATTTTGCTAATTCACTGTATGTACCAAGTGAAAAATGGGTCACATTGCTGAAAAATTCATCACTGTTGTAAAATGTGTCAACAATTTTAATGCGTTGATCCATTATGACAAATCCATTATGACAAATGTCAGATCAGTCAATAGACTAATAAAATAACGCTCGAAATGAAATAAAAAATATGTTTGACACTCTAGCGATAATATTCGCTCGTTTTTGAAACCACCGGACCGTGTACCGACCACCTTACTTTAAAGGTGCTAAATAAATCTACCGCTTCCTCTTAACTTTTGATATTGAATACGGTTTTACAATCAACATAGATTTCATTGAATAAAGTTTTATCTATGACTGTGTTAAGCACACTTTTTGGCGTAACCACTAAACTGTTTATGGCTATCTGCAGAAGTCCTCTTTAATAAGAACATTTATTGATTGTCAATCACTGGGGGTAAACGATTCTTTTGTAAACGGCTCGAGCAACGCACAAACGACCGTCATTCACATATCCCCTGGATAGCCTCTAAACCACCGTTCCAGCGTAAGCCAATTGTAAGGAAGCAACCACTAGAATGGTGATTATTAATTAATGATTTGTGCGCTGTAGCTCGATTCCGCCATCGCAAAAAAATTATTTAATAAGTGAATGCACAAAGGATACGACGCCTGCAAACGGTATAAGTCCCATGATTTATATATAGGAAAGGTGCCACTATCAATCTGGTTGATGCCGTTGATGTACAAGACTTACATCAGCGCAATACACAAAATTCATTGGTGGCTAGTAGAAAACAATGCGGTCTGGTCTCCAGTTTCATACCTGTAGACGAGCGCCTGGCTGATTTGTGCACAGGTCTGGACGGAAGTACCAAACTATGCCGCCGAACTTGAGTTTATCGATGTCAAAATCGTGCTCAGCTCTAAAATTTTGTATGAAGGTCAAAAAGTAGTGAAAGTTTTCGTTACGTTACTTCCAGTTATAAAGAAAGGCTTATAGACTTCGCCACAGGTCGTCATATAGTAATCAATAGCTCCAGATTTTCACAACTTAACATCCACAATGACTCGGACTCCCAATACTAACTCGAACTTTCCTTGTCGCAGCCAAGCTACGCCCTATGCTAAGCATGGAGAAGGGAACACGTCTAAACACTCAACAAAAGTTACACTTCAAAAAGCTGCAATCATAACAGATCGCCGAACTTTTTTCAGACAGCATCTACGAACTGTTCCGAAAATCCTCTACAGCCGCTGGAGATACATATATGTGAGCAGTGGAGTCTAATCTCCCACTCCAAGTATTTTGCAACTAAGGAGTGCATTGGATAAACCACATCTTTTAAAACACTGACAGAAAATGTCGCCAAACTACTGTTGAAAAAGACAAAAGAACTCTGTAGTCGGGAGCAAAGACAGCTGTTATCAAGCTGCCCATATGTAGAATGGTCGGGCACGATCTTCCATAACGAAGTGATGCTACTTGCATATGCTGATGATATTGACATCATCGGCACTTACGACCGGCGAGTTAGCAGGATGTTCGCGGAATTTGCGAAACAGTCACGACTCTTGGGCCTAGCGGAGAACGAAGACAAGACGAAGTACTTGGTGTCCACTCGCAGACCATCAGCGCGTCTTGGACGGCCTCCGACTATGGAGAATTTCAACTTCAATGTTGTAGAAAACTTTGTCTACCTAGGAACAGAAATTACCAGCGACTACAAAATCAGACAAGAGATCAGACGAAGAATCACGCTTGCTAATCGCTGCTACTTTGGGCTCAGCAAGGAAATTAGAAGTAGAGACCTCTCTCGAAGAACGAAAATAAAAATCTATAAGACACTGATAATCCCGGTCCTTCTGTATGGCGCAGAAGCGTGCACCCTGACATCAACGGATACAGCGTCTTAAAGAGTGTTCAAGAGAAAGATTCTTCGTATTATTTTTTGGTCCCCTTAGAGTTGGCTTCGAGTTTAGGACCCGTATGAACCACGAGCTTTATGCTGTGGTTGACAGCGTATTAAACTCCAGCAGCTGCACTGGACCGGTCACCTCCTCCAGATGAACCCCGAAGCTCCACCGCTAAAGGTTTACGACGAAAATCTGAACTTGATCGGTGGACGGCTTCAGAGAGGAAGTCCGAGCTTAAGTTGGCAAGATCAGGTTTTTGATGATCTGAAGAAGCTCCGGATTTCCAGCTAAACTACACCGATTGGTGCGCTTTCCTACGATAGACGGTTGTAGAGCAATCTATGTAAGTGAGTAAGAGTTAGTCACAATGTATGCGCTAGATGATGAGGTTCAGCGCATAAATTATCAGCGGCTGCACTAGGCTGGTCATCTTATTCGGATGAACAACAAATCTCTAGCTGCCAAATTTAATTAGTGGGCAACCTCCGAGAGGGCGACCGAGCATATGTTTCAAAGATCAATTCTGGGAAGTCCTTTGGAAATTTATTATTAACAATAACTGGCGACTCTTACGAGTATGTCAGTAAATAAGTAGTAGTGATTTTTAGATAATATCAAAACGAGCGTGACTTTGTAACTTGTAGCAGGAGTATGCGCAGCAGTTTGTTCTATTCTACGATGTATTATTATACCCATATATTTTTGTGGAATAAGATATTGGTGTTTTAAAATCTAAAGCTAACGTCTTTCCATTGCTTTATTTATGAACGGTAATACAGCGCGTATATCCGTGTAAACTCCTGGATACTTATCATGTGCACATCCAATGCCAAAGGATATGATGCCACATAACTGGCCTTTATATGCCAATGGACCACCTGAGTCACCACCACATGCATCTTTTTTGCCCAATACACCAGCGCACATCATGCTTGAAGTTATTGGGTGTTCATTTAAAAACATTTGTGCACATTTCTGTTTGTTTATAATGGGTACCTCGATGCTATAAACTTCATTTGTAGGTACTCCGCTATCGGACCTATTCATACCCCAGCCGGATACCAAAACTATTTCGTCATCTTGTGGCTCTGTTGAGCACAGCTCTATCGTGTGTATATCATGACCAGTTAAAGGCTTTTTTAATTTTATAACAGCAACATCTGTATGGAATGTAGCTGGACTGTAACTTTTTGGTATCATAACTTTTTGAGCGCCTACGATGTTTGTTTTTTCAATTAAAGTCGAAATGCCACCCTGAATTGATATTTCATCAACGTTTTGCATGAGTCCCTCCACGCAATGGGCGGCCGAAATCACAAACAAATCCGTTACAAGGGAACCGCCGCAGAAAAAATTTCCTTGATATCGCATTGCCACCAGATATCCTCCAATTTGCTGAATGGTGGTCACAAATCCACCAACAATCCTTGTTGTAACCATCGTTGGTTTTGGCAAATATTCTGTCCTTTTATGTTTCCGTTTATAATTTTTTTTTTTAACTTTCGCTCCATTGCATCTTTCAAATAGACAACCACAAACAAGTAAGGCTAGCACTATTTTCAAATTCATTATAACACAAAATAATAAGATCTATCCTAACAATAGTGCTACGTAAATCTAAAAATAATTCACTATTTTCCATTCGAGAAAATATGCGTAAAAAATCAAATTTTTGCAGCAAAGCATTTATTGTGAGTGTTAAACGTTTAGCTGTGTACTCAGGTGGAACTAAATCTGCCAGTCCGTCTGTTTGTCTGTCTGTCTGTCTGTCTGTCTGTTGCTGCGCATTTATTATACATAAATGTTTGTGACATGTGGCTAATCCTTGATAGTTAGCCAAACTTTGATTCTAATCTCATACCGGCTTTTGGAAGAAGCACCACACAAAACATACCTGTTTGGGTTTTTGTAGGAAACATTCAATTATTGCAGTTAATAGGCCTATTCATAATATTGTTTTATCATTTTAATCTATAAAACAATTAAAAAACAAGAAACAAATGTTAACTTCGTTGATACCGAAGTTTTAATACCATTCACATTCCACGTTAACTCTTCTTATTTTTATACTTTGTACCTATAGGGTAGAAGAGTACATTAAGTCTGAGCAACTGTATGTAACAGACAACCTGAGGCGTGGTAGACCCTATCAAGTATATATATTATTGTTCAGCATCGCAAGACGAGTCGATATAAATATGTCCGTCCGAGTTCCCGGCAGTCTGTTTGAACGAACAGATGTCGAAGAGTATAAGAGATGGAGACTTCAAATTTGAATATTTAGACTATCCATTTCCCACTTCAGTTAGGTAGTATTAAATGGACATGCCAATCCCACTTTAATGGGTAGCCTCCATACAAAGCTGGCCCACATTTTTTGTACGAAGGGGGGCAGCCCTTCGAACCCATTAACATGTATACAACATTTTATCCCGCTATATTAAATGGTACCCTGCGCGTTGCTGCCATTCCCCCTGCCTCTCCTACCCTTACCCCTCATTCCCTATGACCCCTTACCCTACCTACCATTCCCTTTCCCCTCTTCCCCCTGCCCCTTCAATTTCCATCATTCCCCTACCTATTACTGAAATTCCCCTGCCTCTCTTCCCCTTCTACCCCTTTCCTAACACTCCCTTTCCACCATTCCCTTACCTTCCCTTCCTTTACCACCTCTTCTCAATGCCCACTTTCGCCCGTCCACTTCAATCAAATTAACATGTATAGAACATTTCATCCCTCTATCTTAAGAAGCACCCGGCGTGTAGCTGCCCTTTCCCCCACCTATCCTTCCCCTTCCCCTCCTACACCAAGCCCCTTTCCCTACCACGACGTCTCACACTACTTCTTCCCCTGCCCCTTCCCGCTACCTACCTTCCCTTGACTCCAACTTCTCCCTGCCCCCTTTCCCATGCCCTCCTCGTCACCATTAATATGTATATTCAATATCTTTCTAGATTAATTTTCTATAATTTTTTTCCGTGAATTTCTATCAGTGGTTCACGACTTATAAGAACAGCAACATACGCACCAGCGATTATAGTCCTTCTCAGACTGTTGAACTAATGCTGCACTCTAGCCGTTGTGCATCACATTTCAAACAAAATTTTTAGGGTCTGCCTATTTTTTGGATAAAATTTGGTTTTTCTGTAGGCGCAAAATAAATCTGTCTCTTTTTGTACTTTTGTTACTCACTAATATTAGCTTTCATATGTTTAATCGAAACTTGATTTTGCAGTACGATTTGGATGCATCGCATTCTTGCATAAGCGAGTATATCATAGAATCAAGATAAGGAAAAAAATTGTTGGATGATAGTATACAAATATAGTAGTTGTTGGAGGATTTGTTCTATTTTTATGCTTTTCCACTTTTTTCGGCGTAGTAATTTCAACTATTTCAATCTCTTTGTTAATTCAATGGCGTCTTTAACATTAAAATTACATCGGCGGTGTATCTATGCACTTTTACTATATCTCTATTAGTGTCGAAATGTATATAGTGACTTTTCTCGAAAGCCACCTCACTAACCGCCATTTTTCTCATCGGAAATCGAAAGAGCATGAAATTTTACCAATAGAAACCATGTTTTTGACCGTCAAAATCTTTTCATCTTACACCAGCAGAATAATACGAAAATCATAAATCAAGCGTATTTTCACCAAAGTCACATTTCGGTTACTTTTTCAATATAAAATCAATTGGACTGTTTTTAAAACTTGACCAAACCTAGTTTTATTGTTGTATTTGATTTTCATTAACTTTTGTGCGTGCCAAACGACAAATAAAATGCCAAACGAGAACTTTATACCACTGGGATAAGCTTTAATAACTGTGTCAATTTTTATTCGATTTTGTTGAATTAATTCCCATGATGAATAAAAATGTGCAATAAAAGTGCTCAGACTATTTCGTTCAAATCCCTACATATTCTCATTTCAATACTACGAGAATGCAATTTATAATCTTTTTTTTTCCCCAAATCATTTGAAAATTTTCTGAATTATTGCAGAGAAAATGTGAAAATTTGGCTCGTATTGTAGCACATCCACCAAAAACCTAATATAACCTAATTTCTCAAGATCAAGGTAGACAAAACCGCAACAAAACCTTCAAATGATCGTCCAACCGAGTGATCAATTCAACGAATAGCTGGGAAAGTGGTTTTGTTTCTGATCGAGCAATCTCCGTACGATGCCGAAACCTACCGTCACGTGAGAATATTGCTACCGTGGCTGAAGACCTAAATTCTTCGTCGTTCACAAGGATATCACCTTGGTGAATTTTACGAAAAGAGTTGAGTATACATACCTATATGAACCATTTGACACAAACACTGAAACCCCAAGACCACCAAGCTCGTCGTACGTTGGCTAATTGGACTCTTGAACAGTTGTAAATGGATCCAAATTATGGCAAAACAACTATCTCAGTGAGGAAGTACACTTCTGGTATAGCTCTCATACAAAGCATTTTGTACTTATTTTGTTCAATCGAACATGTTTGAATTAAAGCCATTATTTTTAAAATAATAATTGAGTATTCAATTAACAACAGCAGATAAAACTGTATGAGGCATCGATAGTTCAACTGTCTAGCGTGCGGCCTGACATTTCAGGCAATCTGGGTTCAACACCCGCTCGATTCCAAATTTGTTTAAATTTGTATTTAACTCTTTCTAAGTCTTGTAATCATTACCAAAATTACACAACCCTATATACCATCTAACCATCCAAAAGGCGAAATTCATAATATACATATATGAATAAAATTTAATGTAAAATACCAGCGGTGCCGAGCTCAACGGGGCAAGTGTGCTATTAAAAAATCGATAAATCGACAAAGATCGATCTTCTGGAATATCAATTAATATCGATTTTATCCTTAAATTGCGCAGGACTAAATGCCCACCGACTGATTGTAAATAAAAACAGACATTCAGACACACTGGCGGATATTTTGACGAGCTGCTCACGAATATATAGTACATGTGTATACACTACATAAAATATGCCATGCCTTCTCTATCTGTTACATACATTTAAAAAAACTGAGTATACCCTTGGCCATTCAAGGCAGGGTATAATATTCAAAACTTACTTGTATACACAGCTAAATATTTTATAATTAACATTAAACGCTTAGCAGAAATTATTAATTTTTTATACAATTCCCACAAAGTTTGAAATGGTATTATCAGTTTGTTAGAAAATTTGTAACGCATTAAAGGAGGCATCGTAGACCCCATTAAATATATATATATTCTTGATCAGCTATATAATCTTGATCAGCCGTTGTTGCGCAACTTCTGGGGACCAATTTTTATGGTACCTAAACATCTTTTCATTGAAGTCAGATGTAGTATCTACATTGACCCACCACGACTAATTTTTGTATAAAAAAACTTTTTTATTGTAGTCAATCTACTTAATAATTGATATGGAAGTTCTTTGGGACTTCCCCACTTTTTGGGAAAGTCCCAAACCCACCGCCCACTTCTGTTTTTATGTATAAAACCTTTTTTTATTTAAGTCAATACGAGGGCTGCTATTTATATTTCGGGAACTGGCAGCACTACTGTCAAAAGCTAAAATCTGGCAACACCCTAATAAAGTTTAACATTTTGACAAGTTTGACATGTTTTGATGTATAATTACTATTTGTTTTGTTTACAGTGAGTTAAGAAAAGCAATTTGGAAATTTGGAAAAACAAATGGAAATTTTAAGAGAAGTTTTTCGTTGGATTATTTTTCACAATTTTCGACGTGGATTATCTCAACAAGAATGTGTCAATGAACTCAGTTCTTTGTATGGCGATGAAGCACCATCAAAAACCACAGTATTTCGCTGGTATAGTGAATTCAATCGTGTTCGTAGTTCGGTCGCCGACGAATTCCGTGAAGGTCGTCCAAAATCATCGGTTGTTGTGCCCAAAAACATCGATGCAGTGCGTCTGACTGATAATGCAAGATCGTCATGTTACATATCGTGAGGTAGAGGCATCCTTGCACATTAGTTCCACTTCAATACATTCGATTTTGCATGAACACTTAGCTGCAAAAACAATTTGCTCTCTTTGGATACACCATAATTTATCAATCGCTCAAAAAAAGGCTCGCGTCGTTTGGTGTAAGGAAATGACTAAAAAGTTCGACCGTGGTGCTTCAAAAGACGTGTATAAAATCGTGACAGGTGACGAATCATGGATATATGCGTATGAGCCGGAAACAAAACAGCAATCGACCGTGTGGGTATTCCAAGACGAGCCAAATGCAACAAAAGTTGTTCGTGGAAGAAGCGCAGCGAAGCAAATGATCGCCTGTTTCTTCGGCCGAATGGGTCATGTGGCCACTGTTCCGCTTGAGCAACGTAAGACGGTCAATTCTGAGTGGTACACGACCATTTGTTTGCCGTAAGTATTCGGAGAAATTCGTAAAACCAAATGCCAAAGACGAATCATTCTCCATCATGACAATGCGAGCTCTCACACATCTCGTCAAACAAGTGCATTTTTGAGCAGTCAAAACATCAAATTAATAACTCATCCTCCGTACAGTTCTGGTCAACGATTTACGAGCGTGGAAGAAGCAGTTGAAGCGTTCAAAAACCATGTTTTGGAGGTGTCTCAAGAAGAATGGAAAAACTGCTATGACAAATGGTTTGAACGAATGCAAATTTGTAAAAATGTTATTATTTGCTATTCCCGAAATATAAATAGTATCCCTCGTATTAGCCTAAAATCGATGTGGTTGCTTTTTATGGACATTCTCTTCATATACATGTACTATTAGAAGTGTCCCGCCTACTTTTTGGGGTAGCCACCATACAAACCAAACGCTCACTTTATGCATTTGTATGGAAACCATCTTCAGTTAATTCAATATCAGCTTGAAATTCGATCTTATTGATGATGATCGCTTCACACACATATACTAATGCGCATGTATCGCCCACGTTCTGCCACGCGATAGCCCCTATAGAATCGCACCCCAACCGAAATTGCCGTTTTTTTGTATTTTTTTTTTAAGTTAATTTTTGACAAATTTGGTCCTAAGCAAATAGAGAATGTACATCGGCGTGCTCCATCCACTTTTAAGGATAGCGACCATAGAAACCCACCACTCAGTTTTGGGTTTTTGTAGGAAAAATGAAAAAATTTATAGTCTATGGTGGTTTCTTATAGACAAAAGCCACCATTTACGTTTAGGTTCTTTGGTTTTACTCATTTTTTTTTTTTTTATAACTTCTAAGTACACAATTTGAAAGTTCATGTAAATGGTACTAAACCTTCGGTTCCACCGATGTTAATGTTTCCCCTTGTTTATGCAAATTTTTGGTAGATTTAAGCGTAGTAAATTATATTAGATTAGATTATAGAATTATGTACCAATGAAATTAAGATAAATGTTTTTAAATATTAATATTTTGCGTTACAATGAACTTAAGAATATTGTTCGTCTTACTGGCTTGTGAATGTTTTATACATCAATGTAATGGAGCAAAAAAGAGACCATCAAATAAGAAAAAAACTCCGTTAAAAACACCAATGAAGCCAGGAACAAAAATTGTTGGTGGATATGAAACTACTATTGAAAAAATTGGAGGTTATCTAGTGGCAATGAGATACGATGGAGCTTTTATGTGCGGTGGTTCGCTTGTAACTGAATGGTTCGTTGTTTCGGCTGCTCATTGCGTGGTGGAAGTCATGGATAGCATTGAGCTGTTAACAATTCAAGGAGGAGTTTCGTCTTTGTTTTCGAATAAAAATATCGTAGGCGTTCAAAAAGTTATCTATCCAGCAACTTACAATTCTGATACATTTATAAATGATGTTGCTGTATTAAAATTGAAAAAACGATTAGTCGGCAAACATATACACACAATAGACTTTTGCTCCGAGAATCCCAAGGATGGTGAAATTGTAATCGTATCTGGCTGGGGCTCCAACAAGACCGACCAGGTTTTTACGAATGAGGTTTATAGTGTTGAAGTACCCATTATAAGCCATCAGGAATGTGCTAAAATGTATTATGATGACGTCGCAATAACATCAAGCATGATATGTGCATCAGTATTGGGTAAGAAAGATGCATGTAGTGGTGACTCCGGTGGTCCAATGGTATTGAATGGCGAGTTGTGTGGCATTGTGTCATTTGGCATTGGATGTGCACATGAGTCGTATCCTGGAGTTTACACAAATGTGCGTTATGTATTACCGTTTATACAAAACGCAATAGACAAGCTTTAAATGTTTATATAAAGATAACTAATTGCAGTAATAATAATCATTAAACATGTTTAAGCTTTTTTACTTATCGTACGTCATACACTCTAGACAGGTTGTACGAAGGAAGTTGACAGGAATACACTTATAAAACTCCATCTAGGCTTATCTTGCTTTTTAGGTTTGCTATCTACATCTTCTATTATTTGATACCAACAAATAAATATAAGAAAGAACTGCTGCCGTGTGTGCTCGACTTCCAGATGTTTAACGGTTCTTATTTGAACCATAGATCATGTGCTTTAATTGTCCGATCTGAACTTAAGTGGATTTGTATTAACTAAAAATAATAAAAAAAAAAAATGTTTTCAAAAACTCAAAAAGGGGAGTAGGTTTGCATGGGGCTACCCATTGAAGTGGTCCGACCTAAATCTATATGGAATATTTTGCTAGGATTGACGTCATATCCCATCTTGGTATTTGTAGCTTAATTAATAACAAAGAGAAGAAAATGTCATACAAAAACATTAAAAATTGAGTGCGAGTTTGTATGGGGGATACCACTTATTATGGTCCAATATGGACCTATGTGGTCTGTTTTATTAAGATTCTTATAAGACACTCCATGTTTGGCATTTCTGACGTAATAAACAACAAAATCATAAAAAATAACCCTACAAAAACTTAAAAATGGATGTAAGGTTTGTATGTATGTATGTATGTATGTATCAAAGTGGTTGTGATGTGAACATTTTTTGAAATTCGAATCTATGAATCCGAATCTAAAAGCATTCGATACTTTCTTTAGACGGAGAATTTTTCTCTCAGACTAAATCGACTCGTCTTGCAACGCTGATGACGAATATTTGTATATATTCTATGGGGTCACCGGTGCGTCCCTCGCTATGTTACGTACATTTTGACAGCCCAGGGTATTAAAATTCAGCTTAAAAATTGTAAGTTAACTTTTTAAATTTTAGATTTGAACAGACTCGTGGTGAATATTGTGTGGTGATTTATTGTTTTCTCTCATACATACATACACACTCTCCATAACACAACTAAAATGCGACATCGTGCCACCACAATATTATACCCTACCACCATGCGTGCATCGTCTCCCTCTCTCGTGTAACATGCTGGTAATAACACTGTTTTCAGATATTTAAAGCGTGTATTAAAGCGAGAAAATACATATATAGATTTCTCACTCATACGCCTCTAATCATAAAACAATGCTTACATACGCACTTAGCATGTCTGTTTTTATTGCATTGCTCCATAGGTACTGCATTCTCGCATTTCCTTGCGCGTCGCGTCTTGCATCTTGCTGCTCTGTTTTTAATTGTTTTCAGTTACACTATTTCTATTCAGCATGGTACAATAATAAGATAGTGTATAGAGCGATGCTTCAGGCCAATCAATATGAACGCGTAAGAGAGAAGGAGAAGCACGTGCGCACAAGAAGAACAAGACTAAGAAGGAGTAAAGAATAGCATACGCACAGCAATAAAGAAAAGAAAAGAGTAGCGTGCGGACAACCGTTCAGCACAATCATTCGAAGCGTAATAACGTTTGGCCTGTGAAATACGCAACAGCACGCTCTCAACACGCTACCTTATTAATATTACCATGGTTCCACCTTAGTATGGCATACAAGTATGTATAGACACGCACTGTCATTCTGTTTATTTGCTCTGCATTGATTTGTTTTGGCATATCATATGTGGGGGTATGCATTCTCGAATTTCAGTGCTCCTACTGTAGTATCATTTTCGACAATTAATTTGTACAGAAAATACAGATACATGATGTAAATATACGATATAAATACATATGTAAATATATATGCATACCTTTATTTATAAATGTCTAAATATGTGTTTCTCACTAAGGATCATATTGGTCTATGTGTGACCAGCCGGCTTAACGTAAACAAACATATTTCCAATATGTATGTATATTCGGATCTAGATTCAAGTCTAAAATTTTGATTCTATCATTGCTAAGCGCAATGTGGAATGCTATTGAAAGGTTTGCATAAAACATCGCTCCGTGTCAAGCACTGATCTAGATTTGTGTGTGGATTCGAGTCAAGATTCATGAATTTGAGTTAAGATTTATATTCGGATCTAGATTCAAGGTAAAATTTGTATTCGGAACCGCATTCAAGTATATTTTCGGATTAGTTTGCTTATTTTGGATGCGTCATTAACAAATCTTTGGAAGATCCGGGGTTACGAATCTGGATCTACGAATCTGTATGTGAAATTCGGATGGTCTTTATGTAGATGCATTAATCCGGTGCAAGGTGTAATTCTTGTTCATCTACTGTTTCATTGACGCTGTTTCTGTTGTCATTTTTGAAATTTAAATACTAAATTTCAAAAGTAAATTGATTCTTATGTTCTTGTTGAATCCTAGTGATAAGCTACAATTTGAAATAATTTGTACAATAATTTTGTTAAAAGCATTATTATTCAAAGAATCGGTAAATCTTTACATTAGTGGCTTTTTCAAATTTTGTGTGTTTAAAAAAAATGTTCTTTTTGTAACAGAATAAAACGGGGGAGGTCGATGTAGTTTGCAAACCTTTAAAATTCAATAATTTCGCCAGTGTACAGTATCACCTAAAATTCATAAAGAGGTTTCAGCACTTTAGATTCGTTGAATTTACTCTTTTTTCTGTACATTAATACTTTTGTTTTATTTCTTTCTTGTCAACATTCAAAGTCTTTCCATTGCAGTCTCTATAAACGGTCTTACAAAACGCACATCCGTATAAACTCCTGGAAAATCATTCCCTGCACATCCAATGCCAAAGGACACGATGCCACATAGCTGGCCACGGAGTACCAAAGGGCCACCTGAGTCACCTTCACATGCATCCTTTTTGCCCAATTCACCAGCACACATCATGGTTGAAGTTATTGCGTATTCGTTTAAGTACATTTTTGCACATTTCTGTTTGTTCATAATTGGTACTTCGACACTATAAACTTTCATTGGAAAATTTCCATCATCTGAAACTCTGCCCCAGCCGGATAACTATATCATAACTATATCACCTTCGTCATAATTAGTTCTACACAATTTTATCGTGCGAATATGTTCGCCCATTAATCGTTTACTCATTTTTATCACACACACATCATTGAGCATTGTGTCCGAACTGTAAGTTCCTGGATACATAATTTTAGAAACGCCCACGGTATTTGCCATCTCATTCAAAGACGAAATTCCAACTTGAACTGTAATATTCTCAATGTAGACCATTATTTTCTCTACACAGTGAGCAGCCGAAACGACAAACAATTCCGTTACAAGTGAACCACCGCAAAAAAATTTTCCATTAAAGCGCAATGCCACCAGGTAACCTCCAATTTGCTGAATTGTTGTTACAAGTCCGCCAACAATTCTTGTCGATACCATCGGAGGCTTTTTCACTGACCGTGTTTTTTTACGTGGTATCTTTTTAATTTTTGCTCCATTGTATACATCAATCAGACACCCGCAAATCAATAAGGTGATCAACACCTTTAAGTTCATTATAACACAAAACAGCAAGGGAATAAACGACAACGTACTTTTTAGATTCTTAATAATATATCAATGTTTTATAAATCTGTAACTAATTGAAAATATTTGAGATCGATAAATTAACCATAAAAAATTGATATTTTCTGCTTCCGTTTGTTATGATTGTGAAGATTTCATTGAAACAAAATATGGAGCATTTATAGAGGGAAGACTGATGAAATCCATAACACTAGGTATTATTGTGCATAATAAATAATTGCCAGGATCCACATGCATCTGTAGCAAAAAGTGGTTCCATCTATTGTATAATTTTGGAGTTGGTAAGAATTTACAAGTTTACTTTTTACAAAATTCGAAAAAAAAATTCTATTTGCAATGATTTTAAATGTAATTGAGCGGTCTTAAAATTAGCGCCAAAATTGAGGATTACTTAATTCTACCAAAGTTGATCACAAATCGGGAATCTGTATATTTTCAAACATTTGCAATGCAAAGTGAATGCAAGTGAGAAAAGCCCACTTCAGTGTCCAGCTTACTTGTAGAGGTAGTCTCCAAAAAAACCAATCGCCCACTTTGTGCCTAACCTCTTAAAAAATGGAATGAAGTCCTTAAATTATGATTTGTATTCAATAGACTTGACAGCCATTTGTTAGTGCTTGTGTTCCACGGTTCCACCGAAGATAATTTTTGTTTTCTTCTTCTAAGTTAAGTTCAGTTAAGTCAGATCAAGATATAATCGAATCACCTAGTCCGAAATGTAGCTTGCTGGAAATACCTTTCACCAAGCTCGTCGAGACTCATCGCTCTAGCCATGTCCGTATCTCTGTTTGTCTATTTAATATGAAAGAGCAACATGAAATGCTATATGATATTTAAATCACAATATCAATTTAAATAACAGTTATTAAAAGATAACCGTTTTCACTGTTGTCAAAATATAGCAGTTTTGACAATCACTAGTGAAAGCATATTTACAAAACTGCTTCTTTCACAGTATACAACGGATTGTGATTATAAACCATTATGATTATATACCATTTGCAAGGTATTCATTTGCATATTCATCTTTTGATATTTTGAGCGCAAAATGCTTAAACAATCGTTACTTACCCAACGAATCAACACACATATAGGCTATACATGAAATACGAAGTGTAACAATGGAGGAGTATTGGTCATTCAGTTTGTTACGTAACATTTTTCAAGTTATTGTAATAGTGATCAATATAAATATTAAAAACAAGAAACAACTTTAACGTCGGTTGTACCGAAGCTCTAATACCATTCACATGAGATTCTCAATCGTATTGGGAGTGGTTTAGTATAGAGTGTGTGTGTGAAGCAATCATCTATCAAGTTGACATGCACTTAACTGAAGAAGTTTTTCATACAAAAGCAAAAAAGTGTGCAGTGTATTTGTATGGCAGTGTGACGCTTCACATATACATAAAGTGATGTACGAGTACCTATATGTGAAGCGTCGGTCCATTAGAAGCTGCTATATCAAATATTAAATTGATATTAACTACAATAAAAAAGTTTTTCATATAAAAAGTCAATAGTGGGCGGGGTATTTGTATGGAGCTACCCCATACAGTGGATGTGGTGGGTCAATATCGTTACTCTATTTTAGACTCAGGAGCAATTACCTTAAAAGAGGAAATAGAACGGGAGTAAAAGTTAAATTTAGAAACCGATATGTTATTGGAACCTTTAAGAGAAGAATTAATATATGATTTTATATTATGTTCATTCGTATCAGAAGACAGGCGAGACATAAACACACATGTGTGATTTTGTGTAAATGACGGGCCAGCAGACATAGCTAGTCATAGCTTCTACAACAGAATCAGTTGCCAAGGAATTATTATGAGGCACAACAGTGCAGTCTTCAGCAACTACCAGACGGTCTGAGAAACCACTAGTTGGCGTTGGTGTCAATTTCCATTGGCACTAAGGTTGACTTCTCAGAAGGTACTAAGTAGAGTGCTGCATGACTTAATTCATTCAAGCTGCTTTATGAATATTAATTCATTTAAATTCAATTCTTGAATGCAAAACATTCTAAACATTCAATATTCATTTCATTCAATGCAGAATATATTCAACTTCACTAACATTCACTTTGAATGACCGAATGAAACGTCAATTCATTTCACTATGAATGCAAGGTTATCCGAAACATTCATGCATTCATTCGAATGCGTTGTAGGTTCGAATATATTCAGCTGCCAGTCGCTTAAGATGCTAACACGAACACTTTCAGCAGCCGAAGGCTTTCTGCACCCGAACAACAGGTAGCTAGTTGCTTATAAGTAGAGTAAACGAGATGGAAAGAGATATTGAGAGAGATGGGAAAAGATTCTGCAGTGTTTGAAATGAATTCTTTATGCTTGGTTGGCTTTTATCTCTACTAGCAGCTGGTTTATTTCACTGGAGTGGAAAATTAAACGTTGCTTTCTCTTTTCTCGGTTTTTTTTATATCCAATCCTCTCAGTTGTAGTGAATATATGGCACTTGATTAATCCTGGAAAGGACTATGTGAAAAAATAGGTGATCCAGTCAATTTTTTGCATCGGAAATGAAATCAGCAATAGTTCGCACTGAAATAAATCCAAAACAGATGACTTCCTCAAATACCATCTTCCCGCATCAATTCCCAAGATTTTGTTAAAGAATATTTCTTCTTTTACGGGAGCGCAATGCTTCAGACTATACCATTTTAAGCTAATCCTCTCCAGAAAATGGCACAAAAAAGAAGATATTCCAGAAACTGATGGCGGTTTCCTGAAGTATGGAATTAGTCTGAAAGAATTGTAATGAGGATATGCCACTTGGTCAATCCAGGGATGGATTATGTGGGATATACATGTTCCAATAGGTTTTTGGAATGGGCGCTGCAATCAGCAATGGTTGGCACTAGAATAGATACAAATCTATTGACTACTTAAAATTCCATGTTCCCGCCTCAATTCCAAAGATCTTTGTAAGAATCCCATATCCTGTTGTGGGAGCCCAATGATTCTGACTACCTCCCACTCTCTCGAATGGTTTTTTGTACCATTTTAAGCTAATCCTCTCCAGAAATTGGCATTACAAAGCAGAATTCTGACAACACCATGTGTTCCCTTCGAATGTTTTCTTAGTATCCAAGCGTTATAGCCAGATGTGCCACCAAATCGATATCTAGTAACATTTTCTGGAGAGGATTGTCTTAAAATGGTACTTAAATGGCCCCAACGAAATTTTTAAAGTTTTCCAAATATTTTGTTGTAAAATCTTTTATTTTCATTCTGACTCAGAATACAAGGTCTGTCTCAAAAGAAAAAGTACTTTTTAAAAAACTTTCTGGTGGAGCCACCTACTGGTAGGTACGTGCGTTAGAAAGCAGCATCCTTCACTGACATCTTGTAAACATTTTCTTGACAATCGGACTACTACAAGCGAAGTTATAGCGCTAAAAGTGACAGTATCTTTTGGGAATCGGTCGAAAAATGAATCTCGAACAAAGAGCAAATATTAAGTTCTGTTTTAAACTTGGCAAAACGTTCCAAATGATGAAACAAGTTTATGGTGACAAACGTGAATTCATATAAAATGAGTCGAAATCTTCGTTGCGTTATATGGAAATGGAATTAAATATTTCCAAAGATTCGATTCATCTCATTTTGACGGAGAAATAGGGTCTACGGAATGTGTGTACACAGTTTGTTCACAAACAAATTCACTGACGACCAAAAATTGCTCCGAATCCAACATTCTAAGGACTTGATTAAAAAGTCGAGAAAGGACGAAAACTTCAAGTATTCGGTTGTGACTGGTGATGAGACGTGGTGCTTTTAAAATGATCCCGAAACCAAATGTCAAAGTGCCGAATGGAAGCACCCAGACGAGCCAAAACCGAAAAAAAGTCGTCTTGAGAAGTTAAAAGCGAAGACAATGTTAATTTGTTTCTACGATTTCGAGGGCATTGTACAGCGAGAGTTCGTCCCACCTGTCCAAACGGTTAATGTTGTATTTTATCTGTTATGAAGCGTTTTCTGTCGCGTATTCGTCGTGTTCGACCACAATACCATGAGCCAGGGAGTTGGCGTCTGTTGCACGATAATTTCTCACCAAAAATTTTTACCATCAACCATTCACTGTACTCGCCTGATTTGGCTCCGTGTGACTTTTATCTATTTGGAGAACTTCATTTGCCGATGAAAGGACACCGCTATGAGGACATTGAAGCCATCCAAAAGGCGTCAACCGGCATTCTCAAGGACATTCCGAAAAATGACCTAAAAGACTCATTCGAAATGCTTATTGACCGTGCAAAACGTTGTAGCGAAGCACAAGAAAACTATTTTACATAAAAAAAAAAAAACTTTTTGCAAAATATTAAATTTTTGTTGTTCTTTTTTTTTTCGAACAGTCGTGTTTCGTTTGCGACACACCTTGTATAACGCGGAAGTGAATAAAATTTACAAATATTGTCTTATCCTATCTCTACTTCTACATATAGTGGCAGCAGACATCGCGTGAGTGACGTCTTGAGTAAAGAAAGACTGAATGTAAAATTCATAAATAGGTTTCAGCGCTTTGGAACCAATGAAGTTAATATTTTATCTTCTGAATTATTGTTATAGTTTTATTTTTTTGCTGTTTACATTTAAAATATTTCCATTGCTCCTTTTATAAACGGCAATACAAAGCGAACATCCGTGTATACTCCTGGAAACAATTCATATGCACATCCAATGCCAAAGGACACGATGCCACACAACTCGCCATTGAGTACCAAAGGACCACCTGAATCACCTTGACATGAATCCTTTTCGCCCAATACACCAGCACACAGCATGCTTGAAGTTATTGCGTTTTGATTTAAATAATATTGTGCACATCGCTGTTTGTTTATAATTGGTACTTCAACACTAAAAACGTTGGTAGGAGCTTGTCCTCCTGGCGAGAGTCTACCCCAGCCAGATACCAAAACGACATCACCATCCTTATAATTAGTGTTACACAATTTTATCGTGTGAATATTTTTTCCGACTAATGGTTGCATCAATTTCATCACACACACATCATTGAGCATTGTCTCCGGATTGTACGTTGGTGGATACATAATTTTTAAAACACCTACGATATTTGTCTTCTCATTCAAAGACGAAATTCCACCTTGTATTGTTATTTTTTCAATTTCGTCCATTATTCTCTCTACACAATGAGCTGCTGAAACGACAAACCATTCCGTAACGAGGGAACCACTGCACATAAATTGACCATTGTATCTCATTGCTACCAAATATCCTCCAATTTGCTGAATTGTCGTTACATATCCGCCAACAATTTTTGTCGTTACCATCTGAGGCTTTGCCAAGACCGGTGCTCTTTTACGTGCTAACTTTTTAATTGTTGCTCCATTGTATGTAACTATCAGACATCCGCAAATCAATAAGGTGATCGCTGCCTCTAAGTTCATTATAACACAGAACAATAAATGAATAAACCGCAACGTATTCTTAATAATTTATCAATACTATATAAAAAACTGTAACTAATTCAAAATGTCGATATAACCATGAATAATCAATATTTTCGGCAAACCGTTTATTATGAAGATTTAATTATAACTATTTTATTATGGTGTATCAATATAAAATAAATCGATTTTTCCCGATTTATCAATCATTATACCATTCATGCATAGTGTGAAATACTATTATCAGTTTGTCTGAAAATTTGTAGACCCCATAAAATATATATATTCTTGATCAGCTCGACATTTTTTGGCCACCAATTGATATGCTATCCAGTTGAAATACTGCACATATACTTCTTTTTATTGAAGTTTAACAGACTATCGAGAGTACCCTTTTTTAGGGTGGCCCCCATACAAACCAACTGCCCACTTTTGTGTTATTGTATGAATATTAGGTTGAAATGCAATTTGGTGCATTTTTATGGTGAGCCGGTCAACATACATAGAGAAATGGGCGTGGGCCGCAAACAGCTTACTTTTATCCATTTGTATGAAAAACGTCAATATCAACTTGAAATAGGATGCCATCTTATAGATTGTCGCTTCATACACATCTACTAGTTTGCGTGCACCGCCCCCTTCTCGGAGTAGCCCCTATACAATCACACACGTTTATGTTTTACAATACCATTTAAATTTCGTGTGAATGGTATTAGACCTTCGGTTCAACCGAAGTTAATTTTTTTCTTGTTTCTTTTTTTCTTTCTGTGTAGTTATAAGAAGTAAAAACAAAATGGTTAATACACATTAGGTATGGTTCGTTATTTATGATTTTGGTTTAATATTTAAGAAAAAACCAAATTTGACACAACTTAGTTATTTTTTGTTAATGAAAAGACTTGCAATGAATTGGATCGGTGCTATATTACTACTTATTTGCATAAGCTCAATAAAATGTCAGTCTAGTGAAAGTGAAAGTGAAATTGATGGTAATGAAAATGAAGGTCGGATCGTCGGCGGCTATAATGACACAATCGAAAATGTTGGAGGTTTTCTCGTTGCACTGCGATTTAATGGAAAGTTCATATGCGGTGGTTCCTATGTGGCCGATCGAATAGTTGTTACCGCCGCCCACTGTATATGGAATCGTAGATCTACAATTCATTTATTTACGGTCCAGGGTGGAGTTACTTCACTAAAAGAAAATTCACCTCGAATACAAGTAACTAAGGCCTGCATCCCACGTGATTATGATTCCCCCCCTTTTCACATGGATGTTGCAGTGTTAAAACTGAAATCAAAATTAACTAATAAAAAAGTTCGCCTCATATCCCTTTGCACCAAACCGCTAAATGTGGGAAATATTGTAAAAGTGTCTGGATGGGGACGCACTCAACAAAATACTGCAAATGTAGAAAAAAAACTTCTTTCCATAGAGGTGCCTATAATATCGGAAATCATATGCCGTGAGATGTTCTCTAACACGAGATTGCAAATAACAAAAGCCATGGTATGTGCTGGAGTTATGGGTCAGAGAGACTCTTGCCAAGGTGACTCAGGAGGGCCTTTGGTATATAAATCTCGACTGTGTGGTATCGTTTCTTTTGGTAAAGGCTGTGCAAACGAAAGTTTTCCCGGTGTCTATACGAGTGTTTTTCGTACTTCAAAATTTATCAAGCAATCTATTGCAAAGCTTAAATGAGTTGTATACTTTTTTCTCGTTGTACGAACATCGATGTTCTAATTTGATAGAATTGGACAGCATATGAAATACTTAGTTCAATACAAATGTATCAGACTATTTATAATAATAAATTTATATGTGTATGCTGTAATTCTTTTTATGCTTATAAAATATTATCATTGGCGTAATTGATTGTCAGTTGTTCAGGCGATCCAGCTCTGTAACTACGGAGCGAGCCCTGGTGTTTCGGTTGTCTTGTTCCTCCAGCGTAGTCTATGTCATCCAATGCTTTATCAATTGTTCTGTACAAGTCATAGTCTAGAGCTATAAGGAATAACAGTGGACATGGAATGTAGCTTTGTCGGAAGTCGCAACTTTCGCTGAAGGCTTCACTGTCCTTACCTTTGTTCTGTACACTGCATTATGCTACGGAGTAGAGCAAATTATTTTGTCCGGCATTCTGATGTTTTGAAAATTGGTCAGATTTGGCAACGCTACTGTCATTTGTGCTCAGTTTGGTTTGCCATTTTATCATGAGACTACCGCCAGAACAGCGCTTGCAAATTGGAAAATTTATTTCGAAAATCATGATTTGGGAATGTTTCCATTCGTTACGTCCAACGGTTTACGGTCGACTAATTCGGTTAGCTATGGATTGTTTTCGCACCACGTATTCTCTAAATGATAATACACACCGCAAAGACGTCGTAAAATTGCTGCTGTAGAGCGTAGTATTGAGGAGCACCCGCCATCGCGCGCAGAAATTTGAGCTGCGGTCACAAACTTTGTGGAACTTTTGACATTAAGAATTCGGAATGGACCAGTCAATTGGCCACCCATGTCGTGCGATTTAAAGACTTTGCATTATTTTCTCTGGGTTTTTAGGTGAAGTCATTAGTTTATTCGAACAATCCAGCATCTTTGGATGACTTAGATGTATGTTGTTGCGCATTTTTTGGGTATCAATTTTTATGCTATCCATTTGAAATTTTGCACATACGCATCTTTTTATTGTAGATTAATAGAGTATAGAGATTGACCCACCACGCCCATTTTTTGGGGTAGATCCCATACAAACCCACTGCTCACTTCTATGCATTTGTATAAAAAAAGTCAATATCAACTTGAAATTCGATAAGGCGGCATCTTACACATCTACAACATCATACACATACTTCATATACATATACTAGTGGGCGTGTACCGCTCTCTTTTTGGCGTAGCCATTATTTAAACCAACACTTTTATGTTTTACAATACTATTTAAAATTTCGTGTGAATGGTATTAGAGATTCGGTTCAACCGAAGTTAACGTTTCTTCTTGTTTTTTTCTTCACTTTAATGCGGCTGGTCATCCCAAAGAACTGAAAATGAATTTCGTAAATGCACGTAACTCACTCTGAATACACCAAATGTTCTCTGCTTCCTTCATTCATTCATTCCATTTTACACATTCATTCACTCAATTTCATTCCTTCTGAGTGTCGATCGTGTCACACTCAATTAAACTCAAAGATACGAAATTCGATACTGCAGTTGATACACTTCAGCTCCTAGAACAATTGGCACCGGACCAGATTGCCAAAATTCTTTGTCTGCTAACGTTATCCCTTCAAAGGCAGCAAACAGTACTGATGGTCCCCGAGTCGTGTAGTTTTAAGGCCAAGGCGCCTCACCACACGTTCACAAATAGTGGAAGTGGGCATGCAGGGGTCCCACAGAGGTCGTTCATAAAAGCCTCTGCCATTTACGATGGCTTTAAACATCGCAGAGGGTCTCAAAACTACCCTACTGGCGGTGGCGATGATCGAGCGCGGCCGTTGCGTTCCATTGTCCGCTCTCTCTGCGGATTTTTGGCTCTTTTTTTGCTGCTGAGTCGTCTTCAGCTGCTTTGCTGGCGACCTGGGCCCTGTAGATATAGGCGACCCTGGCGCAGTAGCTGATACTGATACACCCAACTTCTACTTCCTCATCTCACTCCAAAATGGGAGTTAGTTCTCTCTATCCATCGCTTGAAGTCAAAACAGTAGACTGGCGTGGAGGAGAAGAACAAGGCACGGCAGAAGTTGAGGTTACAAACTGCTTGTCTTGGTACCGACCTCCGTGCAGCAGCTTATTGTGGTCCTCTCTACACTCTACGCAGTTGTAGCGGCTTTTGCACTGCCTTGCCACATGGTGTGAATGAAAAGATCTCGGAAACTATAAGATATAGAGACATCATGTTTGGATATTTAGATTCTTTACCATCTTCAGATAACTTGTATAAACTGAACATGCCAGCCCAGCTTAAAGTGTTAACTCCTTAATAACGTGACTCCCATTTTTAAGTTTTCGTATGAAAATGTGTTGGTTTTGTTACTAATTACGCTAGAAAAGCAAAATTTGGTGTAACTATCGTAAATCCTATTTTTTTTTTATTTTTTTTTTTTTTTTTCTAAATTATGCTATTTTTGGCCTTAAATTTGGCCTACGTTACGTCAACCCTTACAAAATTTTTCATATAGGCCCAGATAGTAGCACTTTAAGGGGCAACGCCATGCAAACCTGACCCCAATTTTTTATTTTTTGTGTGTAATTTCTTCATTTTTATACTCTTCACACGTAGTATGCATATAATATTATATCGAAATATATTATATATACGCAGATTTTTTCTAGCAAGTGTATATCGAAAATTTTTCACAAAGTTTTTAAAACAAAATCTATATATTCTTCGAGAAGAATTGAACTGTCTTTCGCCTGTCTGCATCTTGTCTGTGAGAATCAAAACTATTCCCTCACTTTTTAAGCTACCGATATGAGATCAGGTATGCAGTCTCCTCATGTTCATATGCTGAACATAAGTCACAATGACAACCATGCGACGCTCATTTTTATGGGTAGCCCCCATACAAACCCACCGCTTTGCGGTATTTGTATGATAAACTTTTCTATTTCAGCCAATATCAATTCGAAGTGATGGCTTCGTATAGTATGAAACTTCAGATAAATATTATTGTGCATCCGGGGGAACGCCCACTTTTCGGTGCAGCCCTCAGTCAAACTCACCGTCCACTTTTTGGGATTTTTCTTGGAAAACTTTTTTATTAATATCAAGTTGAAATGCGATTAGGTGGTTCTTAAGGACGGAAATTTCATATGTACATAAATGGGCGTATTTCACCCAGTTTTTGGGATAGACCCCATAGAATCCTTGACCATTTTTCGATTGCTTTATGACAACTTATCTATTTCAGTCAATATCAACTTGAAACTCAATCTGATGGCTTCTTATGGACGGAAGCTTCACATATATTAATGGGCGTGTCTCGCACACTTTTGTTAGTAGACCTTAAATTCAACCGCCCATTTTGTGGTTTTTTAAGTAAAACGTTCCTATTTTTTTTCAACTAGCCACATCAAAAATGAAATCACTTGATAGTTATTTGTTAGATGCTTATGTAGAGTATCGAAGGTTTAGTTTTGCCGAAGTTAACGTTTTCTCTTGTTGTTTTTAATTTATTCTAATTTTTATCAATTCAACTAACATATCCCGCATGTAGAGATCGGAACACTAAACAATAAAATCTATGGTTGATATGATGAGAGTTAAACAAGGTACAGGGTATCTCGAAGTCGTTCATTCTGGTTTTTATACCATTCACACATAGTGTGAAATGGTATTATCAGTTTGTTTGAAAGCATGTAACGCATTAAAGGAGCCATCGTAGACCCTATAAAGTATATATATTCTTTATCAGACGAGACGAATCGATCTAGCTATGTCCGTCTGACTGTCCGCCTGTATGTTGTTGCGCATTTTTTGGGGACCAATTTTAATGCTATCCAGTTGAAATTTTGCACATACACTTCTTTTTATTGCAGTTTAATAAAGTGTCAGGGTTGTCCCGCCACGCTCACTTTTTGAGTAGCGCCCGTACAAATCCACCGCCCACTTTTGACTTTTTGTATGAAAAATTTTTTTATTGTAGTCAATATCAACTTCATAATTGATATGGTAAGTTCTAGTGGTTGAATGGTTGACATATACATTAGTGGGTGGGACCCGCCCAATATTTGCCCAATTATGACTTTTTGTATGAAAACTTCTTTATTAGAGTCAATATTGGGTTGAAATGCGATATGGTGTCATTTTATAGACAGGCGCTTAATATATATATACTAATGGGCGTGTCCCGCCCACGTTTTGGTACAGACCCACCGTGCAGTTTTGTGTTTTTTATGAAAAAATATAAATCCCATATAAATCCACAGCTCATTTTTATGCATTTGTATGGAAAACGTCAATATCAACTTGAAATTCGGTATGGCGGCCTCATACACATCAACTACATCGCTTCATACACATCTACTAATGGGCATGTACCCCCATTTTTTCGGGTAGTCCCCATTTAAACCCTCACTTTTATGTTTTACAATAATATTTAAAACTTCGTGTGAATGGTATTAGAGCTTCGGTTCAACCGAAGTTAACGTTTTTTCTTGTTTTTTTGTAAAATCATTGCACCTCGATTATGTTTGCTCATTAACAAATTTGTTGAAATCCAAATAAAAGCTATTTGGAAATAAGTAATCTTTACAATTTGAAGTGAAGAATCAAAAAAAAAAAAACAAACAAACACATAAAAGGGAACAACCCAAATAAAAATTAATTTCAACATTGTGTCCGATAGTGATCAATAACAGTCAACATATTGTACTTCTTTTCATTTTTTTTTTTTTCTTGGACGATGTTTTTCTTGCGGATCATTGATTCATTGATCGTATAAAGCGCAGTTATGCGGGTCAAGAAGAGCAAGAGACCACCTGGTGTCGGCCAAAAGTGTTTTGCTAATTGCGAAGTCTTCGTTTGTACTTTCTTCTTTTGCTCGGCCTCGTCTCTTGGAACATTTGTGCACAAATCGATATCGAAAATCTTGCCGGGAATGAGAGTCCGACCAGTAGGACCAAGATGTGGTGGAGTAGGAGGACTGTTGCAATGAGAAGCTATCGAGGCAACAAGGTGATGATATCAGCATGATCGAGCACTTACAAATGATTATTTTCATCTTACTGACTGCGGCTTTATTTAAAGTTATGTTTCTCATTTATTGTAAGCAATGCGGCATGAAATCGGTTTTATATTTTGATTTTCTATGTTCAACTTTAATTAACAGATTTCTTCTTTTTTTCAACATTTGTATTTGTCGTTTGAATACATTTTTTTGCATTGTCATCTCTAGCTCACAGAGTTCATGGGCTGCAAATAAAAGAAACATAAATTACATTTAAGGCGATTAAATTGCGTTCATTCAGATCGGTCTCGAATTACAACTAAGCTCAGTTTTCTAACTAATTGCTTAATGTTGTGAATTTGGTTATAAAAAAAAAAAAAACATAAAAAGAAAAAAAAAACATGCACCATAAGTACTACTCGGGAACAAACACTATTTCTCAGAGTTTTTAAATCTTTAAATATTTCCGCCAATTGGCAACTTCATTTTAATTAACCGAGTTAATCTCTTTAGCAAACAAAACCATCGCCGAATACATTTTGTTCACTAGCTGACTCAAATTTTTATGACTTTCTTTCCCAAACCTAATTTTCAATTTACCAAACTAATTAACAAGAAATTTTATTGGCTTTTAACTGTCCAAACACTCGATGCGCTCATTGAAGTTGAATAGACTCGCACTCACTTCAAACAACAATAGGTATCTAAGTATTGATCAACTGTTTGGTATTCGGTATTCGGTGTTGAGTTGAAGATTTGTTTTTCTACTTCTGTTTATTTTGGGTGCGTCAGTGAGTTAATTCTCTAGAAATCCAGTTCAACTTCAAACAGCGACGTCTGTGTTGCTGCCAATGGTGCTAACTCTTTCGGCATTCCGTACTATACAAACAATAAGGTAGGCTCTATAAAATGTATTGTATTGTATCGCACCAACTGTGTACTCAAGTAAAAATCAAATTAGAGAATAAGATTTTGTGACTTAATCACTCAAAGTCATAAGATGACCAGAACTCAATTCGAAATACAGTTTATAAACTTTTTGCAAGCTAAATTTATAGCAATTGAAATTTTAATTGTGGCATTTAATTTTTAATATACCTATATATCAGATTAACTATTAAATAAAATGGATAAACAATAAAATGGGTGACTAAATACCACCGGAGATAAGTTTCTGGATGAATAAAGCACCAAGTATATTTCTACGTTTTTCTAGTGTAGGCAGATTGATTAAATTTAATCGATGTGTATAAGGCGGTAAATTTATACTAGGATTCCATCCCAAATTACGCAAAGCAAAAAGAAGAAACTGCTTTTGAACAGATTCTAACTGTACCTTATAAACTTAGTATTGCGGATTCCAAATACAACAAGCATTTTTAAGTATTCGGCGGAAGAATGCAGTGAATAAAAGTTTCGTAACGTAAGGATCACTAAATTCCCTCGACCATCGTTTGATAAAGCCAAGCAAACCCATTGCCCTATTACAAATAATATCAATGTGGGAAGAGAACAAAAGTTTTGGGTCAAAAATAACGCCAAGGTCATTAATTAAAAATACACGCACCAGCGCAGATCTTTCGATAAGAAATACAGATAAAATAGGTATTCTACGACAGAAAGTCATTACTTTGCATTTATCGAAATTTAGCACTCGGCCATTACGACGACACCAGTTATGAAGTATATTTAAATCAGATTGTAACAAATCATAGCCCTCAGCACCATTGTAACTCAAACATAACTTAACATCATCTGCGTACATCAGTGTATGACAGTAAGATATGTTATCAGGCAAATCATTAATGTACAATACAAATAGAAGGGGTCCAAGGTGACTACCCTGAGGTTCACCTGAAAATACATCAATTCTGTGAGATAAGGTGTTATCAAATACCACACATTATGAACGGGAATCCAAATAGAATGTGATCCATTTGACTAAAGCTTGAGGAAAACCTAAACATTCAAGTTTGTAAACCAAAATCCGATGATTAACACAATCAAAACGCCTTACTAAAATCGGTGTAAATAACGTCCGTCTGTAAACCATTGCTAAAGCCTTTGTTAACCAATGTCGTAAGTTCCAATAGATTATTAGAAACTGATCTATTTCTAAGAAAACCATGCTGTGCAGAAGAAAAAAGAGGTTTACAGTAAAATTGTTGTTGATCGGTAATTACCTTTTCAAAAAGTTTAGGAATTGCGCATAACTTTGCAATACCTCTATAATTAGCTATATCCGATTTACAGCCTTTTTTATGAAGAGGAATTATAAAAGATTCCTTCCATATATTAGGTACTGTACATTCTAAAAGAGATAGTTGAAAAAGGTGTAGTAAAGGATCACACAGTGAAAATGCACACTTTTTAAGTGCAGCTGAAGGAACATTATCAGGACCACAAGAATAGTGAATTTTGAGTAGAAGTAAATGTTTAAGTAGCGAATCTTTAGAGATAGTAGGGTTTGGTATATTATGCGCATAACCATTTGAAACAGAAACTTCGCTAAGGGGGTAGCTAGTAGACGAGTAAACTGATTGAAAAAATTGTGCAAACAAATTGGATGCTTCTTGCGAAGAAGTAGCAGTAGAATTGTTAAAGAACATACTCGAAGGATAGGAATACGAATTTCGCTTAGAATTTACAAAACGGAAAAATGATTTTGGGTCATTTCGAATGTTGTTTTTAATTCTAACTAAGTAGCATTTGTATGCTTTTTTATTAGCCGATTGAAAATTTGCACGTGCAACTGCATAACTTGCGTAATTTAGAAAAGTTTTGGTTTTTAAATATCGCTTATAATACCTTGATTTTATGTTTTTTAAATGACACTACTGACGTGTGAACCACGGGGGATTAGACGAACATATCGGTGTAAAGAAAGTTACACATTCATCAAAATATTGAGGTAAAACATCATAAAAAACATAACAAGCGCTTTCTATGTCACGGCTATAAAATAGATTTGACCAATCGGTGTTAAGCAAAAGAGAATTAGCTTAATAAAGTCAGTTTTCTTAAAGCAACGACGCATTGAGCTTGAGTTCTCTAGCTGCAATGTGGCAAATTTAAAACCATTTTCAGAGTTGGGTGGTATTTAACCTCAGGATTGGAAACTGGACAAACACATATAAAGTTCTATCCACAAATATGAGGTCAAGCAATCTATTAGAGCAGTTAAATATGCTATTAATTTGATGCAGTGACAGATTACAAATATTGTCAAAAAATTGTAAATGCACTGATGGAATCAATGACCAGGAGTTTTCACAATTAATCCAGGCCACCTTGGGAAGGCTAAAATCACCCATAACAATAAGGTAATCGTTAGAGTTTAAAGAATTATAAATGCATTGAATAGCCGAAACGCTAGCATCAGATGCAGGCGGAATGTATGAACAAGTAATAAATAATCGGCAGCTCAAAAATCGGATAACAACACATATGAATTCAATATCTGTTGAAAAATCTCCAAGGTACATTTCGCAAGCAAATCTAGACTTAACAGCAATAAACACCACCTTTATACGTGCGTCGATCCTTGCGGAAAATTGAAAAATTATCAGATAATATTTCAGAGTTTAAAATATTAACATCTAACCAAGTCTCGGTAAATACAAGAATATCAGCATCAATGCCAGTACTTTTAAAATATAAATTAATTAATTTGCTTTTTAAGCCTCTTACATTTTGATAATTAATTATAAGAGGACAATTTAATTTAAATTAAGAGTATTAGATGTAGATGTATTAGATGTAGATGTAGAGGTTCCGGCCAGTTGTTGAGGTAAAACTGCAGTTGGTTTTGTCGATCTCGGTTATTTTCTTTGTGTATATTCCTTAAACAGTGTAAACTCTGGCCAAAAACTAGCACTGCAGATGAGGTCGAAAAATTCGAACGGACACACAGTTTAAATGACGCGATGTTCCTTGAATAATTGAATGAAAATTTCTGCACCGCTACCTTAGAAGGAGTAATGCAGCTTTTGCAAGTTATAAATTCCAAAATATCTTCCAAAATTGTTGCTTCAGTGAAGCGAGATTTTGTTCTGTGTTCCATATTACGTGTAACAACAGGATCGTTGGCAAGAACAAGTGGAGCCGGTAACACTGGCGCCGCTGGTTCCTCTGACAGCGCTTCTTACTGCATGGTTGATTCAGCGAGTGTTGTAGCCGCAGAATTTACAACTTGCGTTGAGGATTCAGTTGAATTAAATTCTGGTTCAGGCGTTGACAAAATTATTAACGGCGACTCTGAAGGAGCAGCCAAACAATTTGCTGGTAAAGCCATAGGTTTGGACTTCTTCCTTCTGGGCGATTGTTGAAAATCGTAGTCACCAAACAATTTCATATTTTTATTAAACTCATTTGAGAGTAGTTTAACAGTTCTATTTATCGACGAAACACTATTTCGAACAGTGTTAAACATTCGGCTAAAATCAGCTTCAAGTCGAATGCATCGAGGACAAGACTAACGTAAGCCCCTCGGTTTTTCCATGTCCAGATTAGTAAGTCGGTCGTTAATCGAGCCATTTAGGTCAGCACATCATTGTTTTTTATAAATAATAAATAATTAAATTTACATCTGAGTCATTTAATTTCAATCTGCCAGTTTTTTCCTATATCCCCGATATGGAAAAAACGAATATGTTTTGAAAGAGGTCTATCAAATAACAATATATTTCATTTTCATAATGAAATCTTTTACTTACTCCTTCGATCCGATTAGCATGTATACAACATTTCATCCCTCTCTCTTAAATGGTACCCAACGCGTTGCTGCCATTCCCCCTGCCTCTCCTAACTTTACCCATCCATTCCTATGGTCCCTTATCCTACCTCCCATTCTCCTACCCTCTTCACCCTGCCCACATTAATTACCATCCGTCCCCTACCTCCCGTTCTAATTCCCCTGCCCCTCTACCACTTTCCTTTCCGCCAAACAATAGCAAACTCTGAATATAAATTTTACGAAATAAAATAAGAAAATTAAATTACAAAAAAATCAGTTGACAATTGTTGTCGACCTATAAATACAGATTTTTCATTTTTCTCGGCCAAAGCGCCACCTACCGGGTACAAAGAAAAGGTATGCAAACCGGAAGGCCATACGAACATATAGTGTGAATATGAGATGAATAGCTTCAGTGGAACGATTTTCTATATTAAGATATTCAAAAACTTTTGCCAAGTTATAACCGAAACATAGAGCGATTTAGGAAAAACTCGTAATGTGGCTTGCCAGCAAAATGATTGTTGCACTTCATGGTCAGAAAGTATCGCCAAAGAAAAGGTGCAGCCCGACATTCCGTTGTGAGGATGGTGGCCCTCGTCTAAAATGAAAATTAATGTCGGAAGTTGCATTAGAAAATGTACATTCAACGCCATTTTTAATACACGCTGCTGCAGATTCAGCCAAAACGTCAAAGGACATTAACATGATTATATAATTTAAAAAAAAAAAACTGCCAGTACTGATGCGATTGTTCAACTCAAGTTAAATAAGCCGTAATGGCTTAACAAAGCAGCAAGTAAATACGAAAGCTTAAACAATATGCATGTGACATTTACTTTAGTTAATCAAAATGTAGACCTGTCGAAATCGTTTGTTCCGAAAACGGGGCAAGAGTTCCATTACAAAACTTATTAAACCATACCGCTTTCCGAACATTGTCAATGTAAGGGGACGTCGGTGAAATACTTACACACGTCAGACAATGTACACTTATTTTTAGCTACGGGTTTGTTGGATCCTAATCGATTTATAATCTTTTGAAAATTGCATTTATTAGAGAATGTAGAGCCCTAATATTAAAAGAAATAGATATTAAAAGCATCCGATTCAAAACCTATAATATTGCTTACGTACATATGTATGAAACAATAATATTTGTGCAATATAATGAACTTATGGACGGCAGTCTGTGGAGCGAAACCCACTCAGTTGCTAAAGAAGTTTCTAAAGAAGTTGCTAAAAGAGTGACATATCAATCAATACAATACATAATACAAAAAACAAGAAAAAACGTTAACTTCGGTTGAACCGAAGCTCTAATACCATTCACACGAAACTTTCAATAGTATTGTCATACATAAAAGTGGGGGTTTAAATAGGGGCTATCCCAAAAAGTAGGTGGTACACGCACACTAGTAGATGTGTATGAAGCGATGTAGTAGATGTGTAAGATGCCGCCATATAGAATTTCAAGTTTATATTGTCCATTAAAATCCACAAAATCAAATTTCAAGAAAATATTGATCTAAATGAAGGATTTTTTCATAAAAAGCACAAAATTGCACGGTGGATTTGTATGTGGGCTACCTCAAAAAGTGGGCGGGCCACGCCCAATTGTCTATGTGTGTTAAGCGGCTGTCTCTTAAAATGCACCATATCGCATTTCAACCTAATATTGACTTTCATAAAAAAGTTTTTCTTACAAAAAGTAAAAAGTGGACCATAGGTTTGTATGGGAGCTAGCCCAAATAATGAGCGGGTTCCACCCATTAATGTATATGTCAAGCATCCGTCTACTTTAAGTAACAATATCAATTATTAAATTGATATTGACTACAATAAAAACCTTTTTCATACAAAAAGTCAAAAGTGGGCGGTGAGTCTGTATGAGGGCTACCCCAAAAAGTGGGCGTGGCAGGTCAATCTTGACACTCTATTAAACTGGAATAAAAAGAAGTATACGTGCAAAATATCAACTGGATAGCATAAAAATGAGTCCCCAAAAATGCGCAACAACATACAGACGGACAGATGGATAGACGGACAGACAGACGGACATGGCTAGATCGATTCGTCTCGTCGAGCTGATCAAGAATATATATACTTTATGGGGTCTTCGATGGCTCCTTTAATGCGTTACAAACTTTCATTTCACAATATGTGTATAAAAAAGTTTAACAGCTTACCAGCTTAGAGTCACCAAATATTCAGTTAAGCCATATACTTAAGGCGGTGATCCCTCCCAGACCTCGTCAGTTGAAGAATATGATGAACAGGACAGTTTTGGTACACTTAGATGATATTGATTTAGAAGAAAAGTGTACAGAAGTTGTAGAAAATTAAGTGCATCAAAGCTGTGTGGCAAGCAAACCAAGGCAAATCAGTTTGGTATTATTTTAAAACTCTATTTTGTTTTCAGAATCCAGAAAATGCTTCAATTCAAATTTTAATAAATTTTTTAAGCCGATTACAACAAAAACAACGAAATTGATGTAAGTTGTCTAGTATAGCAACTATATGTGGAATTGATAAATTAATTTTTAGACTTCGCTCCGCTGCTTCCTTCAAAGTGTCACAAGCTTCGTGGCAAAATTATAATATTGTGCTATTCACACTACTGGCATCGCATACCTTGTACAACATTAAAACTTTAAATGACCATGTAAATAGAGCTTCCATGAAAATGCGAAAATATTCCATACCGAAAGCAGATCGATATCGCTCCAAAGGTGTAAGATATCGTGTCGTTTCGTTTCGTTTCGTTTACTTGTACTGTAAGCATTATAAATTCCAGGACGACGCGACGGCTGCCAGCATGGAGTGCAACATTTGCTTGCACCACATGATGCGGCAAAACAACACTGAAGCAAACTACTTCCAATGATCATAAATTTATGACAATGCTAAAAATAGTAAACCGACCACGAAGGAAGCCAGAAGCTAGTCTTTTACTGAAATGCGGCATTGTTTTTGAGCGCATTACATGATGTTAGGTGCAACTGAAATACGAATTGTGCAGATAAGCGATGAAGATAAATAAAATTGGTATCTTACATAGCTGTAAGATACTTCTAAGAGCCATTAAGAAGCAAAGAATGCAAAATATCAGTATGAAAATGTTTGAAGTTTGAATGTGGAGATTTAAAGGGTTCAGTTTGCGTGCCATAAACTATTCAGGCGCATGTTGCTCTTCTGTTCTTCATTATTATTATTGCCAATAAATGCTTAGTTGTGTGCAAAGAAGCGACATCCAAAGGAAGCAATAAATAACAATTAAATGTGTTATTAAACTAATTCGAAGCAGCCGTCTTCATCGAATGGCAGACAGACAATTGACCGATTGCCAAAATTTAAGCAGATACAACGTTCAACTCAAAAATCGATCGAAGCTCAAAAAAATTAACATCAGTCATGCGATTTTTGGACATACAGTTTTAAAGTAGCCACATAAAAGGCACGAAAAACAAGTAAGAACGCTGTAGAGTCGGATGTGCTCGACTTCGCGGTTCCCTGCATCTTGTCTAACGTGCTCAATTTGAACCATAGATTTGTATGAATGCTATATTAAGTAGAATAGTTCTAAGTAGTACATTTGACGTTTCGTAATTACCACTTACTTATTTACTTAGGTAGCACTACAAACGTAAACGGGTATCGGTCATGGTCGCACATATGAAAGTGAACCATTTGTTCGCGCATTACATTGACGTATGATGTACTCCATCAAGAGTTTAAAAATGTACCACAATAAAGCATCACCTTGCCTAAAACCTATGTATCAAAGATCTCGGAGAAATAACCAACAAAACATAAAATGTTCATAAAAATCCCAAAAATAGGGATAGGTCTGTATGGGGTTACCTTATCTTATGTGGGATAATATTTTAGAATTGATTTAAGGTACACATAATATAGCATTTTCAGCTTTATATGGTGGCTACCAGGATTGTTGATTTTATACCAATATATCGATATTATTAACTTCCGATACAAAAAAAAAACCATCCCCAATCTATTTAAAATAATCTATAAAATACCTATTGGGACCTTGAATCAATAACGAGCGTTTTTTCGAAACTTACGGATTTATTGTGCAAAAATGGTTACAAATATATTACTTCAACTATTGTCCATCGCTGGCCACAACTTTTTCCCATCTTTCTGGCTATTTTCGATAACCAGCTCGGAAGAACGACTCGTCTTTTGAGGCAATCCAATCATCATTTTATGCATTAGTCATATGAAGTGAACTTCTGCTGGGACAGGCCAAGTGTCTTCGACCGGAACAAGTAGTATTCGGAAGGAGCGATGTGTCTGGAGAATACGGTGAGTGGGGTAGGACTTTCCATTTCAGCGTTTCCAAGAAGGTTTTGGCCGGTTTTACAACATGTGGCCGAGCGGTGTCATGCTGCAAAATCACTTTTAATCGCCAGTCACAATGCGATGCAAAAAACAATTTCTTTTTTGGCGTTCGAGGAGCTGTTCACAAGCGAAAAATCACCTTTCGGCGTCGCGCGGCATCAACTCGTATGGCTTTTAGACGTTTGCCGACAGTCGACTCATCCAACTCCTGAAGCGTTTGGCATTGGTCCACATAGAGCAATGATTCCAATCCTTCGTCTTCAATATTTTTGGGTTGACCCGGCCGTTCCTTATCTTTGAGCTCAAAACAACCGCTTTTAAAGCGACCAAACCACCGACACGATTGCTCGCCGTAAACTTTCACTAAGATTCAATGACTTTTCTTCATATTAAAGTAATGAAGAAGAACTCCCCACAAAATCACATTATCTGGAAAGAAATTCGACATGTTCGAGGCAATATTTAGTATTGTTGTTTACGTATCAAATAAATGACACAAGCTGCCAAAGACGCTCATTGACAATAGGTTTTAGCGGCAAGAAATTGGAAACTCGAATATTGGGACATATACTAGTGGCGGCATCTTGCGTGAAACGCTCATTATTAATTCAAGGTCCTATAAAATACAGAAATTGTTTCTACCTATGTCCGTTATAGACTCTGAAACCATCGAACCGATGTGCCCCAAATCGGTTTCATTTGAAGGAGAATAATGCGAAGATGGTTTTAGACCACTAAAATCCATGCATTAGGCACATTCGGTCCATTCATGAAGTCGATTTTCGACCTTTCCCATAAAAAAATGTTCAACCTCATCAAAAGGTGGCGCAAATAAATTAGAAACGTTAGTGTGAAGTTGGTGCACATAATACAAACTGTCAACACAAAAAACTCTGATCTGGCATTCTCATCGGAAAGTTTTATCATTTGTGGTTAGGTTTAAAAAACTATCGCAATTATCAGGGGCAAATGTAAAGGAGAAAATATGCTGACACCACGAACTCCAATGATTTCAATCGATTTTCTCTTCGATTTAAAGCGATTACAGTTTCCATTGAGTCCGACTTTTGCCATAACCATCAATAACGACTCTAAATTTATTTAGTACCATTAAACATTTTAGAGCCACCACTAAAAGGTTTGGGATTTTGTTGTAAATTTTGATGCCGTAGTCGCAAAATAAATCAGCTTGGCGCATACAGTTTTGTACGTATATTGAGCAGCCTAGTATTTTGCAGGATGTAGCCCAAGTATACATGTAGCAATTACTTCCGTACTACTTGAATTTACAGACGCTAAAACGATCATAATTTTATACAATTGTTTAGTTTTAACCATCCGCTTGGGGAATATGCATCGCTTCAATTTCGATCAATGTTTTGAAATACTCAGAGTATGGCTCTGTGGTTACCGATACGGATATCATCTTTTCACTTTGGAGGTTAAATCTGTAGGCAAAACTGTAGGTTTTGGAATACGGTAATCCACACGTCGTCATGGACAAGCCATGGATACGCATCGTGCTCGAACCACGCTGTGTGCTCTAGATTTTGGTGTGGATTGGACTGTTTTTATGCGAAAATAAGGCCGGCTGCGTCTTTACGATCAATGACGACTGTTATCAAAACCTGATAACTGATTTTTTGTGGCAGAAATTGAAAGGCATCGATCTCGATGATTTTTGGTTTCAACAACATAGCGCGCGGAAGCAAAGTTTTGCGCACAAAGTTTATTTTTTCGTTGGGAAAAAAATTTTTCTTGTTCTCATTACGAATTCCTACAGATAGTCCACCATATATCTACTTTAAGGGATCTGCTACGCCTCCTTTTGCAATTTAACCTTATGCAACTGTAGCTTTGTAACTATATGCTATAAAGCTCCAGTCTGATCCAATGTTGGTAGCATTTTTTCATACTGATGTCTCCAGCTTATAAAAAAACATAAATAACATAACTTCGATGGAACCGAAGCTTTAAAATCATTCATATGAAGATTAGCGGCTATAAAAAGAAAATATTTGTAAAATCTAACAACATAAAAGTCAGTGGTAAGTTTGCTGGGACCTACCGGAACTGATATTGACTGCAATAAAAAAGCTGTTTGTACAAAAAGTCAAAAGTAGCGGTTTGTATGGGCTACCGTCACATTTTACCACATCATATCATAGTGTGCGAGACGTAACTCTACAGTTAAGTTAGTGATTATCATATATAGTATTAGACGTGATTAAATTGATTAGTCCCATCGATTTGATCAAGAATCTTTAGTGCATTCAATATATTCCAAAAAATAGTATAACCACCTTTCACGCTACTCGTAAGTAGTTATGTAGTGTATTAAAGAAACTATGTCGTTTTCCAATTTTTCCAATAATTTGTTTTTGTATCGTTCACAGACATTTCAAAATAAAGTTTCGATTAAGAGTACTAACAATAATTTGATCAGAACTTAAATCTAAATGTAACGCTATCTAAATATCTTGGGTCTGCAAATTATTTAAAATAACTTGAAATAGCCTTCCACACAATGCTTACATACTCGAATGTAGGGTATAAAAGAGAAAAAAACACATATACTAAATATTTTTAAGTTTTTAATATGTGCAATATATAAACGTCTACTAATTTACATTTTTATTAAAAAACAAAAAGGAAAAATATAATTAAATCGAAACGAAAACCATACGAACGGCATTTGCGGAGAATCTGAGGCTTTTGATTGTGATAGCTTCAGCGACACATGGAGACTACCTGCGCTTCACTTAAGGAGTGTTGCAAAAGTAAAAGTTTGAAATTGTGTGCCTAAATTGTGCCCTTAGGGAACAATCGGCCACAATCAATTATTGAATCAGTCAGTGATCAAGTAACCAACAAACCAAATTATAGATGCCAGCAGATATAGCGGAGTGTTGTGGGAGACCTTTGTGAGGCGCACGCAAGCAGAGCCAAGTAGCAAAGGACCGAACCATGCTTCAAATGTGATACATGTAATATATATGTATGCAATAAATTGCTTTTTGAAAGTTTCTTTCATTTACCCTCAATATCTGCCTATATTTATCACCATGGACAGTTATGTGAGATCCATTAATTAATGCAAAAATGTCGTCTGACTACGTTCAGGTGCAAAATGCAAATTGCCAAAAAGCTGATTGTACAATACAATTACCCATATAAAAAATACAGAATTGTAGTCGAACATCTTAGCAAAAGCAAAACGACTTGACGCCGATGTTGATTAAATTATTATTTTTATTGTAATTATTATAATATGGAGTCATCTGGATGGTACTTAGCTACGGTTAGTGACAACACCACTGACAAACCACTGAGTGATAGATTAGCAGCAGATAGATGGCATTGCCAAGCTCCTCCATATTGGAGAAAACTAAAATGCATAATTTCTAAGTAACTGCTTGAGGCATCCCAATTCAACGCCTCCAACGTTTCCTTGCCGGATCTTGCAACATGTGGTCGAGCGTTGTCAGGTTGAAAAACTAGCTTGTCTTGTCTTTTGGCATATTCCGGCCGTTTTTGCTTCAATGCTCGGCTCAATTGCATCAATTGTTGTTGGTAACGTTCGCCAGTGATGGTTTGGTTAGGTTGCAGCAGATCATAGTACACAAGACCCTTCTGATCCCACCGTATACAGAGCATGAACTTGGCACCATGAATATTCGGCTTGGCCGTCGATGATGATGCATGGTCGGGTGGTCCTCATGATTTTTTCGCTTTGGGTTTTCGTAAGGGATCCAATTTTCATCACCAGTAACAATATGATGCAAAAAACTCTTTCGATTATGGCGTTGAAGCAGCTGTTCACAAGTGAAATATCTCCTTTCGACGTCTCTTGGCTTCAATTCGTCGGCATCCAATTTCCTTGCTTTTGAATCATTCCATTGGCTTTGGGGAGTTTGCCAACTGTTGACAAGTCAACTCCCAATGATTCTAACAATTCTTGAAGGGTTTGACACGGATCTTCACCACTTTTAAGCCGACGAAACCAGTACTCACATGTTGATCGAAGGAGTATAGTCCCCGAAAGCCTCACAAAGCATACGATGGGCTTCAGCTGCTTTTTTATTCAAATGAATGCACAAAAGTAAACCTTCCTGCAAATTGCGTTTTGTTGGAACAAAAGTCGACATGTTCACAGAGCAAGAAAAAAAAATATGTTGTTTACACTTCAGTGACACATGCTGAAAATTGAAGCTTATGAAGTAGGTTTACCCTATGCGATTTAGTGTTAGTTACACCATCTTTTATGAAACCTTTAAAATTAATTCCAACACCCAATATATAATCGGATAAGACATGCCCAACTCCTAATATGGCAAAACTCAACAGAGCGAATGGAATTTTTGGACACTTAAAAATCGAATTTTACGAATTTTATAAAAAAACTGAAAGTATAGATTATTTTTCTAATATCTAACTCTTTCTTTTTTTTATAATTAGCTCTAAATCGCCCTTCGTTGTAGCAAAATCAAAATAAGTCTGAGTACCCATAATACATTTGAATTTATCAATGGCTAAAACAAAACAAAAGCGACACCCTGCATGTACATATTTCTCAATATATAAAAATGATCTGAAGGCAGCTGAGAATGCGTATCGAATTTTTATAATAATATCCACATAGTGCTAAATAAAATTTCCATGGTATACTACGTTTGTGCTAGTGAATGATTTAACTCCATAAAGTATGTACATAACGCATAAGAATTGAAAAAAAGAAACAAGAACAAGAAAAAATGTACCTCTCGGTTGAACCGAAGCTCTAATACCATTCACACGAAATTTTAAATAGTATTGTAAAATTTAAATGAGGGCAGGGGGAGGTGGGTTTTTATAGGTAGTACCCCAAAAATGTGGGCCGTACACGCCCACTAGTATATGGGCATTTCCAGAAAAAGGTCCACCACGTCGAAAACAATAAAAGTTGATAAACAAATGAATTTTTCTTTTATATTGTTAACGAAATTTTTGAATTGGGAAAATATAATGAGTTTACACCATATTTTTGTTTTTGTTGTGAAATATTTGCACAGAATGTCCCAAATAGTATGTTTTTTTTTTTTTGGCGACTTTTTCATTTTTGGCGACTTTTAGTGCTGGTTTTGCTTTTCGTTGTTATTCCTTATATATTCGTTTTATAGTTGCAATCTTCTTTCGAGATTTTTTTACCAACAAAAAACTAATACGAAAATCGAAACAGCGATAAAGTAAGCATCGACAAACGGTAAATATTTGAATTTCTTACCCCTGCTCTTTCTGTGTCACGTTCGCGATCCCAAAAGCGCCGTTTTCTATCAGTACTGCTCATCCTGTCGAAGCAAGTAATTGAAAAATTAATATTCAAACAAAGTTAATTGTGCTTAACATCAAAAAAAAAAATTGTGCTTTTGCTCTTGAGAAAGTTTTAATTTGAATCAAAAGTTTGTCGAGTTCGCCATCGAAAGTTGGACATATTAGAACAAAAAAGTATTGTTTTCCATATATGCTTACTTTTTTTGCAGATGAGCAAAAATAATAATAAAGAAGCATCACGACGATATCTAAAAAAAATTAAAACAGATCCCGTCAAGCGCCAGAAGTAACTAGAAAATGCTGCAATGAGAATGAGAATACGGCGCGCGAAATTGAAGGAATTGGCGAGCAAAAACAAGAAGCTTCTGGAAAAGAAGCGGGAAAAAGATCGTCTAAGGCAGCAGAATTACAGGAAAAATGTGGAGAACAATGCAAAGCAACAAGAAGACGTCGTTAAACCTTTTGACTGTAAGCAGACGTTTGGAAAAGCTTTGAAAAAGTTAGAAAAGTCCTTACCTCAGTCGCTGGATAAAAAAATTATAGTTTTAAAAGCGCTCTATAAGAAATACGTTCCGACAGAAAACCAGGTTAAGGAATCTACAACTTAAATCAATCTTAAAAAAAAAAAATGGGAACAGTCGCCAAATGTTCCAGCGATAAGAAAAATACATCATGTTTCTTGCGATGAGCATTTTAAAATACAAGTAGCTCACACAGCATATTCAAAAAAAAAAATAATATTTTATAATAAAAATAGTGTTGATAAAATGCATTAAACACGTAAAAAAACATTTTTGAAAATGTTAATTTTTGCCATTTTTTTACATTTAAAGATGTACGAATGTCACGTTCTCGATCCTGGAAATACCCATATGTATGTGAAGCGACGATCTACAAGATATTCATATTAAATTTGAAGTTGATATTGACTTAACTGAGGAAGTTTTTCATACATATGCGTAAAAGTGTGCGGTGTGTTTGTAAGGAGCCATCTTTAAAAGTGGGCGGGACGGGCCTTTTTGTATGGAAAACGTTTTTATTGCAGTCAATATTTACGTGAAGTTTGAAATAATGGCTTGTTATGGAATATTAATATAAATATTAATATTAATGAGCATGTCACACCCACTTTTACGGGTAGCCACAACAGAAACCTACCGCCCCATATTGGAATTTTGTATGAAAACTTTATTACTACAGTAAATACCCACTTAAAATTTAATGTAGTGGCTACTTACGGACAAACGACTCACATTTAGAGAAATAAATCCGTTCTCTTAATTTTAAGGGAGGTCCCCATACAAACCCACTACCCTATAGTGGGATTTTTCGTGAAAAACTTTATCATATCAGTCAACAACAAAAAAAAAAGTCTTTGTAGCGACTTACAATCGGACAATCGGTGAACATATGACTGCAGCATTCGTTTTGACTTATGATAAGAATCGGCGAATGAAATTGGAACCGGAACCGGAACCGTTAACCGAAATTAACCGATTCAAATTGTGAAACGAAACCTTTTACCGATATAAAATCAAAGAACTGTACCGGAACCAAAACATTTATCTACGTAATGCTAGATAGTTTCGATTCTCACTTTTATTTGTTTCTAAGAGAATAATTACATATGCGTAGTGTATTTATGTATGTACAATGTTCAAAGGAATACAAAAAAAACAGCTGATAGCATATACTGACAATAAGCGTAGTGGAAATATTTGCACAATTTTTTCCGAAGCCATTTTTGCTGGCAGAACCCTTTTCAAAAAAAGCTTCGCATGCCGTCCATAAGCTACGTAATGCTAGATAAAAAATTAATGAAGCCGCGAATTGATTGTTCTACGCGTTGGAGCTCGACATATGTATCTGATGCTGAAGTATCTGCAGGAGAAGAACGTGTATGACTTATGCGCCAACTTTGCAGTAGCAAATACCGATTTTTTTTATAGAAAGAAAAGTCTGGGATATTATTAATGATAATATATATTTTGTTAGCGTTAACGAACCAGCTAAAATTGAAAAGTCTAAACTTCAAAGCGAACAGTTAGTTTTGGACGATATTAACGCTATTTGGCTTCATCGTAAAATTCAAATTGGTAAAAAAGCTACTGCTTTAGCTAAACTTGCACTCTGAATTGGTGAACTCTATTCGATTGCCATTTTATATGCGAAATTTTTAGACCGCCGACTTAATGTAAATATGACTTCCACGCAATAAACAAATTAATGCCAAGACCGTTGGGTTTATGAGGGCTATATCTAAAAGTAGACGAAGCATGCCTTTTAATATAATACTACTATATGATGCTTCTGTCCATAACAAATCTCCATATAGAATTTCAAGTTGATATTAACTAAAATGTTTTTGGAAATGCTTCATTTAATGCCATACAACCTCCGCAATAAAATTGTAATACTAATCGCACTATGTGTGAAGAGTATAAAAATTTAAGTATGTATACATTTACTCTTGAATATATAATAATAAAGTATAAGAGAAAAAAAAATGAAATAACAGGTTATTGATTTGATATATGGTCTTTGTAATGTTGGTAATATTAATTATTCATTTTTAATTTTTTATAATGACCGGAACCGGTAGAGTAACGGTATACCGAAACTAAAACCCAAGAACCGTACTGAATACCCAAATAAATTGGTATCGGTACAGAACCTTCTATCGAAACACATGTTTCGGTACGAACCAAAACCGGAACGAAAATCGAAATACATTTCGGTTTTATTTCCTTATTACAATACTGTTCTGAAGTAACAATGTTGTTTGTATAGACTTACAATACCACTTTTATAGTTTCCAATCAGTTTAACCTAAGATATCGATTATACATACAAAAATTTCATAATCAATTTATATACGGTTTATAAACAAAACAAAACAAAGTAATTTGCAAGTTTCCAAAGTTTCATGCCATTGTCAGGCACAGTTTTTTAGTTATGACTTTTCGCTCTCCAATATTCACTACAATTCTAGTGTTCATCTGCACTGGCCATGTATTCTATGTCACATCATCTGTGACATCCAGAGGCATATCAATGATTCGCATACAGCCCCGAGTTGTGGGCGGCAAGGCGACAACAATTGAGAAACTTGGCGGCTATATTGTTGCGTTGCTCTACAATGGCGAATTCACTTGTGGGGGTTCCTGAATACAGGAACAGATCGTGATCACGGCGCAGCACTGTTTCATTGGACGACGCGAGTTCGATCATTGGACGGTGCAGGGTGGTATCTCCCTATTGGAGCAGGACGGTCAAAGGGTACAGGTGGAAAGTATGATGAAGCCAACATCGTTCCGAGAAGAAGATTTACACATGGATATTGCTGTTTTAAAGCTGCGTGAACCGTTATTGGGGAATAACATCAAACCGATTAAGCTCTGCAATGGAACTTGGCACGATCACGATTCAATGATTGTCTCGGGGTGGGGTTTGATCGATCAAAAGGCGACGGTACCACACAACCAGTTGCGCACCGCAATTGTGCATGTCGTACCATTTAGGAAGTGCAGTTCGATGTACTCCAAATCTACCACTTTGACAAAGTCTATGCTTTGTGCAGCCGACAAAGAACAACAGAATGACGCATGTAAATATGACTCCGGTGGTCCACTCGTGCACAATGGCGAACTGTGCGGTATTGTTTCGTATGGTATCAACTGCGCCAATTCCAAATATCCGGGCGTCTACACGAATATAAAATATGTGCGGCCGTTTATCAATAACGCCATTAAGTTGATATTGAAGTCATAGAAAAATTAAAATTTGTATACCCTTCACATAGTATGAAAATATTGTTTTTTTATACTTTTGGAACAATATTTGCAATGCCTTATAGGAAGCATCGAAACCCCCAACAAGTATGTACACAGAAAAAAAAGGCATTGTAAATATAGGTTTGAGATTCTTGTTTTTATCCCAAGGAGTACATAAATTTTTTTAGTACGATTCGTACTCAATTTTCTTGAATCAAATACAACACGGACTCAACTTATAAATAAAGCGCAGAAATTCTTAGAATAAGTAAAATTTCTTGAAATAAGTATAAAAAACTAAATATAAGAACAAATCTGTACTCAAAAGAAAAAACGATCTGAGAAGAAATTAAAGCTTACTCTCTCAGCTGCTCCAATTTCTTCGCACCGATAGTAAATGGGAAATGTAATGGGTTGCGATTCAACTCCAAGTGTCGGGTGTGTGTTAGCTTTAACAAAAAAGAAACAAAAAAAGAAAAAGAATTTAACTCTCTTCTTGAACCAAGAAATATGTACTTGGCTTAAGAATATACGTACTCACCATACTTTTGATACCGCTATAGATCATTTCAAGTACGGAAAAATACCTCATGTATACCTCATCAGCTCGACTAGGCGAGTCACTCGACCCATGTCCAACTGTGTGTCTGTCGGTCTGGAGACTGTGCATTAACTATTCCCGCAATCATAAAGAAAGTTTGATAGTTGGTATATACAATTTGTATATACAATTATGTATAATTAAACTAATTAAAATATCTGTGTTGTGGCTACTAAAAAGTATTCCATAATAAATCAATTTGCAATTTTCCCTACTATTCATACATTTTGTGAAAGGGGAGAAAATTCGTAGGTGTCACAGAAATCTCAGAGATTTCATTTAAAGCAGTGTTTAATGCACAGACGAGTTTTGTGCTACTCAGAGTTGTCGTAAATAACAAAAATGTCACCCCCGAAAGTGTACATATGTAGGATGAGAGGCAACACTGTATAGTGACAACATTCCCCAACACTGAATTAACGGAAAGAACCGCGAAACAACTGACTAACTTAGAACACTAAACAATACAGACGATAGTAGAAGAGAGAAACGAGAACAGAGGACGAAACAGTTGACGACGTGAGTTGATCGAGGAAAGTAGTACAACGGATAGCGAGCTCAGAGGCGTGTGCCAACTCAATTTAATTATTAACTAAAATAAACAAAACCAACGTGTACTTATATGTAAAACTACTATAAGGATATACATACTTAATAAATCGCTTTAATTAAAAGGCATTGAGTATTTATTAATGAACATTCCTACATTCGAATAGAAAATGCTTTGCGAAAAAAAAAATCGTAATTGATCTCTTGAACTCTTAAATTAAAGGGTAAGAGTGGTACTAAATGATGTAACTGGAGATACAGAATACAACAATTTTTTGACCCCTGTACATAACCTCAATAGTAGGAAAAAAACGCCGTTTTTCTGGTACATAACCTCAAATGTCTCAAAATACTGACGTGATGGGCCAATTCTGACCTCGGATTCGGATCCTACGCAGCAAATTACTTACGGAAATGACCCTCAGCTTTCCAACAACTGACATGACCCCGGTATTTGTAGACCTGAGTAATTAATATGGTAGCTTTACATATACATTAATGGATGGGACCCGCCCACTGTTTGGGGTGACCCCCATACAAACCCAGAGCCCACTTTTCTGTTTTTGTATAAAAAAATTCTATCGTAAAGTCAATATTAGGTTGAAATGCGATTTAGTGGACAGCCTCTTCATATACATATTATACAAAAACAGAAAGGTGGGCTCTGTTGTTTGTTGCTCTTGACTTTCTTTAGATACTCCCATACAAACCCACAGTTCACTGTTGTGCATTTGTATGAAAAATGTCAATATCAAGTGGAAAATCGATAAGGTGGCAGCTACTAGTGGGAGTGTACCGCCCACTTTTTGGTGTAGCTCCTATTTAAACCTTCCACGTTTATGTTTTACAGTACGATTTAAAAATTTCGTGTATATGGTATTAGAACTACGGTTCAACCGAAGTTAACGCTTTTTCTTTTTTATTTTTTAATTTTCGATCGAAACCCTTTATAGTATAAGCTTATTTTTGTCCTACTTCCATAGAGTACCCACATTAACATGGCAGGCCAACTTTTAAATATAGCTCCTAACAAATGCAATACCCATTTTTAAACTTTTTTATAACTTGGTTGGAATATATAACTGCTGTACGATTTGAGGTCAGGTTTGCATGGATCTACATGCTAACGTTGTCCAATCTGGATTCAAATGGAATATTTTGCAAGGATTGGCGCAATATACGCCAATTTTGGAATTTCCATCTTAATTAAGAGCAACAAACAAATCCATGTAAAAACTTAAAAATTGAGGGCAAGTTTGCGTATGTCTACCCCTTACAGTGGGATTGGAACTTTCGTTTTATAGACTTTATCTTAAAAGGGATGAGAAGACGTTTAAACTTGTAGACTCTACCTCGTATAGAGTCAAAGGTCTCGTCGTTCATAAAGACTGCCGGACATGTCTATATCGACTCGAGTTTTGATGCTGATCAAGAATATATAAACTTTTAACATACATATTACAGTACAATCTATGTACACGGTAAGATAAAAAGCGTCCACTCTTTTATCAAATTTCATAAAACTCTTCAAAATTATTCTTATTTTTCCTTTTAGTACATTATTTTTGAAAAATGTTTTGTCAGTATTTTAAATGCTAAAATCTGGATATTCAGTATTCCGAACCCAGTTACCCATCATTTCTATATCATTTTGATTGTAATTCATCTGCACCACTGTAAACTTATATAAAGTATAAATTAGAAGATAAAAAGAAAAACGTTAACTTATGTTGAACCGGAGCTCTAATAGCAATCACACACGGGGGGCAATCACATCCCCAAAAAGTGGATGGTACACGCCCATTAGTAGATGTGTAGATCTATTTGCCACCATAACAATGCAATCTTACGCGAAAATTGCCCACTGCTGACATTCGAAACGTTTATGACTAAAGCCAGAGGGGCAAAGTTTTTCTCAAGACTTGACCTAAAGGATGCGTATAAACAGTTGGAACTACACGAATCGAGTCGAGAAATCACAACTTTTATCACCCACAAGGGGTTATTTCGATACAAACGGCTACTATCCGGTGTGAATTATATATTTCAGCGGATTTTGGCGGAAATATTGTCAGCATGCAAAAATGCACACAACTACTTAGATGACATAATAATCTTTGGGAAAACCGAGGTGGAACACGATGAGGCGGTGCGAGAAGTATTAAGGATTTTCGAGGATAACAATGTGCTATTGAACAAAAGCAAATGCAGGTATAAAGCTACAGAGCTACAATTTTTAGGGCATATACTGTACAGTAACGGCATTGCGGCAGACCCAGAAAAAGTGAAAATGATTTTGGACTTTCGACCACCTGAAACAAAAGAAGAACTGAGAAGCTTCCTGGTACTCGTGACGTATGTGGGGAAATTTATTGCTGATCTGTCACACGTAACAGAGCCCTTGAGGATAATGCTTAAGGCTAATAGCAAATTCATATGGTCACAGGATCAAGAAAAAGCGTTTGAAGACCACAAAGAAAAGTTGGCGAGTATTCCGAAACTATCGTATTGTGACCCAAGCCGGGTGGCCCTCGGAGGTGTTTTGATACAATTCAACGACAACAATGAGCCTCTAATAATAACTTTCGCAAGCAAAAGCCTATCGGAGGTGGAAAGGCGCTACTCCCAAACCGAGAAGAGAGATCCATTTTGGTTTGGGCCGTTGAGAAATTTTTCAACTATTTGGCGTGATTGGAGTTTGAACTCGTCACTGATTACAAACCTTTAGAGGCGATTTTCAAACCGACTTAAAAAACCTCCAGCAAGAATCGAATGCTGGCTGTTAAGGCTACAGGCCTTCAAATTTAAAGTGGTATACCGTTCAGGCAAGGAGATCGCTGACTCCGTATCAAGACTTTGCAAAATTGAAAAATGCGATTCGTTCGATGAAGGGGGTGACTATAATATTTGTCACATTGTCTCTTGCGATGCACTAGAAGCGATACCTACCACGGAAATAACCAAAATAAGCGCTAATGACGGTGAGATATCAGCCGCATGGCACAACTGGGCTGACGCCAACAGAATTGATGTTCAACAGAACCATTCGCGATAAGTTGCCGGATATACGGGACATTGTGGAAGAAAATGTAGACTCCTCAGCGAGAGATAACGATCTTGTCAGCAAACAAAAAGGGAAAGAAACAGCCGATAGGAAAAGAGGCGCCAAAGAATCGGTGTTGGTAAAAAGCGTTATATTTCCCTCAAAATTAACACCAAATTTTGACGTAACGAAGTATGAGGTCGTAGACAGAAATGGAAACGAAGTGAAGCTTCTTGGAAACGGGAGGAAAGTTAAACGAAACGTAAGCCACTGTAAAAAGATATTTTCTTTGCAGCCGCCGACTGACATTGCCAGTGTGAAGGAAAATGAGTCACAGTTTCAACCGGGTAATCTCCGCCCAACATCTCCAGCCGTTCCAGACCAGTTGGAAGTGATGCCGCCAAGTCCATCTCCATAGCCAACGAGTCATCCGGACCGACATTCTGCCCAGGAGAAGCCAACAGGAGGGTTAAAGCTAAAGCTGAAAAAAAAGGATGATATGTGGCAACCCTGACATGCGGATAATGAATGACGTTTGCAGGGTGGCAGCACGACAGTCACTCGATGACTGACAGCGGATGCGAGCGGAATTATTATTATTATAACTAAATGTGTGATTAAACGAAATAAAGTGTATAAAGAACCCAAATAATTTGCGTTGTTACAGTACTCATACATCGATTGCCGTTTCAAGAAGCGACCTGGCGTCGATCAACTTCTGCGAGTGTTCGAAGCACTTTTAGATAGTTGATTTCACGGCGGAGCAAGAGATGACCGTGTTTGCACTGCTAGAGAAACTAGAACCGAAGTGGTCTCGGCTTGTACATGATTCGACGCATTACGTCGACAGACATTAGGTCAAAAACCTAGAAAATTTTAACAGTGATTTCAAGCGAGTTATTCTCGTTGACTGCGACAGGAATGCCACTAGGATGCACCCACATAATGAGTTCCATGTACCAGGATGCTGGGCTACAGCTCGTGCAGCACAAGGCGGAGAGGATGCAAATTAGCAGCCGAAAAAAGGTGGAACAAGCTTGTATTCTGGTGGGTGATACCAGTATAACATGTAAGAGAGCCATCAAGTATCTTGGTATTATGCTGAGAGCATCTTCTCTATGTTAATGAAAAGGCTCTGGTAGCTTGCAGATAGCTCGTAAGAATTATGCTAAACACCCGAGGTCCCAAGCAAGGTCGAAGACCTCTGCTAATTGGCATAACCAAGTCAATTATGCTGTACGGTGCACCTATATAGCCTAATGACATGAATGTGAGGAGTTACCGCAACGACCAGAATGCACATATTGATTGGGGGCTATCAGAGTGTGCATTGCATTTCGCACAGTGTCAGAGGACGCTGCAATCAGTATTTTAGCTATCGAAGCTAAAGCTACCTATGAGAATATGCAGCAGATGGGCCCAGAAGGCAGATAATTCCGTATGCAGTCTAAGCTGCAGAGCATCGCCAGGTGGCAAACACGCTGGGACAACACAGAGAAGGGTCGACGGACACACCGTCTCATACGTAATATAAATGTGTGGCTTGGCAGGCCACACGGAGAAGTAAATTTCTATTTGACACAGCTACTAACTGGACACGGTTGCTTCAGTAAGTACCTGTATCGGTTTAAACACGAGGACTCCCCCCTATGCACCTTTTTCGTAGACGACCAACAGGAAGATGCAGAACATATTCTCAAACGTGGCAGATTTAATAATCACCGACAGGTTCTTGCGGAAGCCCTAGGCGAGATTCCTACCGTGGAAAATCTTATGGGACATATGCTAGATGATACACACAAGTGACGTGCGGTGAGCACTTTTGCAGCATCAGCGATGGCATCTCTTCGAACCCTCGAAAGATATTGAAGGATGCATAGAGTCGGCTGATAGTCGGCACATCTCTACGACGCAATGCTTAACGGCGGTACCGTAGAGTACATGGTGCAAACACCATAGTTTAAGTAACTTTATTGCATTGTAGTAACTTTTACTTTTGTATTTTATAATATTAATTAAAAAATCTAAAATGCAATAAAGAATAAATTTAAAAAAAAAGAGAAAAAAAATATACCAGGACAGATACAGAACCATTTTTTACCTTATTTTATTTCTGAATGTGTAGGGTAATAGCGAGAAGGATGATGTCGAAGTTCAGGGATCCTTCGAAGTAGTACATTTGCATATGTTTAACTATTAAATTCAAATAAATCAATTATTGTTTATTATCTCCACGGCTAAGGAGCATCACTTACAAAATAACTATAACACTCCTTTTTTTCTTTGTCCTGTTTCTACTCTCGGAGAATATCCAGCAATTTGTTAATATTTTCATTCAGAGACATATTCCTAACCTCAAACTGCTCTTTCCGCTTTTCTATAAGTTTTCCCAGTTGTTCTCCGTTATGTAAATTCGCTACCACTTCTTTTTCAAATTCTTCAAGTTTTTTAATTTCGTCTATAAGCTGAGTTCCTTGCTCGTTAGCCAATTGCTCAAAACGCTCTTCGCGCTCTGTTGTGGTCTTGAAAATTGCATTCTTCAGTTTCTTTGCGACCAAAATTAAAATTGGAAGCATGAGCGAAACTATTATTGTAGGCCAATCGCCGATATTCAAAAAGTTTTCGAATACTGACATCTCTTTTGTTGTAAGCAGTTCTCGGGAGTTGAATGAACTTTGCGAATTTCACGATTTGTAGGACACAATATTTATTTGGTTATAGTTATGCTTGAATTTTTCCGATTTTTAAATGAATGTGTAAGTAGAAGGCAAATAAGTATTTATATTAAATTCTGGCAGTTTGTCATAAGCCTACTTTATGAACACTTCGCATTGAGATTGAGACAGCTCTTCAAGACTATATAGGTCCACAAATCAAGAAGCTTGAACTTAAGAAACAAGAAAGAACGCTGCAGTCGAGTGAGCTCGACTGCGAGATACACTGTACCTTGTTTAAGCTTCCTTGTATTAACCATAGATTATACTATTTAGTGATCCGATCTGTACATATGCGGAACTTGTTTATATGGGGAGAGCACTTAAAGTAGTCCGTTCTGTGCCTATATGGAATATTTTGTAAGGATTGACGAAAGGTACACCGAATTTAGCGTTTTCAGCGTAATTAACAAAAAAAAAAAAATTGGTATTAAAACTTAAATATGGGTGTTTGCTCTTAAAGTGTGCTTGGCATATCCAATTATGACAAGTTATCTGAAGAGGGAAGGAGAGTCTATATATCCGCTCTCTATATTCAAAATCTTATCGTTCAAACAGATGGTCGGGCGGACGGACGGACAAACGGACATGTCTATACCGACTCGTTTGTTTTACATTAAAAAGTCTGCCACGCCTTCTTCTGCCAGTTACATAAATTTGCACAAACTTTTGGGTACAGGGTATATAACACAAACTTATTATACTCTTGTCCCTTTTGAGTACAGGGTATAACATTGAAACTTTGCACGCTTATTTATCCTAATGTTAAGTTTAGACCTCTACAAACCTCAATCGTGCATTTGAAGTTCATATTGACCGTAATAAAAAACCTTTGGTACAAAAACCTTAAAGAGAGCGTTGCATTCCGATTTGGAGATCCTGAACAAGAGTCTCCATACCGACTTTTCGTTGTTCACAGACACCAGGCGGAGCGACGGAAACTCATCAAGAATATATCTACTTTCTTCTGTATGTTACAAACTTTGTGATCAAATGATGTGCATGAAATGTAAATTAACCAAGCGTGAGATGACGAAACCATCTAGCACTAAAGAGTGGTGGATTTAGAAAACGGTCTAAATTTATTTATGATTTCATTAGCGCTTCAATGGCATTATCGATAAACGGCCGCACATATCTTATATTCGTATAAACACCCGGATATTTGGGATTAGCACAGCCGATTCCATATGAAACAATACCGCACAGTTCGCCATTGAGCACGAGTGGACCACCTGAATCATATGTGCAAGCGTCTTTCTTTCCCATGGCACCTGCACAAAACATACTAGCTGTCAAGGTGACTACACGGGCATAAATCGCGCTGCATTTCTTATATGGAACGACCGGCAACTTTGCGGTGCGCAACTGTTTGTGTGGTGCCGTTGCCGAAGGATCTACAAGACCCCAGCCCGAGACAATCATTGGTTCGTATGCGCGCCACGATGAATTGCATAGCTTGATCGGTTTGATGTTGCGCCCCAGCAACGGATCATGCAGCTTTAAAACAGCAATATCCATGTGTAAATCTTCTTCCCGGAACGATGTTGGCTTCATCATACTTTCCACCTGTACCCTTTGACCGTCCTGCTCCAATAGGGAGATACCACCCTGCACCGTCCAATGATCGAACTCGCGTCGTCCAATGAAACAGTGCTGCGCCGTGATCACGATCTGTTCCTGTATTAAGGAACCCCCACAAGTGAATTCGCCATTGTAGAGCAACGCAACAATATAGCCGCCCAGTTTCTCAATTGTTGTCGCCTCGCCGCCCACAACTCGGGGCTGTATGCGAAGCAATGAGATGCCTCTGGATGTCACAGATGATATGGAGCTGAACACATGGAACACTACTGCTACACTGAATATCAGAGCTGTAAAAGACATAACTAAAAAACTTTGCATGACAATAGCATAAAGCCTTGAAAACTTTAAAATAGCTATGCTTCAATCATTTAGGCCGATTCATTATAATTTATTCCGCTCATTAGACGTGAATATCGGGAATGAATTGATTATGAACCGCTTACGTGTAAGCCTTACATTAGCTTCAAGTAGTGCAAGTAACTGAAAATCGAATATACAATTAAATATTCTTTGACAACGGAGAGAACACTGAGCAATACTGTATTGGTGCTCTATTCGAGCAGGATTTTATTGTAAGTGCTTCTTACAACACATCAGAATACTATTTTCTTGATGTGATACTTACTTTCAGCGAAAACACAACCATATTTGGTTGTGTTGTTGGGCAGAAAATGAAAGAGGACGCTTATCCATGCATCATGAGTGGTGGTAAGGCCTACACTTATTTTTGAAATTTTAATATTATGAATACGCTAAACAGGGCGGTGTATGTTTAACCCAAACTCAGCTAATATAGTTGAATTTGAAAGCTACTTCGTAAGAAGAACTTCAAAGTAAAACTAATATGTACAATAGGCATACCAGAGGATGTGCTGCGAGATCGTTTTAGCTCGAAGATCTATAATTTAGAATGACTTAACGAATCAATCTAGTTATGTCTATCAATCTGTCTGTACAAGAAACAAAAGGCATTCTAAATATAGGTTTCAAATTCTTATTTTTATCCGAAGGCGTACTTCAAAATTATTAGTACGATTCGTACTAAATTTTTTTGAATCAGATACAAAAAAATAAGAATAAAATTCTTCAAATAAGTATAAAAATCATGTTCTAAGAACAATTCTGTACTCAAGTCAAGTCAAAAACTTTCCGAATGTCAAAAATTAAAATTCAATTAACTCTCTCAGCTGCTCCAATTTCTTCGCACCGACAGTAAATGGTAAATGTAACGGGTTGTGTTTCGTCAACTGCATGTGTCGGGTGCCTGTGAGCTGAGCTAGTTAAGACGATGACACATCTCAGCGCTGTTCGCATGTGTCATGGTTCGATACCAGTTTCCTCCACCATAGAACATTTTTATAAACCGTGTAAAGAAAACACAATTAAAGTAGAATTTTCTAAAAAGAGAACAACAACAAAAAACAGACTTTTTTTTAGCCCTTCAATATATTCTTCTTCAAATGAAGCTTAGTGGAGCTTGAAGAGAGCTCCGTTCTTGAACCAATAATTTTTGATTCGTTTCAGAAAATCGGTACTCACTATAATTTTGCTACTGCTATGGATCAATTCGAGTATGCAAATCCTGTTTTTCTTTTATCAGTAGTGCTTAAATTTTTAAGAATATCAAGGTACAAGATTGGATTATCACGCGCTATCATATTCTGTCATGAAACTAGTATTTACCTGAACAGTTTTGTCTCGAAACTCGGTATAGAAGCTTCAAAGTTTTTTGAATCAAATATTATTGTGTATTTTCATTTGTCAGTATATTCATTTGTCTGTTAAATACTTCTACTTTCTTAGAATTTTCCATTATTTTATAAATTATCCAGGGCTACCATACAAACCACCCTCCACTTTTGCAGTATATATTAACATAAAAAAAATTGGCGTGGTGGCTTTTTATAAACGGATTATTTTCCCACTCCACTCTTTGCTTTAGCCCCGTGTGAGTGGTATTAAAGCTTCGGTTCCACCGAAGTTAACGTTTTTTTTTTTCATTATTATTAAAAAAAAAACTGTTTTTTTTTTCATTTAAAGCCTTTATATTTAATTTTTTATAAATGGTAATACAAAGCAAACATCTGTGTAAACTCCTGGATACAATTCATATACACAAAGCCAAAGCATACGATGCCATTGAGTACCAACGCACCATCTGAGTCCCCACTATATGACTTCTTCTTAATTGCACATGCCATGCTGGAATCTACGGTGACTTTGCTGTCGCCCACTGTTGTTTGTTCTTAATGGGTATTTCAACACTATAAATACCTTTCGTAGGAACTACGTCGAACATGTTCCTATGAGCAAAATACCATCGTGTGTATATTTTTTTGCCGATTAATCATTCTGAAATGTAATCCCACTGTAACTTGTTGGCAAAAAATAATTCAAACAGCTACGCGAATTGATATCTTAAAGAAAAATTAAAATACGCCTACAATGGTTTATCAAAGTTGTTTATAATATCCTCCAAACAACGGGCAGCCGAAACAAAAAACCATTCCGTAACAAGCGCACCACCGTAGTAAAATTTTCTACATTGCCCGACTGCATCTAGGTAACCTCCAATTTGCTGAATGGTCGTTACAAATCCGCCAACAATCATTGTCGGTACTATCTTTTTTAGATCCGGATCATTTTAAGTACATGTCACCTTTTTACTTGCTGCGCTATTGTATCTATATATCAAACGCTCAAACACCAGTAATGTGATCACTATATCGAAGTTCATTATAACACAAAACAATGAAACAACAAAACCAAAATATTTACTATTTATTTAATTTACCTATCACAATAGACGGCAGTCCATGCAAGAGATGCATTCGTATACTATCAGCAGGCCGTAGCGTGAGCGTTAATATAGGTGCATCGACAAAGTTTTACTGATTAGTCTAATGGATTCATATAAAAAGATCTTGAAATGTACATACATTCAGAAAATGTTGACATTTATGAAATCTAACCACCCCATTTCGTAAAATATGGAGTTAAAAATACCAGTCCCCATAGAGTATTTCCACTCTGGGAACATAGCGACCTAAACATTTTATATCCTAAAAGTTTCTAATGCATAAAATGAACCATTGGAGACCGCCACAATATATTATACATATCGGTCTGACAGCTTGTCCATTTGTTAGCCGCATGTATGTACATTTGTCTTTGTATTTTCGAGCATTTTTGTGATCTGCCTAGAGGGCCAATAGCAGATTAGACATCCGAAGTTTGTATAAATGTATACTCGTATAAAGTAAATACATTTTTTGATCAGTTTCAAGAATAAATTCATGTTAACCATGTCTCTCTATCCATCAAGTCCGTCCATCAATGTGTTTAAACATCTGAATGTCAGAGAGTAGAAAGTTTATCTTCAGATCAATTTTGTAATTTGTGCATTCTTATAATTTTCATTGTTCCTAAGAGTTAGATCAGCGTGTAACTTTGTCAAGTATTTTCCGCTTCAGGGGCTGAGCTGGTAGCGTAAATGAAAGTTCGAAAGTGACCAACCTCTTCATTTTTGGTTTGACTATATACCTATGCATATATACATTGTGCGCCATGTAGACCTTCGGTATGTCAACATTGAATAACTCTAAATCTACTTTTACCGATTTGCGGTGGAATTTTAAAAAGGATTTATTACTGCTGCTGTATACTATGTTAAAAAAATAGATGTCGTATCATGCATAGAAAATCAAATACAACGTTTTGAAATAAAAGCCATAAATATTCAGTTTCTAGGACTAGTGTTTCAGATATCTGGCTGATAATTAGTATTTAAGCTTGTTTTTCTTTTATAGAGTATCCATATTGATATGCCACGTCTACTTTTTGTGTTTTTGTGGTGTTTTTGTACATACGCAAATTGATAGATCAGTCAATTTTTGAATTTCCGCGTAGTAATTTTAAATCAAATAAAAAAAAACTCTTGACGAGGTAAAAATCAAGTGACGAAAGCATACTTGCAACTCACAAAACTACTGATATCAATTTTGTGACGATATATTTATATTTTTCATTTGTATGGTATTTCTTAATTTTTAGTGTACTAATATCCTGTATCAATAAAATTTTGGTTTTCTAAAAGATTCAAACAAACAAACATGCAAACTATTTCATTAACTCGTCAAAAATTTCCAAAATTCACAACTTTTGACTTGAATCGGTATCAATAATAAATAAAATACCAATACTGCTAAGGGTGGGTATTTTTCAACCCCCTATATTTCGGACTGGGTGATCCGATATTATATGTCTTACCGTTTTCCGAAAATATGTTTCAAGACCTTTTTGATGGTATGTAACACGTTTCGATCGGACTTACCAGTAAATTGCGATATTGCGATATTGCGCTTATAATACAGTGCTCGTGCTGGAGCCACACTGAGGTGGGCTTCCGTCACTTGCGTGGACTACCGTCCACAGTGATAAACGCCTGTATAGTACCGATGTGCACATCCAATGCCAAAGGACACAATGCCCCATAACTGACCATTAATTACCAAAGGGCCACCAGAGTCACCGGTACATGAGTCCTTTTTTCCAAGTAAACCAGCACACATCATGCGTGAAGTCATTTTAACACCAGCTTTAGCGTACATTTCTCTACATTTCCTATGGCTAAAAACGGGTACTTGGATACTATACACACTTTTCACAGAACGCCCCAGCCAGATACCACGGCAATATCATTTTCCTTATATATCCTGTTACAAAATTTTTGTCGAGCGAATATTTTTTCCTTTTAGTGGCTTTGCTAATCTTAACAAAGCGATATCATAGTCATTTTTGTTATCATTGTAAGCAAATGGAATCCAAGCTTCAGAAACGCGTACGATATTTGATGTTGAATGCAAAGACGATGTTCCACCTTGAACTGTTATATCTCCAACGCTTTTCCTTTTTTTTCCTTTTTGTAGAGCCATACAAGATAAGCGAACCACCTCAAAAAAAATCTTCATTTAAAGCGTAATGAATACCCTGTTTTATTATCGTAAATAGACTAAACAAATAAAAAAGAAAAAAAAACAAATACAAATACAAAAATTTTAGGCGTCGCAACGATAAACAACAAGATAGCTACGCCGAAGACAGATACGGTAAAAGTATCGGCGGCAGCAGCCGCAGAAGCGCTGATCCTGTCTGCAACGTGCGCATATTTAAAAAAAAAAAAATACCGATTAATAATCAAACAAGAAAAAACGTTAAAAAAAAAAACGTCGGTTGAACCGAAGCTCTAATACCATTCACACGAAATTTTGAATAGCACTGTAATACATAATAGTGGGGGTTTAAATAGGGGCTACCCCAAAAAGTGGGTGGTGCACGCTCACTAGTATATGTGTATTAAGCGATGTAGTAGATGTGTAAGATGCCGCCATATCGAATTTTAAGTTGATATTGACGTTTTCCATACAAATGCATAAAAGTGAACTGTGGGTTTATATGGGACTACCTCAAAAAGTTTGCGGGACACGCCCCTTTATATATTTATATGAAGCGGTTGTGTTAAAATCCACAAAATCAAATTTCAAGCTAATATTGATTTAAATAAAGAATTTTTTCATAAGAAACACAAAATAGCACGAAGGGTTTGTATGGGGGCTACCTCAAAAAGTGGGAGGGCCACGCCCAATTGTCTATGTATGTTTAATGGCTGTCTCTTAAAAGGCAGCATGTCGCACTTCAACATAATATTGACTTTAATAAAAAAGTTTTTCTTACAAAAAGTCAAAAGTGGACCATAGGTTTGTATGGGAGCTACCCCAAATAGAGGGCGGGCTACGCCCGTTAGTCTATGTATGTTAAGTGGCTGACCATAAAAAGACACCATATCGCATTTCAACCTAATATTGACTTTAATAAAGAAGCTTTCGTACAAAAAGTCAAAAGTGGGCAGTAGGTTTGTATGGGAGCTACCCCAAATAGTGGGCGTGGCAGGTCAATCTTGATACTCTATTAAACTACAATAAAAAGAAGTATATGTGCAAAATTTCAACTGGATAGCATAAAAATTGGTCCCCAAAAATGCGCAACAACATCAGTTTTGTGATATGGCTAGATCGACTCGTCTCGTCCAGCTGATCAAGAATATATATATACTTTATGGGGTCTACGATGCCTTCTTTAATGCGTTACATTCGAAGGCTTAGCTCCCCTATAAAAATATTTGCATTTATTTTCATGTTTCAATATAAGTAATTATTATACTGTACCAAATCATAGGGCATAATAAGTTTCTGCGAATGTATATAACAGGCAGAAGTAGGCGGGGTATACCCCATAATGTATTTATATTCTTAGTCAGCATTGGAAACTGAGTTAATTTAGCAATGTCCGTCTGTCCATCCAATCGTCCGTCCGTCCATGCATCCATATGGATGTATGACACAACAGATATCAGGAACTATAGGTATAAGCTAGAGACTTCAAACTTGAACATTTAGATTCTCTTTGAACAAACGCAGATATCTGATACTAAATTTTGTGGATGCCGCGCCCATAATAAGCTCATTTGAACCGTTTATGCACACTTTCTAAGGCGACGTAACCGGAAAAAGGTTTGTTATCTTTTTTTTGTTTTGTTTTTCATGTTAATTAATATACTTTTTTTTCTGCATATATCTACCTTACAAGGTGGAAGATACAGGGTATTTCGTAATCGTGATCACATGTCTTTCCATTCTTACTTGTTATAAAATAATAATTGTTATGAAATGGATCCACTACATACAAAGGTAGTCCAATTAAGTTTGCTATTATTGTAATTTTCATTAGTAATAGCTGATATTGTACAGATTGTACACTTATATTAGTGAACATTTTATAGTTTAGTCAATCAATTAAAAAAACCTCTTGACGAGGTAAAAATCAAGTGACGAAAGCCTACTTGCAACTCACAAAACTTCTGATATACAAAGCTTACAAAGTATATATTATCTTGATCCATCTATGTCCAGAAGCAGTTGCGCATTTTGTTGTAGCAATTTTTAAGATGTCTGGCTAAAGCCCAGCTCAGCAACTTATTTCTGACTCAGTTGAATAGACATGCCACGCCCACTTTATGAGGTAGCCACTTTTTAGAGTAGCCCACATATAATCCAGCCACCTACTTTGGCTTTTCGTATGGAAAAATTTTTTATTGCAATCAATATCGACATGAAATTATACATGACGGCTTTTTATGACTGGACGCTTCACATAAATATCAAGGGGCGTGTCCCACCCACTTTTAGTAGCTCCCATAAATGTATGGCTTCAACGAAGTTAAATTTTTGTTATTTTTTCATACAAAAAACGCAAAAGTGTGAGGTGGGTTTGCATGGGGGCTATCTCTCGAAGTTGGCTTGGCGTGCGTATTAATATACAGGGTGTCTCGAAACCGATAAAAAATTTGAATTATTATTTCTTAAAAATGATATTGTCCAAATGTAAACCGTTGCGCTCACGGCATTCACTTAATCGAGCACTAAAATTTCCTTTGACTTCGTGGAGGCCAATTTATGTCACTTCTCCTGGATATCAATTTGCCAGGAAAAATTTCATGAACTCGTGGTAGAGACCTGTTGGACGTGTGTGAAGTTGCTACAATAATGATCTTTGCACGTCACGAACAGACTGAGTAACTCTGTCTAGGTTTTCGAACGTTCTCGAAGTCCTTGGACGCCCGGATTTTGATTTTTCCAGCGTTGAACCGGTCTCTTCAAACTTCTCGACCCATTTTCCAATGGCGCATCATTTAAATGACGAACATGTCGAATACTGCATAATTTTCTACGCGCTACAGTCGCTGAATTATCGAATTACCCGATAAACGCTCCACAGCGAGTAAATTCCAAAAGCTAGGCTACCGATTGACATAGCCCCCGCGCCCCTTGGAATAGTTGCGTTCACGCAATCAGCAAATCAAATGTGAAGTTTATTTTCAGACACCCTGTACTTAAGCTTGTTTTTCTCCCAAGTTTATAGAGTATCCATATTGATATGCCACTCCTACTTTTTGTGTTTTTGTACATACGTCATCTGCTAATATACAACTGTAAAAGTGTGGAGCAATTAGTTACCATTTAGTTTGTATTTGACAGCCATTAAGCGCATACAGGAAAGGCAGACAGTCGCCGATCCGAACAAAGAAAACCACTGTTTCATCTACTACTTGTTCGGTGATGGTCCACGCTCATAAAACGACATAAAAATTTACCAATAGTGTGGTTGAACAACATCAAACACTACTTCGAAGTTATCGCACGATTACGTTTGAGATCAATTTCGGCACCGACCTGCTTTCTGTCCGGCTGTCTGCCTTGCATGGCTACTATCAAAGACTGTCAAACATAAACTTAATAGTGCAAGTTAGGTAGTTCAGAGACTACCCTAAAATCAATATATTTCAAAGAAACAAATACGAAAAAATATGAAAAACTTCTTTAAGTCAATATCAGCTTGAAATTCGATGCGCCTGGTAGATACTTTTGTGCTTTTGTATGAAAAACCTCTTTTGTTAGTTCAATATCAGCTTGATATTCAATATCAGCTTGATATCAGATTGATATTGGAGACAGCCGCTTCACGTATATATACGAAGTTTCCTCTTGTTTTATTTCAATTGTTTAGACATTGTGTTGATTTAAGGTATAGAAGCATATTTCCTATTTCCTATCCCCCATACAAACCCACCACCAACAAAATTATTTATTAGATATTAACTTGAAAAGACCACTCTGCTCTTAAGAATGGATGCTAAACATTCAAGTATATATCAAAAGCCACGTCCTGCACTATTTTAGGGATAGCCATCATTCAAACCATCCGCACACCTTTCTGATTATGTATGAAAAACTTATTTGTTACAGAGGATATCAACTATGAATTTTATATGGTAGCTTTTCACGAACTGATGCTTCACATATACTGGGTGTCTCAAAAGAAAGTTCACATTTGATTTGCTGATTGCGTGAACGCAACTATTCCGAGGGGCGCGGGGGGTATGTCAATCGATAGCCTAGCTTTTGGGAATTTCGTCGCTATGGAGCGTTTCTCGGGAGCGGATGTATGTGAGTTTTACAAAAACGGTATTTCAGCGACTGTAGCGCGTAGAAAATTCTGCAGTATTCGACATGTTCGTCATTTAAATGATGCGTCGAATGGGTCGAGAAGTTTGAAGGGACCGGGCGTCCAAGGTCTTCGAGAACGTTCGAAAACGTAGACAGAGTTACTCAGTCTGTTCGTGACGTGCAAAGATCATCATTGTAGCAACTTCAACCACATCCAACAGGTCTCTACCACGAGTTCATGAAATTTTTCCTGGCAAATTGATATCCAGGAGAAGTGACATAAATTGGCCTCCACGAAGTCATAGGAAATTTTAGTGCTCGATTAAATGAATGCCGTGAACGCAACGGTTTACATTTGGACAATATCATTTTTAAGAAATAATAAGAAATTTTTTCAATAACCTACTTACTTTTTTTATCGATTTTTTAAATGTGATCTTTCTTTTGAGACAACCTGTATATCAATACGCACACCAAGCCAACTTCGAGAGCTAGCCCCCAGGCAAACCCACCTCACTCTTTTGCGTTTTTGTATGAAAAATAAAAAATAAAAAAAATTTAACTTCGTTGAAGCCATACATTTAATGCCATTCACACGAAATTATTTGGGGTCTACCCCTAGCACATACCTTGATAATTATGTGAAGCGTCTGTCCATAAAATAGAGAAAACAAAGATTTTCATATAGTATCGCACAATGGGTGGTGGGTTTGTATAGGGCTACCGCTAAAGAAGAGGGATCATACATTTTTATACATAAAAAGCCACTATATCAACTATTAAGTTGAAATTTACTGTAATAAAGTTATGTTTCATACAAAACATAAAACGTGGGCGGTGTGTTTTTATGGGAGCTACTAAAAGTGGGTGGACACGCCTCTTGATATTTATGTGAAGCGACCAGTCATAAGAAACTCATATAAGAGAGCACTCGATCTCACAATTAGTTGTTGCTGTTGATGTTGATAGACGAAGAACGAAGAAAATATCGTTAGCCTGTATTGCCATTTTTTGATATTGAAGAGTGAATGAAGCAGACTCTACTTGTGCGTGTAAGAGAGACAAAAAACTGTTAAAATGGCAATATTTTCACCATGTACATTGTTGCCAACAACTCTTTAATTGTTGCTTAATTTTTCACTATTTACATTGTTGGTAGACAAATTTAATTGTAATTTGTTTTTACCTCTCTATCGCGCACATTGATATTGATAGGCTGGTAAATGTATCAAAGATGGCAATATTGCTGAACTTTTTTTGAACACACCGCACCGCACATTTGTGTTTTTTATTAAAAAGTTCTTTATTTAAATCAATACTAGGTGGAAATTCGATTTTATGGAATTTAGTGAACAACCGCTTCATTTAACCGTGTCCCGCCCAATTTTTGAGGTAGGCCCATACAAACCCAAAGCTCATTTTTATGCATTTGTATGAAAAACGTCAATATCATCTTGAAATTCGATATGGTGCCATAGCTTATTCTCATGTAGTAATTAGCGTGCACCGCCCACTTTTGGGGGTAGACCCTATTTAAGCCCCCACGTTCATGTTTTACAATACGATTTCAAATTTCGTGTGAATTGTGTTAGAGCTTTTTTGTTTAGTATTTAAGAAAAAAACAAATTTGACGACACTTAGTTATTTATTGGTTAATGAAAAGACTTGCAATGAATTGGATCGGTGCTATATTGCTACTTATTTGTAAAAGCTCAAGAAAATGTCAGTATAGTGAAAGTGAAAGTGAAGTTGATGATAATAAAAATGAAGGTCGGATCGTCGGCGGCGATGAAGATACAATCGAAAAAGTTGAAAGTTTTCTTGTTGCAGTTCGATTATATGGAGGGTTCTTTTGTTGTGGTACTTATGTGGCCGATCGTACGAGAGGTACTATTTATATTTCGGGAATAGCAAATATTAACAAACATTTTTAAATGAAAATGGCTTTATTGTTTTTCAAAATATTCCCCTTGATGATCAATACACTTTTGCATTCGTTCAAACCATTTGTCATTGCAGTTTTTCCTTTTTTCTTGAGACACCTCCAAAACATGGTTTTTTTAACGCTTCAACTGCTTCTGCGGCGCTCGTAAATCGTTGACAACGCAGTTTACCTTTGAAACTCGGGAACAAGAAGAAGTCATTGGGTGCCAAATCAGGACTGTACGAAGGATGAGTCATTAATTCGATGGTTTGACTGCTCAAAAATGCACTTGTTTTGACGAGATGTGTGAGAGCTCGCATTGTCATGATGGAGAATGATTCGTCTTTGGCGGTAGGTTTTACGAAATTCTCCGAAGTCTTCCGGCAAACAAATGGTCGTGTACCACTCAGAATTGACCGTCCTACGTTTCTCAAGCGGAACAGTGGCCACATCCCATTCGGCCGAAGAAACAGGAGATCATTTGCTTCGCTGTGCTTCTTCCACGAAAAACTTTTGTTGGATTTGGCTCGTCTTGGAATACCCACACGGTCGTTTGATACATTATGGGGTATCCAACGAGAGCAACTTTTACAGCTAAGTGTTCATGCAAAATCGAATGTATTGAAGTGGAACTAATGTGCAAGGATGCCTCTATCTCACGATATGTCACATGACTATCTTGCATTATCAGTTCACGCACTGCATCGATGTTTTTGGGCACAACAACCGATTTTGGACGACCTTCACGGAATACTTCGGCGACCGAACTACGACCACCATTGAATTCACTAATAATCCACGTCGAAAGTTGTGAAAAATAATCCAACGAAAACCTTCTCTTGAAATTTCCATTTTTTTGGCCAAATTGCTTTTCTTAACTCACTGTAAACAAAACAAATAGAAATTATACATCAAAACTTTGTGAGTACGTTTATGCCAAAAAATGTCAAACTTTATTATGCTGTTGCCAGATTTTAGCTTCTGACATTAGTGTTGCCATTTCCCGAAATATAAATAGCAGCCCTCGTATAGTTGTTACCGCCGCCCACTGTATATGGGAAAATATGTCTCAAATACATTCCTTTACGGTCCAGGGTAGAATTACTTCACTAAAAGAAAATTTACCTCGTATGAAAGTAACTAAGGCCTGCCACCCGGATGATTATACTGACGACACTTAGTTGTAAGACAAACTCTGAGCGAAACAGGACAATAACAAAGGATGTCCAGGTATGTGCTGGACTTCTGGGTCAGAAAGACTTTTGCAAAAGACATTGCAAAGACAAATGCAACTGTTGCTGAGGTTGCCGTTGCTAAATTTTTAGCGGTGGCTGCGGCTGAGGATTCGACCACTTTTGCATGGCGGACGATGATTGGCGATTATTTCGTGTCCCAATTCAACGGGACGTTTGCTGAAAACATGTTTTTCATATAGGACGGCGCCATATAGCATTATTTTCTCTGGGTTTTTAGGTGAAGTCATTGGTTTATTCGAACAAACCTGCATCTTTGGACGACTTAGAAGACAACATTGTGCGAACTATTGCCGAGATACGGACTCCATCATTTGAAAAAGTGATCGAAAATTGAATTTACAGAATGCACCACATCCAAGTCAGCCTACATATTAATAATATTAATGACGCAAGATTATTAATTATCTATAATGTAAATTCAGCATTTTGTGGCAATTCAAGGCGTTTCATTTGTAAACGTTATTGCTGCCATTCACGTACCATCGTAAAAGTGGTGCACAGCTGCTAGAGTTGTCAGGTAAACTTTTTGGTTTGTTTTACAATAAAATCAAATTGTTTTGCTTCGAAACTAGAAAATAAATGTCACAAAATTGCATTTAATTTCTATTTAAGTAAGTATCATTGCAAATTATGAATTACTAGATGGTACCCGCGACGTTGTACGCGGCCCTCCTCTTTCCCCTGCCACTCCTTCCCCCTGACACTCCTTCCAGCTTCCACATGCTCCTTTACTCTACCCCCAATTCTATTAAAATTAGATAAATCTAAAAAGAAATTTATGTTTATCCAATCGCCACGAATCTTCACAGGATCACCCACGAGACAAAATTTTATCAAAATCGGTTGAGCGGTTTCGGAGTCTATGGGAAACATACTTCCATTTTTATATATATAGAAAATAAATTTTAAATACATATAATATCGTAGTAATAAAATTTTAAAAGCACCAACTCATGATCATTGACCTGTTTAGCTCATGACCAGCTGGTGCCACTCTAGCGTTGAGTTGAACAACATCTAGTTCGCTTGCTAGCGCTTATGTGAAATTGTGTGGTCCTCCCAACCTTTCACATACATACATATATAGATTTTAGATTTATATTAATATTGGTGCTCCGCTCCTATTGGTCTTAGCGTGATAATATATAGCCTTCCTCGATAAATGAGCTAACACTGAAATAATTTTTCAAATCGGATCGGTGGTTCAAGCAAACAAACAAACAAACTCTTTAGCTTTATAATATTAGTATAGATGCTGCTGAAAAAACCAATAATACTACGGAACAAACATTAGACTAATTTATTCTAGCGTGGTGTCTACCCAATGTTACTAAGTCCGAAAAGGTTTGTGAAAAGGCTAAAAAAATCGAATCGCTCGACGATGTTGTGGCATGTTGAAGTTTTTTGAGCGATTTCTGTGACATCCCTGGTAAATACATTATGAAGTGGTTATACATATGTATCTAATGTATTCATCTATGCATATTTTAATTAAATTGTTCTTGTCTAGAAACATTTGTCTTTCATTATTGTCATTATCAGCTACAAATTGTTTGTTTCAATATGGACGGTTTATAATAATTTGATTCGATTGTTTACGCCATATTTCTGAATTTTTTTGGAATGCATTTAAAATTAGCTTATATTTTTATTCTGCTATATTGTAGATATACGACAAGTAGAATTGGTAAAATTAAGGCAAGACTCACCACCAGGAAACAGACGCAAGGTTTAAAGCGTATTATTGGCGGTAAACCGATACGCATTAGTGAGGCTGGTTACTTGGTGGCATTTCGTGACAGTTCTGGATTTTTCTGTGCTGGTTCCTATGTGCAAAGTCGCATTGTGGTAACGGCAGCCCATTGCTTACAGGATCGCATGGCTCATCTAGATGATGTGACAGCTGAGGGCGGTGTCACATATTTGTGGTATGAGCAACGGGTTAAAGTTCCTGTCGAGAAAGTTATTTTAGCATATAATTTTGATTCAAATGCCATTAACAATGATGTCGCCGTGGTAAAATTAAAAAAACGTCTTCGTGGTCAAGATATTCGAAGTATTCCATTCTGCACAAGACAAAATGTTGAGGGTGATATAGCGCAAATCTCTGGCTGGGGATTTAATAATCTCAACTCAACGACAAATTCACTCTGTTGAAGTGCCTATAATATCACATAAAAAATGCGCTAGGATTTACAAACCAGTCAATGAAATAACAAATGCAATGCTATGCGCAGGAGAACTAGGTAAAAAGGATGCGTGCACATACGACTCCGGAAGTCCATTAGTAATTGAAGGGGAGCTGTGCGGCGTCGTGTCGTTTGGGGTAGGCTGTGCTGATCATGTCTACCCGGGCGTTTATGCTAATGTGAAATATCTTATGCCTTTTTTTAGAAAGGCAATTACGTCATTAATTTCTTAAAACAATTTAATACATTTAATTCTCCTATTTATTTATTTATTGCAACAATATAAACTAAAACAGTTTCCTAAACCGAATATTTTTATACTAAATCCAATCAGCAGTAATTACAAATCAATATATTAAGAAAATGAAAGTATGAATTACAATTTATTATATGAAGTTCAGAGTTAAGCAGAGCTTATTTTATAAAGTTCAAAGAGGAATCGAAAAAGAATAAATGAGAGAATTTATTATAGATAGCATAAAGGGAATAAATTGAATCATGGCAGGCATAATTTGTTGTGCAAAGGGAAAACATAAAAGATAGTTAGATATCTCAGATGTGTCGCATACTGGAAATCCAATTTTCACCGGTTTTTCAAGCAATGGGACCAACTCTCGGCAACGATTCGCACAATGTTGCCTTCTAAGTTGTCCAAAGATGCTGGTTTGATTGCTTAAACCAATAACTTCACGTAAACCCAGGATAAAAAAATGCAAAGGCATTAAATCGTACGAGCTTGGTGACCAATTCAATGGTCCATTTCAAGAAATAACGAGTTCACCAAATATTGTCTTCAGTAAATCGATTATTTGACTTATCGACATACAACAGAAATGTGACTCATTACTGAACAGTATATTTCGATGAAATAGTGGGATGACTTCCAATTGATTATCAGCTCAATGTCCGAACGTACATTCGGCTTTAATTCGTTTACCAGCTGGATCTTATAAGGACGTGGGCTGAGAATTTTTCGTAAAATATATATTAAAAATGAGGGTGAGCACAGCTTCAATTGCTGCGCACCATGGTGGATCGACTCACAGCTCATCAGCAATATTTACTTCGGTGCGCATAGTACGACGTTTTGACGGATGCGTATTATCATATAGAGTATACGTAGTGCGTAAACGATCCACGCTAAATCGAATTAGTCGCTCGAATAGACTATTATGGCGATCGTAAAATGGTCGTAGCACACGGCAACATTTCCGAACTGGACCACGGTTTTCGAAATAAATTTGCATAATTTGCATGCGTTGTTCTGTCCATTCATGATAAAATGACAGACAAAAAAACAAATTGTCTACATAATTAAACAACCTTTCCTGAATGGTTGTTCAATTACAAACGTCTACAGCTAAAAAGGACATTCGATGTCACATTTTTTATACGATACACACATAGTGTGAAATAGTATTATCAGTTCGTTGACAGTAGAAATTTTGGACTTAAAACCATCAACAGACACTTTACTTGACTTTTCACGCTTCATTTCTATATCACAAAACACCTCAAAATCCTTACGCTCATGCCTCTGTTGTTCCCTTTTTATACCATTCATACAAAGTACAAAGTGTGTAATGGTATTACCAGTTTATCTGAAAGTTTGTAACGCATTAAAGGAGGCATCGCACAGTGGTCCGTCTTGTATGGAACCGGCGGCCAAAAATACTTACAGTGCAGCTATCGAAGTGAAACTTTTGTCATAGGCTTCTATCTGTAGTTTAGTTAGATGACAATATGTCAAAATCGTCAAGATCGGACCATTAAATCATATAGATTCCATATAGCAGACCAATTCGGAATGAATTCTTAGTACACCAAAACTTTATTGTTTTTTATTTGAATTTAACCAAATTTGGTAGGTGTCTGTCTTAAGAGCTTCTACGTGTCCTGACCAAATTTCATTCGGATCGGACCACTATATCATATAGCTGTCATATAACCTAATTATAAAAGGATCAGTTATAAAAGGATAGGAGCTCCGTAGTAAGTGATATGTATAATATATCATTGCAACAGATCAAAAGCAGATTTATTTAAAACTGACTTATGTTTAGGTGGTAACTTTCGCTGTCCCGTTATAAACGGATCTGATGTAAGGAATAGACGATTGAATAAATCTTCATTTGTTGCCATACGAGAAATTTTAAGTGTATGCTTCAGATGAAATTTTTTTTATATACTTATTTCTCGACTCAGCAGCTTCCTCAGATAACTCCCCAATCGACACGAGAGCATTTTCAATAATTGCAGGTCCGTGAATTAACATTTTATGAACGGTAGGTGGAAGATATTACCAGGAATATGTAGTTGTAAGTTCTTTGGCTATGTTGAGTGCGAATGTATTAAATTACTCAACATTAATATTATATCCTGAAGAGAGCGGTTGCAATATTGTAGCACATCTTTCAATAAGGTCTCTATCTAAGCCTGTTATTTGAGCGGACAAGCCAGCATTATTGATAAATTCTCTTGCAGTATTTCCATCATTCGATGTTCCACTCCCACCACTTTTAGGCTTGTCGACAATTAATCCCATTTTTAATCGAAATTCTGTTTGAATTTTTTTTTCCTTTCCATACCTTAGGCTTTTTCGTCTTGGGATCTAACTTGCCAGACTTGTACATCAAGTTTGTATGATAAATGTAAAAAAAATTCAAAAAATCGTTGCGCATGAAATGGTGACAATCCGAATTCGAATCGATCCCTCGAGCCTTAGTTCTTTTTAAAATAGTTTTCTTCCTCGATGCTCAATTCAGTTGATTCGTTTTTTAATTGAAATCGAACAGGACGACAATATCGAGTGGAAGATGATCGTGGATTTTTTCAGATTATTTTTGAACTGTTCGAACTATCTTCAGTTGTTAATAAAGCAAGTGGAACATATGATGTGACAAACATGAGGCTGTGACATATTCGCTGTACCCAGAACTTCCGTCGAAGCCCCATTTCCCTATAAGTTTAAGGTTGTTCAGGATCACTGAAAACATCATTTATTACATTATCCTGCAACTCGATAATACGCTTTGTAGTGTGGTCCAATAAACTTTGAATTGAGAATGATTCGTCTTTGGCAATTGGTTTTACGAATTTCTCCGAAGACTTCCGGCAAACAAATGGTCGTGTACCACTCAAAATTGACCGTCCTACGTTTCTCAAGCGGAACAGTGGCTATATTTCGCTGTGCTTCTTCCACGAACAACTTTTGTTGGATTTGGCCCGTCTTGGAATATCCACACTGTCGATTGATGTTTTGTTTCCTGCTCATACGCATATATACATGATTCGTCTACTGTCACGATTTTATACACGTCTTTTGAAGCACCACGGTCGAACATTTTAATCATTTCCTTACACCAATGGGAGCGAGCCTTTTTTGAGCGATTGATAAATTATGGGGTATCCAACGAGAGCAAATTTTTTTTACAGCTAAGTGTTCATGCAAAATCGAATGTATTGAAGTGGAACTAATGTGCAAAGGATGCCTCTATCTCACGATATGTCACATGATGATCTTGCATTATCAGTTCACGCACTGCTTCGATGTTTTTGGGCACAACAACCGATTTTGGAATTCGACGGCAACCGAACTACGACCACGATTGAATTCACTATACCAGCGATATACTGTGGTTTTTCATGGTGCTTTATCGCCATACAAAGAATTGAGTTCATTGACATATTCTTGTTGAGATAATCCACGTCGAAAGTTGTGAAAAATAATCCAACGAAAACCTTCTTGAAATTTCAATTTTTTTGGCCAAATGGCTTTTCTTAACTCACTGTAAACAAAACAAATAGCAATTATACATCAAAACTTTGTGAGTACGTTTATGCCAAAAAATGTCAAACTTTATTATGGTGTTGCCAGATTTCAGCTTTTGACATTAGTGTTGCCAGTTCCCGAAATGTAAATAGCAGCCCTCGTAGTATAAAGAATTCATAAAAAAGAAAAAAGAAGCATAGAAAATTTATTTTATTGTTTGCTTTCGTTAATGGAGAATGTGTTATTGGTAGTCTATTTTGTATACTTTTTTAATTACTCTATTGAATTTAAACTCTTTTTCCAATAACTATAAAATTAGTAAAAGGCTCCATTCTCTTTATTTTTGCTGAATGGTCGACGACCCATTACAAATTTTTTGGTAGTTTTATTTTAATTTGGCAATAGATCTCTTAAGAAAAGGCATGAGATATTTAACATCAGCATAAACGCCTGGGTAGACAGCATCAGCACAGCCTACCCCATACGACACGACCCCGCAAAGCTCACCTTTAATTACTAAGGGCCCACCGGAGTCGTATGTGCACGCGTCCTTTTTACCAAGTTCTCCAGCGCATAGCATTGCATTTGTTATTTGATTGACATCTGAATAGGATTTGCCACATTTTGTACGTGCTATAATTGGCACATTAACAGTGCGAACTTGTGTCATGGGTTTGGATGACTTGACACTGTTAAATCCCCAGCCAGACACTTTCGCCATATCACCCTCACGATAAGTCCTTGTACACAATGGTATAGTTTTAATATGATTGCCTTCCAGAGGTCTTTTTAATTTTACCACGGCAATATCATTGTCATTGGATTCGGAATCGTAATTATGTGCTAAAATAACTTTTGCGACAGGAACCGGCTTCGATTTTTCAGACAAATATGTAACACCGCCTTCAACCGTCACTTCATTTAGATAATCCATACGGTCCTGTAAGCAATGGGCTGCCGTCACCACAATGCTATCCTGCACTAAGGAACCGCCACAAAAAAATCCCATACTATCACGAAAAGCCACCAAGTAACCACCAATATTCTTATTGGTGGTCGCCTGACCGCCAACAATTCGAAATACAGGACTTTCCTGGCACGTCACATATCTGCAATATAGCAGCACAAGAATGTATGCAAATTTCATTGCATTTATTCCAAATATCGAAATCTGGCTAAAAAATTAAATCAACTTATGACAGATTCTTAGCGTCTCTATGCAAAAAAAAAATTGCATCCCACTTATAACGATCAAATGAAAAGATATTATAAATAAGCTTAGCAAAATGCGTTAGTTATGTAGATGGTTCATAATGGATTCATAAATTCAACCGTAAAAAAATGTATACATAGAAGCCGTAACATTTTTTTGAAAATACAAACAATATGTGGGTTCTGGCACAGGCAACTTAATTAAAATTTCCAAAATACTACACATTATCTTGGGATTACTGGCTAAAATTATTAATTCTGTTGGGTATATAACTTTACTCCCGCTGCTTTGTTTTCAAAATTCCAGGCTTTATTATAAAAAAAAACTGAATACACATTTACGATGCAAAGAATTGTCCATCGTTCGCCATTATCTACTACCATCTTTTTGACAGCATAGATATTCCGCATCTGATAAACGACTCTTCCTTGGAAGCAATCCAAGAATCAACCTAATTTTTGGGGGTCCTCGTAATTACGAGATTGCTGCACAGTCAGGCCCAAAACTATTCGATCGGAACAAGTTATAAACAGAACAAGTGGTATATGTCTGGTGAATATAGCGATTGTGTAGTATTTTCCATTAAGAGTTTCCAACTTGATTTTAGAACGTTTAGCAGCATGGAGTCAAGAATTGTCTTGCTGAAAAATGCATGAATTGCACCAGTTTTACCTTGCATACTCGGCTCAAACGCGTCAAATTTTGTTGGTAGCCATCCCTCGTGATAGTTTCATTGGGTTTCATTTGCTTATAGTAAACTACACCCAGCTGATCCCACAAAATACCATGCATAAGCATTGGATATTTGGCTTTTCTGTTTATGTTGATGGTTTTCCGAGCTTAAACGGTGACTTCTTGTTTTGAGATAGTCTTAAGGGATACATAGTTCATTAGTTATACAATCAAAGCGAAAATCCTTTCCTTTTTTATCTTCCAGCTGTTCACATCTTTCAGTTTCAACTCATGTGGTACCCAATATCGTTGCTTCCGGATCATTACCAAGTCTTTGAGGCGTTTTGAAATTGCTTGTTGAGTCACTCCCAAAGATTTTGTCCACTCTTCTTGACTTTAACACTACTAATCATCTTCAAAACTATTCGGTCTTCCACCGCAGGTCTTTGACGTGAAAAATCACCACTCTTAAAGCGTTGAAACCAATCACGACAGGTTCATTCACAAACAGCGGCCTCTCTATTAGTCTCTATTAGACCATTCGGTTGGCATCAGTTGCAGATTTAATTATAGTACCCAGTAGTTGAAATTCGACCTTTTGTCTTTAAAGAACCCAATAATAAAAATATACATAATAGAATCCAGAAAATGCTTTCTCATCTAAGTCAACGCTGTCAAGCCATAGCCCCATGGGGACGAAAACCTTCTTGTTTTCACACCCATAAGAATGAACGCATGCCGAAGTTGGCTACTTGCTGTTAAAGAGAAATACAAATTTGAATTAGTTACGTTGCAACCCTGCTCTAAGGGCCGCCCAGAAGGAGAGCGGCAATAAGTGAGCAAATTATTTGCAATAATTAATGCGCAGTTATAAAACAGTTTGATTGGTGTATCAATTCTTTCTCCTTTTGTTTTAAATATTTCTTTGATTCCTCTTCTTTTCAAATTTTACCAACTAAAATACTATCAAAAACACTCTCAACTGAAGCTCAACATGTTTGCAAGTGCGCCGACAACAGTTTCGAGCCTAACGTCGAGCTGCTCTATCGACATGCTCTACAATGTTAATCGCCCTGTACAGCACGACAGAGATAGAGAATATTTTGTTCTCTATTCTTCCCACTGAAAACAAAGGAACTGAAAGAAACAAAAAAGGTAGCAGCTACAGCAAACTGAGAGAGCTGAGAAAGAGTGACAATATTAAAAATCCCCATAAAATATGCAACAATATACGAATGCATCACATTTGCCTCAATTTTGGTACAAACATAAAAATCGTTGCTTAAGTCAAGAAACTTGGCATATTTGGTAGTAAACGTCAAAAGTTTTGAACCACTTGAACTACATCATTAATTAAAACGATCCACAGGAAATTAACCATTAATAATTCTTTACACTGTACACTTACATAGGGTGAAAGCCTATATATTAAGTTTGTGCAAATGGATGTAACAATTAGAGAGACCCTTTTCAGATTCCATATATATATAACCTTGATCAGCATTTAAAGGCGACTCGGGTTAAACCCGTCAGTCCACTCATATGAAGCATGGAATATTCTATCCACAATTCAGATATAATATATTAACTGCGCCATACAGCAGAACCGGGATTATCAGCGTCGTAGCGATTGTGATACTTCGCCTGCTCTCCAGGCGGACGTTGTTGTTGCTAGTAATCTCTGTTACCAGCTAGACACTGAAATTGAAATTCATCATACACCTTGTAGTTTTCTTGTCCTTGTTCACCGCTAGGCCCATCAGACGTATGTTTCACTCCGAGTACGTCTTGCTAACTCACCGTTCCTTCGTGCCGATGATGTACATTCATTATGGAATATCGGGTCCGACCGTTCTACGAATGGGCATTGGAGTAGAATAAACTCCATCAGGATATTAAAAAGTCGTACCACAAAGCATTAACCCTACCTCTTGCTGTCGAAGAGCTCGGAGAGGCTCTTTCCTACTCTAACGACGCTTTGTGTGTATGTCGAGCGATCTGGAAACCATGTTCGGACAGGGCGTGGAACAACTTTGTGTTTATCAGCGTTTCAAAAGCGGCCTTATAATCGTCAAATATGTGGTGTGTGTCTTTGTTGCTTGAAATTTCTGTAACAAAAACGGGAAAATGACTAAATAGGCAGGAAATAATACCGTTACTGAAAAGTCAGCTTATCGTTATCACTGAGTGCACTTCTTACTCTATTTGTCATCTGTCGAGCACATGACGAAAGCCCTGCTCTGTGTCAAGCGTGAGTGTGACAAACAGCGAAAAGATACAACACAGCACACCGATACATGCTCACTTTCTGACGCTGATTTCGCAAGGAAAAGACTGGCGAAGAGAAGAATCTAAATCGTAATTTCGAACAAAATTGTTTGCCCAATAATAATTTAAAATAATTTATTAAATATAATAAAATCAAATTTAATTTACTCTTCAAAAAGTTTTCAATACAAAAACAAAAAAGGCTATGTTTGGTGGGGGGATCACGATGCAAAGTTTCCGTCCATTTGAAGCAATTATATCGAAATTCAAGTTGATACGAGTATTGACTGAAATAAAAAGTTTTTCCTATAAAAACTGAAAAATGGTCGGTGTGTTTTTTATAGACAGACAGATGGACGAAAAAAACTAATTCGATTCGTCTCGTCGAGCTGATCAAGAGTAAAGGTATATTGTGCGTGCAGAGTATAATATAGTCGAACACTTTTACAATTTCATTCTTATTGTTTTTGCACTGCATATAATTTGATTTGACACAGTCGTATCAATATATTGTACTCAAACTACATGTTTGTATAACTAACGCGCAATGTGCACAATGAATCCATTCATATTCGGTCACCTAACCTCAATAAAAGTGGCCATATGCGATTGGCGGGTGTATGCAAGGAGTGGTTTCACTTCACGAAAAGATGCGTGACGATTGCTGTTCTAATTTAGACTACAAATAAACTTAAATATTCAGTGAGCTGCTGCAATAGATATTCATTAATTTTGAAATGAAAATTAAGTTTGTTATGATTTTTGTGGTATTATTCTTCGGCACGTGCACATTGCAACGCAGAATAAGAATTCGTATCAAATATAGGCCTAAAAACAAGATATCCCAATTGGTGCGCATCATAGGCGGTGCTGCATCAGATATTGATGAGATTGGAGGTTTTCTAGTGGCAATGCGAGACGGTGAGTACTTCGTTTGCGGTGGTTCTTATATTGCGAGCGGAATTGTCTTGACGGCGGCACATTGCATAATTGACCGGATTAATCATTTAAACAAAGTGACTATTGAGGGCGGTATAACCATGTTGACAGATCAATCAGACCGTGTTAAAATCAAGAAAGCTCTCTTACCAAAGGTATACAACAGACAAACAAATGAAATGGACGTTGCAGTTCTACTATTAAGAAAATCTCTGAGTCATAGTAAAGTTCGCACAGTACCATTGTGCAGCAGAAGCTATCATGCGAATCAGTTGGCGGAAGTATCTGGCTGGGGTTTTGGTACCATAACATCAACCAAACCAATGCTACAAGTACGAACTGTCGTAGTGCCAATTATGTCACATATAAAGTGTAAAAGGCTTTACTCAAGCCTAAACGATATAACTAACTCAATGCTCTGTGCTGGGAGCGCGGGTAAAGACTCGTGTACTTATGACTCGGGAGGACCATTAGTAATTAATGGTGAGCTTTGCGGTGTCGTATCGTATGGGGTGGGATGTGCGGATGATGTCTATCCGGGCGTTTATGCGGATGTTAGATATGCATATAATTTTATAACAAGATCAATAGAAAATCTATTAAAACAAAATACAAGTAAATCTAAACAATAAAAGTAAGTCCTATATGTTTATATTAAATCTATATTTATCTATTGAGTGGTTGCAGTAGAGATGGACGCGGCCCAAAACGATCACGAGCTTGAGTTTACAAACAGGCACGCATAAATTCGAAAAAGTCGATGATAGTACATTCAAAAACTGACTTCATTTATTAACAGTTCGTTTAGATTTAAAACTAAAAAGATTTCTTCTAGTTGGCAACTCTTATCTTGTGAAGTCAGCTGATTTATCATAACTTTTGTTCGTGTATTTTGGCGTAAACTGATCATGCTGTTTCAATAGAGAGTTTAATATGCAAAACGACGGTCACGGTACATGTTTACAGTCATAAATGAAAAGACGTCTGTATTGTTGTGCACTGTTTTGTTTCGTGTATTTTTAACAAGTATTTAAAAAATGTAATTGTGTTCCGTGGTGCACTACTTTCGTAGCTCATATAAGCGCAAGCAACTAAAAATGGCAAGTTATTTGTTAAAGTCCCCAGTGTATAATGTTATTAATCTTTTTTGCACATTTTTGTTCGTTTTCAAATAAATTGCATATACAGTGACATTTGAGTTTCCTCACGAAACTCTGCTCGATATTTGAGACAGGAACAACGGTGATGCAAATACCGTAACAGCTTATATGAAACTAGCGATTTAAGCACATCTCAAACGAGTATTAATAATATAAAGGCAAAAGTAAATTATTTTCTCTACCATATAAAACGATATATACCAAAATACCACACAATGTTGACGAGATTTTAAACTTCAAATACCGCCCAAACGTGCGCTATACAGAGTAAGCCTTTTTATTGGACAATGGGCTACCAAACAACAAATACAAATATGAAAACTTGTCCATGGTACCCAACGTCACCAACTGTCCGCAAAATTTAGCTTACAAAATAATTAATAATTGTTAGAGCTAAGTGAGAGTGTGTTGGGGAGGGGACAGGTGTTATGATTGGCAAATGGATTTTGCTAAAAAATGCAGGTTTTGCCCATTGTGCATTGGGTAATAGCGTATACTATGTTTATAGAAATATATGTGACTGACAGAATAGCGTATATATATTCTTAATCAGTATCGAAAGTAATGTTAATGCAATACCTTCCATCAATCCGCCTGAATTGAAGTTATAAACGAAGTTTTAATTGGAATAAAACAAGAAAGAACCGCAACTCTAATACCATTCAGACGAAGTTTCAAATCGTATCGTAAAACATAAACGTGGCGGGACGCAACCACTAGTCTATGTATATAAAGCGGCTGTAAATGAAAAGACACCACATCGGAATTAAACCTGATTGACTTTAATAAAGAAGTTTTTCATACAAATGGTCAAAAGTGAGCAGTGGGTTAGCATGGGTCCCATCCATTAATGTATATGAGAAGCGTCCGTCCACTGGAATTATTAAGTTGACATTGACTACAATAAAAAAGTTTTTTATACAAATAGTCAAAACTCGGCGGTGGGTTTGTATGGAGGCTACACCAAAAAATGAGCGTGGCGGGTCAGTCTTGATAAACTCTAATAAAAAGAAGTGTATGTGCCAAATTTGAACTGGATAGCATAAAAATTGGTCCCCAAAAAATGCGCAACAACATCCAGACAGACAGACAGACAGACAGACCGACGGACATGGCTAGATCGACTCCTCTCGTCGAACTAATCAAGAATAAATATACTTTATAAGGTGTACAATGCCTCCTTCAATGCGTTACAAACTTTCAGACAAACTGATAAGTTTATTCAAACTCTGTATAAATGGTATAAAAACTATACTAACACCGATCATATTTCAAGATTTTTTTACTAGCTGCCCCAGTCTGTTGTCATATTCTATGCACCTCTTCCACCATGAATATAGGTGCCGGTCTGTAGTTGACTCGAAAATATTCCCAGCAGATTAGCAACATGTTATGGGCGCAATAATAATAATTTGAAGAGAAATTGTTTAAGTTTGTCATTATTATGATACAGGCTAAAACCTCCTGTAACTAACCTACTAGAATCAAGTGTCTAGCCAATATATCGAAAACGACGTCGTTAGATGAGGCTAAGTATAAATATAGAAGTATACACGTAGAACAATATATCAACTCGTTCCACGCCGTATTGGCATCGATAGATCCAAAAATCGTTGTGAACTTTCACTCTCAAATGAATTTGCCATAGTATGTCTATGCAAACATGCAAAAAAATTCTTGCGCATTTTGACTCTTACATCCCGTTGTTCCATCTACCAGTAATCTAGCCAAACTTCAACTAGCTGCAAGACGGCTGTCTTACTATCATTCATTGTCACAGGCGAACAACTTAGTTGATCCATGCTACATACTGGCATACACGCAGCAACGGTAGCAACACCAATGCTTCATCTTGAGAATTTTGAAACACCAAACAGTATTTTTTCAATGTATCTCCCATTTCAGCTACTGTCGTGTCTGACTTAATTCCTATCGACTTGGAGCACGCTTTATTTTCTAAAAGTGATTATATTGATTGATTGATTATTTTGTACTCTTCTATGGAACAATCCAACAAATCAAAACATGGTTTTTGAACGCTTCAACTGCTTCTTCCACGCTCGTAAATCGTTGACCACGCAGTTTACCTTTAAAACTCGGGAACAAGAAGAAGTCATTGGGTGCCAAATCAGGACTGTGTGGAGGATGAGTCATTAATTCGATGTTTTGACTGCTCAAAAATGCACTTGTTTGACGAGATGTGTGAGAGCTCGCATTGTCATGATGGAGAATGATTCGTCTTTGGCGGTTGGTTTTACGAATTTCTCCGAAGACTTCCGGCAATCAAACGGTCGTGTACCACTCAGAATTGACCTTCTACGTTGCTCAAGAGGAACAGTGGCCAAATGACCCATTCGGCCGAAGAAACGGGCAATCATTTGCTTCGCTGTGCTTGTTCCACGAACAACTTTTGTTGGATTTGGCTCGTCTTGGAATACCCACAAGGTCGATTGCTGTTTTGTTTCCGGCTCATACGCATATATCCATGATTCGTCACCTCTCACGATTGTATACACGTCTTCTGAAGCACCACGGTCGAACTTTTTAATCATTTCCTTACACCAATTTTTTTCAGCGATTGATAAATTATGGGGTATCCAACGTGAGGAAATTTTTTTTACAGCTAAGTGTTCATGAAAAATCGAATGTATTGAAGTGGAACTAATGTGCAAGGATGCCTCTATCTCACGATATGTCACATGACTATCTTGCATTATCAGCTCACGCACTGCATCGATGTTTTTGGGCACAACAACCGATTTTGGACGACCTTCACGGAATTCGTCGGCGACTGAACTACGACCACGATTGAATTCACTATACCAGCGATATACTGTGGCTTTTGATGGTACTTTATCGCCATACAAAGAACAGAGTTCATTGACACATTCTTGTTGAGATAATCCACGTCGAAAGTTGTGAAAAATAATCCAACGAAAACCTTCTCTTGAAATTTCCATTTTTTGGCCAAATTGCTTTTCTTAACTCACTGTAAACAAAACAAATAGCAATTGTACATCAAAACTTTGTGAGTACGTTTATGCCAAAAAATGTCAAACCTTATTATGGTGTTGCCAGACATCTTACTGCTTTTATTTTCGAAATTATCCATGCACAAATACGCTGAGGTACATATGTTTGTAAAAAACATTGGGAAAAAGATTCAGTGCAAAATTGGAAGGGCCACGCCCAGTGAAACTATTTGATATTGAAGAATGAGAATTCGTAGATAAATACATATATAAAGAATATAGAGATTAAATTTTCAGTGGATAAATTTTCATTGTTACGCCCCCAAAGTGAAAAAGAAAAAAGGATGAGCATAATTATCATCGGAAAAAATAATATGCACTAAGAGAAGAAGAAAATGGTACGCTAGTTTGCTAATATTGAATCCAGAACTAATCAATTAACAATCATAATACACTTTATGCAAAACATTAGTTACGGCTATATGTAACATTAATAATTTGATATAAAACTTAATACTCGCAGTACGTGACAGTTTATTAACTTTTTGTTATGTGTTATAATGAACTTAAAGATAGTGATCACCTTATTGGTTTGTGGGTATTGGCTATCTACATGTAAAGGTGTAAAAAATCGAAGACGCAAAGATAATACAAACTCAACGATTATGATAAAGCCTACGATGGTGAAGACCAGGATTGTTGGCGGATATGTGACGACTATTCAGCAAGTTGGAGGTTATCTAGTGGCTATGCGCTTTGATGGACGATTCACGTGCGGTGGCTCACTTATTACGGAAATATTTGTTGTTTCTGCAGCTCACTGTGTAGAGAAACATATGAAGGAAATTGATAAATATACCATTGAAGGTGGAATTTCGAGTTTGTTTGAGAAGACAACTCGCGCACGTGTTGATAAAATCTTGTATTCACCAAGTTACAGTCACAAAACATTTGACAATGACATTGCTGTCTTAAAATTAAAAACACCTTTAATCGGAAAACATATAAAAACGATAGAATTGTGTACACAAGAACTTAAGGATGGTGATATAGTCTTGGTATCTGGTTGGGGCGCACAAAAGGTAGGCTCAGGTCATACGAATGAGGTTTTTAGTGTTGAATTACCCATTATAGATCACAAAAAATGTCAGCAGTCCTACCAAAAAAGTTATAAAATAACAGAAAGCATGTTATGTGCTTCTATACTGGGCCAAAAGGATGCTTGTACTGGCGACTCAGGTGGTCCGCTGGTATACAATGGACAGTTATGCGGCGTTGTGTCCTTTGGAATTGGATGTGCACATGACAAATATCCGGGAGTTTTTACAAATGTACGCGTTGTAACACCGTTTATAAAAAGTTCAATGGAAAAGCTTCTAAGTAATTCTAAAACTTGGGAAATATAAAAAAACCTAAATACAACAAAAAATGTATACCAATTTTGCAATATCAACGAATTTAGTAAAGACAATTTTTTCATAAAAGAATTTTTTCATAAAAAACAGAAAAGTGGGCTATAGGTTTGTATGACGGATACCCCAAAAAGTGGGCGAGACACGCCCATTAGTCTATGTATGTTAAGAGGCAGTTCATAAAAGGCACCACATCGCATTACAACCTATTATTGACTTTAAAATAAAGTTTTTCATACAAAAATACAAAAGTGGAGAGTAGGTTTGTATGGAAGCTATCCCAAACAGTGGACGGGTCCCACACATCAATATATACGCAAAGCATCCGTCCACTAGAAGTCCACGCGGCGACGCGTTTCAATTTACAACATAATTTCTTAAAAATTGGCACCGATCGAAGCCGAAATCTCTAGAGTTGTTGGTGTCACCCTCATATATTGTACCTTAAAGGAAGCATCGGAGACCTCATAAAGCATAAGAGCAGCACGACAAGATGAGTCGATCTAGCCATGTTCGTCTGTTCATCTGTCTATGACTTTGTCTATGCCAGTCACTCTTTGAAATATTTGTTTTAAAGTTGGTATGGAGAAATTTTGTTACCATAAGCAACACATGTACGAGTAGGTATAGTTCCCATACAAAAACATAGTTTATTATACGGAACATGTTTGATTTAAAGCAATTATTTATAAAATAATAATTGTTCTGAAATTGGTCCACTTCAAGCAATCGGTGCATCCAATTTATAATAGATGATATTGTGTAAGTTATACACTTGTATCAACTCAACCTCGTCTAGCTCAACTGTCTAGCGTGCTTAATTACATTTTAAATGATCGGAGCCAAACACATGTATTCATAAATATTATTATATTAAAAAGTAGCTTGCCCGGCGTAATTTACTACACACCTATGGCTTTTGTTTTATATGGTGGCGTAACACCTCAAATTTTTCCCATTGATCTTAAATTTTATGCATTTTAATACAAATCTTTATTATCGCCTTCAAAATAGGCTCCTTTCGAGTCAATACAGGCATATACAGGCAATACAGGCATCCATCTACAGGCATCCCAACGGTTAATTCAATTTTCCATACACTTGTTAGACGCCTCGGCCGGGATAGCCTTTAGTTCCTTCATCGATTTTTTTTTTATGTCGTCAATCGACTCATGACGCGTTCCCCGGAGCGGATATTTAAGTTTGGGGAACAGAAAAAGTCACCGGGTGCCAAATCTGGCGGCGACGCGTTTCATACCTAAAACGTTAACCAAAATGTGTTGAGTCGATCATAAGAGATGTTGAGTGTCTCTGCTATCTTTCTAATGCCAACACGACGATTTTCGAGCACAATTTCCATCACTTTTTCGATGTTTTTATTGTTAACAGAGGTGGATGGACGACTTGCAGACAAACAGTAAGTTGGACACACGGACTGTTCAGTTCGATACTAATGAGCATCACATTTACAGATTCGTACAATCATTTATGGTGGACAAGGAAACTTTTAAAATGATCCTGGGAAAAAATCAGCCTCATTAAAAAGTGTCCCAACTGTCGCAGTTCAGCGACTGCAGTCTTGCGTTTCCTCGCTACTGGCTCGTACCAGTTGTCTGTAGCGAAGGACCACCATATTAACATTCGCAGGAGTACATTCGGGAAATTGTTGCACATATTAATTCCCATCATGGATAGGGTACTATGTGCCGATGCAATAACATTGCAAATGTCGCAGGGCGAGGTACAAGAATCTCGCGAGTACTTCTTTAGAAAGATTCCAGTTGCCAGGAATCGTCGCATGTTTGGATGGGACGCATGTTCGAATATTGAAGCCAGTCCAGCATGAGTCATTCTTTTTTAACTTTTTTAACAGAAAGGGCTACTTTAGCTTGAATGTTATGGTGGTAAGTACCCAAAACATACAACTATCCATGATAAGTAAACTATTCTTTGCTGTTTAGATTTGCAACTACAAAGATGGAGATCATGGCAATTGATGCTACCCATCCTGGCTGTTGCCATGTGGCTCGGCTCTATTTGCAGACCACCGTTAACGGAAATTTTGTATTGGCGGATTCCGGACTTTGAAAATGTTGTTCCTTTAATTGCTGAAACTGCTTCGGCTGCATTTTTTTTCAATTGCAGGAATTGGTCCGACTGCTGTGTGGTGTGGGTACTCAAAGTTTTGGCAATGTTGCCCAAGAGCTCCACCTGTGACGAACACATGCTCTCCAATTCAGATGGAGTGCCCTTTTGCTGCCCAGAATAACAAGCACCACCTCCAATACTGCATCCATTTCCACTTGCATGAGCTCGGTCGCGGTCTGGGTTGGTAGCAGTGTTGCGGGCCGTGTTGGTGGCTGAATTGGTGGCTGAGTTGGTGGCTGAGTTGCTGACGTTGTTGCGGGCAGTGTTGGTGACTTGCCGGGCTGACGTGTCTGGGAGCGTACACTCCTTCCGCCGATACGCACAGCCCACACAATATGGCTATTGCCGTTGGCGATACAACCTGCTGGTTAAATGGCCAGCCGCCAGTCGCTTTTGCCTTCAGCTTATTTTTGGCCAATTTGCTCTTTATGGCGCTCTTCTAGTCAGACCAAACCTATTATAGTTCGAGATTAATACATATAAATATCCATACAGTATGATGTCGTGCAAATTTATTCGTGTCGTCGAGGAGATAGCTTTCAAGTACCAAAATCTATTCACTGGCGGAATAATGTTCTTTGTTCATTTGACAATATTCGATTTATACAAATGCTGCGCGTGTCCCAGAACCAGTTTAGAAATCTGGTTAATTTGATAAAAAACGACGAAATATTTGCTGGGCCAGGTTTTGGTAGGCAAATGCCCATTGACTTGCAGCTTGCCATAGCATTGTTACGATTGGGATCGTCCGGAGGTAGCGCTTCAGTGCGAAAAATTTGCATAATTTTCGGTGCCAATGATGCTGGATCTTTAGCCAATATAACTCAAAGAGTTTTTACAGCAATTTTTCGGCTGTTACCACGGTACATACATAGGCCTAATGCCTGAGATTAAGCTATTAGAGAAACCAGCTGAAAGCCATGAAGTCTATTTTTCTCGACAGCGCATTTGTGTGCGACCACAAACTACGCATACGTAATCCAGGGTGTTACCACGACTCAAAAGTTTTTAAAAACTGTACAATTGGGAAACACAGTGACCGCTATTTTACTGGAGAGGAGTGGATTGCGGGCGACTCTGCCTACCCACAGTCAACATTTTTATTTACTCCATTTCGTAGCAACTCCCGCATAATGGATTTAGACAAGCAGCTACGGTTTAATAAAAGATACAGCCAATACAGCGTAAGAGTAGAAAATTGCTTTGCTGTTCTGAAAGGAATGTTTTGTAGTCTAAAAGAGTTACGAATTCGATTGAAGGATGAGAACAGTCCATCATTTCTATGCGATTGGGTTCTAATGATCACGAGATTTACAAGATCACGATTTACAAGACCCTGATTTACACCAACAATTTGAAACAAACTGTTATGAAACTATCAACTCGAATCCAGTGTTTGTAACGCTTTGACATATGAAAGTAAGAGAGAATCTCTTTATAACTAAATGTTTCAATAAATTTCATGTATTTTATTCTTTGTATTTAAATCTTTCGTTTTATTTCGTTATCGTTTTATTTAATGTAGCAATTCGCTCATTCTGTTCTAACTCTAGTTTTCTTAATTTAAAATCACTTTCAATTTCCTTTTCTTTTAGTTGAAGCTTTCGATCTACACTATCAATTTTCCGCTCCTTTAATTTAAGCTTGCGTTCCTCCACTTCTTTTGCCCACAAAAACTTCTCTTTATCAAGCTCCTCACGATACTGATATCTATTTGATTCCATTGTCATCAGTTTTCCAACAGAAGTATTCTGGCACCTTCGCTTTGCTCTTCCTGCAAGTGACACGTCGGACGAATCCTCACTTCTGTCATTGATTTCATTGATCTGTGCATATTTTCTGATGGTGGTTAATCTTCGTAAAGTTGTGCGGTTGGTTTCTGAAAGTTAAAAAAGAATAATTGCGATTAAATAAGAAAAGGCGCCAATTTCGTACCTCAATATCCCAGTACATTTGCATATAGGTTCAAATTGACATTACTTCATTATCGGACCACTTTTCTGTTCTGTTCTGTTTCCCTCTTGCGCTTGACAATTAGCTTCTCTTCCACTTATAAAATAAAAATACTTTTTTTATTTTTTTTAATAAATAAAAACCTATTTTTACTTACTTTTGCTTTTCACTGTGAATATAAAATATACAAAATATACCCAAAAAATTAGCGATGTCACTTGTAATTTTTAGGGCGCTTTTACAACACTGCGTTTTTTTAACACTACTCTGATACACAACTTTTCGTAGTCAAGGGCTTAGGTCTTGCAAGTTGTGGACATTTTTTCAGAGCAAGTTGATTTGATGCACTGTGCACCGATACACAACTAACTGAACACCTTAATGCTTTTTATATCTCAACTTTATTCGAATTTTTCAAATTATCTACCAATTCTCGAATTGACAATGAAAAACGTATAAAGATCCGTAGCGAAGATTAGAAGTACTAAGCGAACAAACAGACAGATGACGACTTTGTTTTATACAGTGTATAGATTGTTAAATAAAAGCATCGATTTGAGCACACTGTGCGTTTATATTGTATATTAAGAACAGCTAAATTTAACAATGCGACTATCTGATTTGATGTAGTAAAATCAGCGTTGCAGAATTCCGAAATATAAATAACAGCAATCGTATTAATCTGCAGATTCCACCACTAAACTTCGCGTGTGTCCTCCCTTTTTGAAACCTTCCACAAACATGTGTTGTATTCAAAATAACGGTCATTCTTCTTTTGATCTGTCGCACTCGAGCTACTACTACTACTACAATTGGCCAATTTGCTCTAGCCTGCCGAAGATTTTCTCATAGATCCGTGGTACGTCATATACGTACATATGGTGGCTAAAGATAGGTTTCTTCTTAAGGTAACTGTCCCACCCAGCTTAGTTCTTCTTGGTAAAGATATTGCTTCTTCATTAAGTAATTTGTTTTCACACAATGAGTGCTTCGCTCTCGCCTGTACTATTCTGTCCTCACTATCCAGTTGGTCCTATATAGTAATTGTGTTTTTTGTGTAAAGTGCTGTATTTGTTTTCATTTATAAGCTCTTTTGTGTAAATAACTGAATTTCGCCCATTGTACAGAATTCACCATTCAAAGATATATTGTCAATTCTTTAGTCTATGTGCAAGTAACACATAGGGTTATAGGCTATTCTCACTGAGTACATTTTTGAGGAACGCATGGAATTTTTTGAAGATGTGAAACTGCGATTCACACTGCCAACATCTTACATCTTACATCTTTCATGACAGCTACAAACGATTGTGTTGTCAAAAAAAAAATTTTATAATAATGAATTTTAAAAATAAATTGGCCATCATTTTAGCCGTTGCTACAACTTATGGCGGCGTAGAACAAAAAAGAGCAAATTATAGAGTTCGACGAGGACAACGGACTATTTACATTTGTAGGTACGATGAACATGACACGAAGCGTTTGGATGTTTGTAAGTGCTAAAGAAATGTTTCAAATATGCGTAACACAAGTAACAATTTCATTTTTTATAAGCGGTTTGGCACGTTTTGGGAAAAGGACGTCCCCGACAATAACGAGCAGTTTTTTAAAGAAAGTTTCCAAATGGAGAAGGCTACTTTTCTTATGCTTGTACGTCGGCTAGAAGTGTTAAAAAAAAAGAATACGAATTTCCGAAACGCCATTCCATTGGAAAAAAGACTAGCCATAGCACTTTACACCCTGGGTTCAGCCTCGGAATACCGAGCAATCGGTAGGTTGTTCGGCGTTGCACCCAATAGTGTCTGCAATATTCTGCATGAGTTTTGTAGGGCACTTATTGCTGAATTTAGTGAGGAGTACATGACACCCAACTACCTCACAGATGAAAAAATCAATGAGTGTGTCAAGGGGTTGGAAGCCATTGGATTTCCACAGTGCCTAGGTGAAATTGGTAAGCAAACAATATTACCTATATAATATATATACTTAATAATTTAATCTGAATTGTTTTAATTAGATGGATGCCACATTGAAATAAAACCATCAGTAGCTGATGCAATCGATCATTACAAATTATAAAGGCTGGTACTCTGTGGTATTATTTGCGCTAGTGGATTTCCGGTAATATATCATCATGCAAAAATTTACTTTGTCGAACATTTTTCATTTAATTTCAAACTTCAGTTATAGATTCATCTATGCTAACATCGGCTCCCCAGGTCGACGCAATGACTCACTTATACCATATACCAAGAATCTAATCTTAGTAAAATGATTGAGTCGTTGCCGTTGCTTGAGGGAAAATCAAGGGAAATATGTGGTGTGCAAGTTCCCGTGGTGTTAATTGGAGACTCTGCCTTTCGATTTTCAAAGAAGATAAGGAAGCCATATCCTTTTTCAACGACGACATCTATAGAGCAACGGTCCTTCAACTACAATTTATCGAAATCCAGACGAGTAGTAGAAAATGCATTTGGGCATTTAAAGGCAAGATTTCGGCGCATAGGCAAAGGGCTTGATAGCCACCCAAAAACAACGCAGTCATTATCATGACTTGCTGCATGCTGCATAACATATTAAATGGCCACAACAGCGCCATCAACGATAATTGCAACATCGCTGCAAATGACCACCGGGAACAGCCACACCGAAGCAATACTTCCACAGATTATAACCAACCTGCGGAAGAAATTAGATCTGCTATAGCCCAATTTGTTAATAATAGAAACATGCAATGAAAATACATTTAAAGGCATTTATTTATATTTTTAATTTAACTCTAATTATTCGATCAGCGTAGTAATCCCAGCAATTCTGATTGAAAGTCGGCTGTGCTGGATGCTATCTCTTTTAGTACCTCGTTTTGGGCTTTTTGGTGCTCCTCTTAAGACTTTTGTTGTTGCTTTTGAATTCCCAGCCTTTCACGAGCTAAATTCAAAAGCTCAGTTTGATGTTCCACCTTTAGTACGTTTCGCTGGAGGCCCACCAGCGCTTGCATTTTTAGTCATTGTGCTTGTGCTGCAGCTGGATTGCTCCGGGTCAAACTCAATCGGGTCGTCAAGTATGAACTCAGCTAAATCTGCAATAAAAGCATAATGCGCATATTAATTAAATAAGAATACATTTAAATGATTAGAATTTACTATGGTTACACATCGTTGTCTGCTCAAATTGTGGATTGGAAAAGAAACAAAAATTGAGTGCATCTTCTCATAGTGAGGCCATGCGGATGGAGCTCCTCCACTCGGTCCAATTTTTTTCTTTTCCTATCTAAAAAATATGCGTATAACCGTTTACAAATGAACTTTCCCTCTGCTATTAAATTAATTTTATTTACTTGTACTTTTGAGTCAGGTTGTCGATCTTCGTTCGCACGTCAGACCAACCGCCTGTGAACCCGGAGTCCTTCATGCTGGCAGCCATTTCCATAAAGACATGCGAGTTCTTGCGAGCACCTCTCAAATCATCAATGTATTTCTTTGTATTTGCATTATTAACTTAACGTTTTTTTTGTTGCCATTCATTTACGCTGACATTGTTTTCGTTTTCGTTGTGAATGATAAAAATATTAGTGATGTAATTGAAAAGTATCGAGTTGAACCGTATGAGATAAGAACATCCCACAGAGATGTGGAATGGATGTGGCAATTTCGGCACGGCAAAACCTTATGCAACATCTTGCCAGAAGATATAAGATGTTAGATGTTGGCCAGTGTGAATAGCCTATTATGGTATGTTCCCTCTAGGTCCCCTGTAATTAGTTGACAATAATAATTTTTATTGTCAAATAATTACAGGGGATCTAGAGGGAAATCATTTTTCTGCGAATGTTCTATGCAGTTATTTCTCTCTTTAAAGTCCAGCAAAAATCGGCCATCATGATGTAATTCCATATTCCTTGATACCGACTCTCCATTTCACTTATGTCTTGATGAAATCGTTCTCCTTGTTCTTCACTGTAGTCTTCAATGTTATGACGAAAATAGTCAAGATGAGAGTGAAGCACTTGCAACTTAAGATTTTTGTTTTTTGTTGCTATTTTTAGCGACTTTTAGCGATTTTTTTGCAATTTACTTAAAATTTTGGAGGAGTACGGATTAAACCGACCACAAATTCGAATTCAGCGCATCGAAATACATAACGCTAGATGAGTCAGGTAAAAAGTACTGACCACTTTTTTTTGTTTTGTGTGCCGGTGTAATAAGTATTGATTTTTTACGCTTATTTTGTTTGCATAATACATAGTGAATTAGTTACAGATTTAAATAACATATTGATACAAATATTTTTATAGTAAATAATAGTTTATTCATATTTTGTGATTTGTAATAATGTACATAGAGAAGTTAGTGATCTACACATTAGTTTGTATGACCTTAAGAGATATATGCAATGTAGCAGCAATTAAAAAGCGGCCAATAAGGTCAAAGCGCAGGAATAAACCTCCAATGGTATCGACCAAAATAGTTGGCGGATATTTAACAACAATTCAGCAAATTGGAGGTTATCTGGTGGCAATACGCAGTAAAAGGAAATTTTTTTGCGGTGGTTCGCTTGTCTCGGAATGGTTTGTCGTTTCGGCTGCACATTGTGTAGATAGGAAAATGGACAGAATTGATGATCTAACAATTCAAGGTGGAATATCGTCTTTGAATGAAAAATCATCTATAGTGCGCGTTCATAAAATTATGTATCCAGCTAGTTTCCGACGTAAAACATTGCACAATGATGTCGCTGTGTTAAAATTAGAAAAGCCACTAAAAGGAAAACATATTCGCACGATAGAAATGTGTAGCACTAATTATAAGGAAAGTGATGTTGTCATGGTATCTGGCTGGGGAGCGATCAAGCATGGAGGGCATGCTACGAAAGATGTGTACAGTGTAGAAGTACCCATTATAAGCAAAAAGGAATGTGCAAAGATGTACTTGAATCGTTATGCAATAACTTCAAGCATGTTGTGTGCTGGTACCCTTGGAAAACATGACTCATGTAGCGGTGACTCTGGGGGCCCTTTGGTACTTAATGGTCAGTTATGTGGCATTGTGTCATTTGGCATTGGATGTGCACATGAAAAGTATCCAGGCGTTTACACAGATGTTCGCTTTGTATTACCGTTTATAAGAAATGCAATGGAAAGACTTTAAATTTTAATAATAAAAAAAAAACCAATAGTCTTAGGAATTATGATATAAACAACATAAAACAATAACATCATCGAAGCTTGAAACGACTTCATTTCGCTGGCATACACACCGAACATGACTTGCTTAACGGGGTCCAAGTTTGCATCTGAGTTTCCCCTTAAAGTAAGGTTGGCATGTTTATTTAATTCTAGTTATCTGAAGTGGATCAATGGTAGTCTAAATAACCAAATTTAAAGTTTCTATTGTTCAAACAGACGGTGAGACGAACAAAGGGACGTCTTCGGATGCTGATCAGCTGGTGGAAAGTCTCTACAATAGGGAGACTGAAGCAAACTTTTACATTATTACGTTGTCTGAGGTTCAACTAAAATTAGAATTCTTTGATTTCAAACGATACGAATGACATAAAAAAAATATAGACATATCGTGGGACACCGGAATGGAAGATACTTTCCCTGGCGCAATTAACAACGTTTGAGATTCATTAAATAAATAAATTAAACATAAACATAAACATAGAGGAAGGAGAGATAATAAAATTTTAATTAATATTTTTTTTTTTTAAATCTATTAAAATAAACACTTTACATCAATCGGCTCCTGCCCAAATTGACCCCAAACGTTCACCTACACGTTCTCCTAAGTGTCCCCCCAAACGTCCCAACCAACTATCCCACCAATTTTCACTCAACCAGTCCCAAGCATCCCCGTAAATGCCCCCACCCATCCCCTTAAATGTGCATCCAGCATCCCCAACCACCTTCCCCTAAACATAACCCAAACGACTCCGCCAACCATCACCCAAATGTACCCTTAAATTCCTCCAAACTATCGCCCTAAATGACCCGCTAAATGCCCCCCAATGTCCCCCAACCTTACAACAATATTTCCCTCCAAACGTCATCCTACATGTTTCCCTCAATTGTCCCCCCAATGTACCCCTAAATGTCCCCCAAATGTGCCAATAAAGGTCTCCCAAACTTCCACCTTAAATGTCCCCCAAATTTCGCATCCACCTTTGCCATCATGAGCTAAAAAAGATGGTTAATAACAGATATAAATGAGGAACTCCATTCCTTATCGCACGAGGTGTTCGAGGTGGACAGCTTTATAAAACTCTATGCAAATTAAATGCCATAGAAAGGTAAAACTCCATAATATATTAAAATTTATCAAAAGTGAAAAAAAATGTATACGAGGGCTGCTATTTATATTTCGGGAACTGGCAACACTAATGTCAAAATCTAAAATCTGGCAACACCATAATAAAGTTTGACTTTTTTTTGCATAAACGTACTCACAAAGTTTTGATGTACAATTGCTACTTGTTTTGTTTACAGTGAGTAAAGAAAAGCAATTTGGCCCAAAAATGGAAATTTCAAGAGAAGGTTTATCGTTGGATTATTTTTCACAACTTTCGACGTGGATTATCTCAACAAGAATATGTCAATGAACTTATTTCTTTGTATGGCGATAAAGCACCATCAAAACCACAGTTTATCGCTGGTATAGTGAATTCAATCGTCATGTGACATATCGTGTGACATATCGTATTTTAACATAGTAGATTATCTTTATTAAATATTTATGTCAAATTAGTAAATCATTGACTTAAGAGTCTCAATGCATGTTTTATAAACATTTTTGTCAGCAATATATTTGTGTAAATACCCGGAGTAGGATGTTCTGCACAATTCTTACCAAACGAAACAATCCCACACAGTCTATCTTCAAACACCACTGGTCCACCGGTGTCAACAGTGCATATGCCTGTAGCGCTCAATTTTTCGGCACAAAACATAGTGCTCTTCAAATTAAGTTCATTGAACTGATGGCGACATACTCCGTAAGTTGCTACCGGCACATCATATGTATGAACCATAGTCACATGATTGGTTGACGGCGGACTATTGTAGTCCCAGCCTATTAAAGTCATTAAATCATTTGTTTTAAACATTTTCGAACATAGTTTTATGGTGCGAATGGCTTCACCCTCTAGCGCGACCCGTAGGCGCAAAACACCAACGTCCAAATTGTGTACAGAAACGTTATAACTAGATGGTATCATCGCTCCGATGACATGAACGCCATGACCGCGTTGTTGCAGGTATGAAGCACCGCCTTCGACGGTCAATGCTTCCAGGTGATTCATGCGTGATATAATACAATGTGCGGCTGTTATCACAAACGTTGGCTCTATGAGAGAACCACTGCATACAAATTTACCATGACTGCGCAAAGCCACTAGGAATCCACCAGACTCACTAAATGTCGTTTCCACTCCTTTGACGTAACTGGTTGTTATTAGACCCGTTCTAGGTTGTATAACGTCGTCAGTTCTGTGCTTATACCGAATTCGGTGATGACTATTTCCTTCATGAAAAAACAAAAGTGTTAAGAGTACCAACGGATATTGCATTTTGAACAATGTTTCTATATTGAACTTTTGCTGGTAACTGAATACGTGGTAGTAGCAGAACGCTTTGACTTTATAAAATGAGGGGTTTTTGGTAGCATGTACATGTAAATTTGACGCTTATTTGCAATTTCATGTTTATTAAAACATGCATTTTCCGCACTGTTTTAAGTATAAAGTCAAGTAAGAGCTGTAGTCGAAGTGTTCAGCTATATTATACACTGAACACGCCGTATTTTTCATAACAATCCTTGATTTAGCTCCATATTTTGCTTTCTACAAAATATATTATGAAATAGGGTAAGCAAATGACTGCTTGAGGCAAATCATAGCTTGCTATAAAGTTATTTAAAATAATTTTAAAAAATTCCGAAATGAACATGTTTTTTTTACCACTGCGGAAGTCTATAACGGGAATACCGCCAAGTCTTTTCTATTCAAAGAGTTTTTCTCTCCGACAGACATACATAATGACGGACGGATTTACACGAATATATATTTGTTCAGTTTGTGGTCAAAAATGTATTTATTTCGGAACAAAATGAACAATGAAAAGATATATCAAAATATTTTTTATCGCTGATTCCTACTTTTTCCCACCTCTCAGGCAATTTTCGAATTCCATATCGAAAAATGTCTCGTCTTTATAGGCAATCCAACTTAAGAGCCAATTTACGATTTCTGCGAAAGAAATGAACCGATGACCTGCCAAAATATATTGCATCTGTCGGAACAAGCAGTAGTCAGAAGGCGCAATGCCCGGAAAATAGACGGCTGAGGCTCGTACTCCGCAAATTTGTAACGCACGGCTTAAACGAATCTATTGTACCGATCTCTCGTAATGGAATCACCAGGTTGTGGCAACTCTTAGTAGACAGCACCCTTTTGGTCCCACCAGCTACACAATACAACCAACAAACCATGAATATTCGGCTTTGGTGTTGATATCGAAGATGATGACAACGATTGACATAAAGAAACATTTCTTTGTTTTGCACACAGGTGAAAATCACCTTTCAACGTCACTAGGTTTCAGTACAGAAGGCACACACTTGGCTTGCTTTTGATTCATTGCCATGGATTTCAATTGTACACAAACTGCTGGCTAAGTCACTCCAAATTATTCTGCAGACTCGTATCCAGAAGAAGAAGGCTGTCTTCAGCGGTGAAATCATCATTCTTGAAACGTCGAGACCATTCCTTACATGATTTACCAGTTGAACCATTCTCACCATAAACTTCCACAAGCATACGATGCGCTTCAGCTGCTATTTTATTCCAATTAAATCAGAAAACTAAAACCTCCCGTATATATAAAACCATTTAAACATAGGCTCGCTGAATTCACATTTAGTAGTATTTCTGTGGTAATCATGAACCTTGATACAGTATGGAGTATTTAAAATGAAAATATAGACTTTTTTTGTGTCTTTTACCTTATGGTTACCTTATATTCAAAGTTCTAAGTCGATATACCTGCATCTGACTGCACCGAATATCAACTGGATATATAAAAATCCGATCCAAAAATATGCACAACAACTACCAGGCGGAGCTGATCAAGAAATTTTATACTTTCTCGTATTATCGTGCATAGTATTATAAATATATATACATTTTGCGGTCTAAGTTACTTTCTTCAAGGCGTTGCAAACATTGTGACAAAATTATAATACTATTCACATTACGTGTGAAGAGTATAAGAATCATTAACATTTATATTTTTATTTGATTTTAATACACAATAATATTTTAAACTATCTGAAATACCGAGCGCTGCTCTGGCTTTGTTATAAAAGACTATTGGTAAAGGGCACCCGGTTGTCCCGGTTCGAAGGCTGGTAAAGCTCAGCGTTACCAGAGTCTGCTTTACATAAATTTGTCTTTGCAGACCCTGATGAAAGTAAACACTTTATTTTTCTTTAAATTATTTTTTTTCTTCTTTATATTTTTCCCTTTTATTTAATTTATTGATTTCTTCTTTGTATCCATTTCTTCTCTCTTTGCTGGTGTGTTGTTATTGATCGCTTCTTAGGGTCAGTATTAGCCTCTTCTAGTCCACCACTATTATCCTGGAATATGTCTTGGTAGGTCTGCGTGCAAACCTAGTCCAGCGGCTTCAGATTTTGTTCGATTCACTGCCAACATGTAAGCCACAGTTTTGACTTTTGTGTGCTCTAACCCCTAGGACTTCACTTGGCACTAAATATCCTCGTGACGGTACGAGCCGTACTCGTGCTTTCAAGCTACCAATGCCTTGTGCCATCCAAATACTCAAGTTGGTATCATTTAATTTAAAATACTCTTGGTCCACTGCAAGTCCTGAATTCCAAATTAACACTATTTATTTATTCTAAGATGATGTCCTTGCTCCAATGCCTTTTATACCATAAATAATTATATTTATTTGAAATTATTTTTATTGCTCCTGAGTAAATTTTAATTAAATCATTTAGGGCCGTTCTCACGACTTACCGATAAATAAGAGAATACGAAACGGCAAGATATGCTATAGGCGGAATAATATTGAGTAGTGCATGTCACGACATCAAAATTATAATAAATCAATTTTGAGTAGCCCTGGAGAATATTTGAAGAGGTGGACAGTCCAATTGCAAAAACGTAAATACAATAAAATTATAAATTAGCAGAAAAAAAAATGGATGAGAGTGAGCGCCGCCGCTGTAGAAAAATTCTGATAAATTTATTGGCTCGCCGAACTCGGTGTTACGGTTATGGGCTTAATAAGAGTCGTGAAATTGAAAACTAGCATAACGCCTGAAAAATATGAGCGGTAAAGTTATAGGCAAGTCATGAAAACATCCCTTAGTTTCATATTTTTTATTCTTATAGTCTTTGTACTCAAATCCTTTTGAGACCAATGCACAACTACTTAATTCCTTTCAGAATATAATAATCAAATTCTTTTTAGTGGATCCCAATGTTCATATCCTTTTCATCAATCTTTCTATGCCTTTGAGACCCACTGCTCAATTCTGTTATTTTGAGCCCAAGATCAGATCCTTTTTTTATTTTATTTAAATTCAAACTCAACTCCACCGTGGCTTTTCCAAGAATCCCCAAAACCATATCGTCCTACTGTGACAATGTTGCTTCCTTTCTATCGTTATTTTTAATTATTGGTTCTGTTACATGGCGCCAGATTTTCGCGCCACTCCTTCTTTATGGTTTCTTTTGCATTTTGGGTGTCATTTAAAACTACTTCCATTACCTCCAGCAACCTGTGTCAGTTAAATTATGTTTCTGTAAGCATAACAGTCTTCTGTTTTGCTCTTCGGCACTGTATTCGATAAGCTATTCCATGCTCAATCCATAATAATGTCGAACTACTATTTCAGATCGGCTTGTATTGCAATTAAAATGCCCATTATCAGGCATACCCATACTTGTCCTAGAATTGAGTTTAAACCGCATTGTAATGGCACGTGACGTCATTACCCTTAACAGTCTTATAAGTTCGTTGTTTGGTTCATGCAGTTAACATAGGATTTTTGTTTTTAAAGTTTTGTGTCACCAATTTGTATTTTTCTGATCAATTATTAGTTATGGCTTCTGCTTCCCATTTTGTTACCATTGGATAACAGAAATACGTGGAATACACAAAGCGTTTTTCAATTAAGCATGATATAAAAAGCAATCATTAGCAATGTGCAACACTCTCTTACTGTTTAACACTCTATATCATGAATTGCTTTTATGTATTTTCCAGTAACCAATTGATTATCTTTCATAACTTGTGAATTAACTTCATCACTGTTGACGGTAGTCCACGCAAATGACGAAATGCAACCTCAGTGTAGTTTCAGCATGAGCACTACATTATACGCTCAATAATGAAGATTTTACTGATAAGTCCGATCGAGATATATATGGTATATTACCATTAAAAAGTAAAAGCAGTTGAATTTTAAAATTTAAATTTTTTTTATGCAGGATTTAAGTACACAAAAAAGTATGAAATTTATATTTCACAACTTTTTTCAAAAGGGCGGATTTCGGCGGGAAAAGGCAAAATGGAGATATGGACTTCTAGTTTGGCTAATTAGACTCTTCTTTCCCCTTTCTAGATAAAGTGTATTAAAAGAAAAAGCCAAGCCAACTTTAAGAGCTAGGCCCCTGCAAACCTGGACCCATGTCAAGTTTTTGTATGAATATGTTTTGTTTTCATGTTGAATTAATTCTATATAATTCTAAAAAAAATATCCTGCATATGTATATAACGGACCACTAAAAAATATAGCCCCATACAAATCTATAGTTCTTGTAACGAGCCTCAAACATTGTACAGGTTTTAGCAACACACTTCAAACATCTTCTCTATTTAAATGACGGATAACAAATACAAACGAGAAACAAGAAAAAACGTTATCTTCGATTAAACCGAAGCTCTAATACCATTGGCACGGAATTTTAAATAGTATTGTAAATCATAAAAGTGGGGAGGATGGTGGCTTTGTATCAGCTTTCAAGCTGATATTTGCTTAAGTAAAAAAGTTTTTCATAGATCAGCACAGAAGTGGTCGGCATATAAAAAGTCAAATGTAGTAGTGTGGTTTGTATGGGGACTACTCTAAAAGTAGGCGGGAAGTATCAGTTCACAAAATGAAACTATGTCCATTTTTAAGTTGATATTGACTGCAATAAAAAAGTTTTTCATACAAAAGGCAAAACTGGGCGGGTGATTTATATGAAGGCTACCCTCAAAAGTGGGCGTGACGTCAATATTGATACTCTATTTGACAGTAATAAAAATAAGTCTATATGCCGCGTTTCAGCTGGATATCTTAAAAAGTGTTAAAAAAATGCGAAAAAAATACAAGACGGACACACGTACATAACTAGATCAATAATCTATATACTTTATGGGGTCTATGATGTCTCCTTTAATGCGTTACAAACTTTCAGATAAACTGATACCATTTCACAATATGTAGGATTGGTATAAATGTTCCGTCACAAAATTGATATTAGAAGTTTTGTGAGTTGCAAGCAGGCTTTCGTCACTTTGTTAAGGTGTTGTGATATTTGATAAAAAATTCTGCGAATCTGCATATAGTTATGTACATGGATCCGTTAAGCCAAAAATTAATCCCATAAAACGTAGAATTTTGCGCTAAAAATGTGGTGTATACATATTTAACATAGGTAAGAGCATATTCTGTCCATTTAGAACCGTTCTTGTAGCGAAATTACATCCATCGAAATTCTCCATATATTTTTGGTATAACAACAACATTACCGCAAAAACAAAAATATAGAGATTATGAAGAAGCAAACAAGTATCGTAATTTATATATTCGGTAGTCGTATACATCTCTTAATCCTCTTTATACTTTTCAATAACATATTTAATGAAGTTAGAAACGTACCAGACATCTGTGTAAACGCCCGGATACTTCTCACCAGCACAGCCGACACCAAATGAAACGATACCACACAACTGAAAATTAGCCACCAGGGGTCCTCCCGAGTCATATTGACAAGCATCCTTCTCTCCAAGAACTCCAGCACAAAGCATTGTCTTTGTTAATTCCATTATACCTGAGTAAGTCGTTACACAATCAGCTTTTGATATTACAGGCACATGTACAGAACGAACATTGACGGCATTGCTCGTTCCGCCGTATTTAGGAATACCCCATCCAGACACTTTCGCCATATCGCCCTCTTTTAATCTCTTATTACAAAGTCTTATGATTTTAATATTTTTGCCACGTAGCGATGATTCCAGTTTAAGAACTGCAACATCCATGTTCTTTGTATCAACGTTGTATTTTGATGGAATCCATACTTTGATTACTCGAATTCGTGCAGCCTGTTCATGTAATGATGTAATTCCACCCTCGACCGTCAATTCATTCAATTCGTTCTTTTTGTCATTTACGCAGTGAGCAGCAGTTACAACTACCCGATCGGCCACATACGAACCACCGCATAAGAATATTCCATGAAAACGAAGTGCAACAAGAAAACCTCCAACATCTTTGATTGTAGTTTGATAGCCGCCAACGATGCGAGGCTTTACCATAGAATCTTTAGTACTCCTTGCTCGCTTTTTGGGTTTGGGAGTTTTCATTGAACCCATGCAAAAAAGTAAAAATATATAAATGATAACCAACTTAAATTTCATTGCAAACGCTTTTAGTTATTTTTAATATTGAACCAAAAAAAAAAAAGAAGTAGAGTCATTCTCATTATTTCTTACATACAGAAATATTAATTACGAATCAACCACAAATAATCTGAACTAATGTGACGAATCTTACACTCTACAAAGCAAAACATCGGTGTAACCGAAGCTTTGGAACTCTGTACCTTTAATAAATTGTTGGAAGAAATGTTATAAATGTCGATATTTTTGGTATAATTGTACGAGTTTTCTGTTCTTATCACTATGTACGGTAGTCGACGCAAGTGACGGAAGCCCACCTCAGTGTGTCTGCCACATGAGGACTTTATTGTACGTGCAATAACGAAGAATTAACTGGTAAGTCCAATTGAGACGTGTTACATCTATATATAAATAGGTAAGCGCAAATCAACCTGTTCCTCTTACACACCATATTCGTTTGATTCTTTTGTTGGGAATAATGTGAAGAGGAGCACGCACGAATGTAATATTTTTTTTAAAGTATTTCGTCTAAGGTAGGTAAAAACCTGGTTAACGCTCTTGGCCAATCATAAAAACTCTCTCTCACAAATCTGTCTCTCTCTCTATTTCTCTCAGCTCTCTTAATTTGCTACAGAATATATAGAAAATATAGAAAAAAATAGTCTCTATCTCAGTCGTCAGTTAAGGGCGATTCACATTGTAGAGCATGTCGATCGAGCAGCTCGACATTAGGCTCGAAACTGTTGTAGGCGCACTTGCAAACATTTTGGCTTTTATAATGAGAAAACTGCGGCTAATAATGAGAAAACTGTAATTTATCATTGAAAATGGCTTTATTGTTATTTTCAAATAATCTTTATGAAAATCAATACACTTTTCCAATTAAGAGTAGGAAACAGTGGGATGATCCGTCCTCGGCGGTTGGTATTCCCCAATTCTCCAAGACATGGTGACAATACTGGTTGACCATTTAGAGTTGACCCTTCAAAAAAACGGATGACCATTTGCTTCGAAGTGCTTCGTCCGCAAACACGTTTTGTTGGATTTGACTCTTCTTGGAACATACATACAGTCGATTTCTGATTTGTTTCGGAGTCATATGCATAGATCCATAATTCGTAAACTGTTACAATGTCATAAACGTGTTTAGAACCACCACGGATATATTTCTTCAACATTTATTTGCACCAATCAATTCAAAACTATTTTTGGTCGATTGTAAAATTATGCGGTATCGAATGCGAACAAAGGGTACAACACTATAAGTGCTATAAGTGTGAAGTGTCATGTAGTACTCTACTAGGTACCGGGTTAGTTAATGGACGGACGCATCACATATACACTAATTGGTGTGATGGAGGAAATATCTTCTTATAATCACAAAAATATATTTAAAGCTGATAAAATACCTACTATAAAAAAAGTTCGTCTCGCTTTCAAAAGATGGTTGAATCAATGGGTGAATTATGAACTGCAACCGAAAGATGTTGAAAGGCAATTTTGCACTTGCAGGCAGCTAATTCAACAAAGAAAGGTTTTTTACATTGAATTGTAACAGGGATGAGAAATGGATGTTGTACGGTTAAAACTATTTGTGAATTATAAGTTCTATTAAGTTTTAAGTGTATAGGACGTTTTGCAATGCGAATTAGTCCTTTAGTTTTTGAAATACCTGTCTGAAATTGTGTATGAAGATGCAGGAAGCTGATCACATTGATATATTGTCAATGGCTCTTTAATTAAACCACAGATTTGTATGGGGCTACTATGCACTACTGCCTGATCCTATGTTACCTACATATATACCTATTATAAGGATTGACACCAAATATACCAGATTTGGATAAAAATAAAAAAAAAAACAAGAGAAAACGTTAACTCCGGTAAAACCGAAGCTTTAATACTCTTCACAAGCATCTAACATATTATTGTCAAGTCTTTTGATGCTCTAGTGATAATTTGACGCATTCATTTCACAGTTAAGGTGGTTAGCTGGGAAAAAATAAAATGTTGTTCTTTATGGAGAGTACCTATAAAAGTGGACGGGGCGGGGCATGATCATTAATAACTATATGAAGCCTTTGTTCATAAGAAGTCACCATATCGAATTTCAAGTTGATTTTGTCTGTCATGAAAAAGATTTTCATGCTAAATTCGAATTGTTGACGGTGGGTTTGTATGGGTTTGTGTTGGCATGGTCATTGTGATATATGTTTAGCTTATTAACATAAGAATTTTTTATACCTGATTCACACAGACAGGGGAGAGACGGACGGAGAGAGAGGTTTCGTCAAAATTTATTCACATTAAGTGTGAGGGTATAAAAAGAGCTTGCGTATTAATATATAGATTAAATGTTTCAAATACATAACCAATTGATTTGGGTCGGAGAGTTCTAGTTATATTGATTTGATATGGCTTGTTTTTTTTATATTCTTACAAATCTTTTCAATAATAGAAGTCGTTCATGATATACTTATTTATATTTTGGAATTCGCTGTTTTCCTATACTGTTTTGTATTGCAATGAACTTTAAGCTTGTACTCCCCTTACTGGCTTACGTGTATTTAATATATAAGTGCAAAGGAGCAGTACCTAAAAATAGACCAAATAGGAATCTGGAGATAGATAAACCATCACTTGTAAAAACGAGGATTGTTGGCGGACTTGTAACAACAATTCAACAAATTGGAGGTTATCTGGTGGCAATGCGCTATGATGGAAAATTTAGGTGCGGTGGTTCGCTTCTTACAGAACGATATGTGGTTTCAGCTGCTCACTGTGTGGAGGGCATCATGAAACGCGTTGACAGACTTACCGTTGAAGGAGGAACATCCTCCTTGTTCGAATATAAAAAACGCGTGGGCGTTCAAAAAGTTATGATTCCACATAATTACAATGCGAAAACAATGGAAATGGATGTTGCTGTGTTGAAATTGATAAAACCATTAATAGGCAAAAATATACACACGATTGACTTGTGCAAGTCTAATCCAAAGGATGGCGATATAGTAATGATATCTGGCTGGGGCACGAACAAGTCTGGTGGAGTTCATGCGAATGAGGTTTATAGTGTCGAAGTACCCGTTATAAATAGAGGAAAATGCGCAAAAATGTACCGTAAGACTGCCAAAATAACTGCAGCCATGCTCTGTGCTGCTATGTTGGGCAAGAAGGATGCATGTAGTGGTGACTCAGGTGGGCCACTGGTATTTAATGGCGAGTTATGTGGTATCGTATCATTTGGCGCTGGATGTGCAGACAAAAGGTTTCCAGGAGTTTACGCAGATGTTCCTTTTGTAACAAAGTTTATAAAAGAATCAATGGGAATCAAAAGCAGCACAACGAGTAAACCGGAAAATGACGGAAAGCACAATGGAAAGGATACGGGTAAAAAAAAAAATTGAATCACAAACAGGATAAATACTAACTTTCATATTTAAATATTGCATATTAAAATTATTTCAACACAAAACTCTACTAGTGTTACTTTGTTTCCAATAAAACCTTATTTTAATTTATTTAGACAATAGGTTACATATACATTTGGTGTGCCTTGCGTAAATCCTTACAAAAATATACCGCATAGGGCCACAACGTGCCACTGCAAAGGGTAGCACCCACAAAATCTTGTCCTAAATTTTTCAAATTTTGTACGAAATTGGTCCCAACATCGACTTGGACCACTACATTGTGGCAGCCAAGGTACGCACCAGGCTCAGCATGGTGCATGCAGCACGTTCTAACACCTAACGAAACCTTGACGTCGGTAAGCTGCAATCACAACAGACCGCCGAAGCCTTTTCAGCCAGACTCTCCCAACTCTTCCGGGAGCCCTCTCCGGCTTCTGAAGATATAGGTGCGCGATGGAGCCATATCTCCCACTCCATGAATACGGCTGCCAATGAGATCATTGGGTCCACCAGACCTGTGACGAACCCTTGGTATGACGTGGAGTGTCGCCAAGCCACTGCAGAGATAGACGCCGCTTACAAACGAACTCTGCAGTCGGGAGCATCGCAAGCTATTAGAGAGCAATATCGTGAGAAACGGAGATAGGAGAAACGCCTTTTCAGACGCAAAAAAAAGGAACAAGAAAGGCGTGAGCTTGAGGATGTTGAGGTGTTATGTCAAAGAAATGAATCTCGAAAGTTTTATCAAAAGGTCAAGCGTCTGACCAAAGGTTTCAAGCCCGGAGTTTCTTTTTGTAAGGACAATAATGGAAGTCCGGTTACACAGGAATCACTGAGCGATTTGGGCGATGAAGAGAATAGTACAGCCAATAGAGAAGCGTACCTAGAACCACCAATTGATGATGGGTCTCTTGTAGAGCCTCCGGATTATAACGAAGTCGACTCAGTAATTGAAAAGCTGAATAATAACAAAGCGGCAGGATCCGATGAGCTACCAACTGAGTTATTCAAGACCGGTGGCGAAGAATATGGTATGCCATAATCGTATAGTTGGCATAGAATTGAAAATAATGCAGATATGACATATCCATATCTGCATTATTTTCATCTGCATTATGTCAGGCGAATCTAAAAAATCTAGTTTGTAGTTACAGTCTTTTATAGTCGCCGAGATTTCATTGTTCAAACATACGAAGTACGAACGCACATGCGGACATAGCTATATCGACTCGACTGTTAATGATGATTAAGAAATTTATATTTTATGGGCGCGATTTTTTTAAATTACATATGAATTTTAGATGAGTCATGCTCGAAGTGTTACCAATTCAAAATTATGTAATTTTGTCAATTTTAATACCATTCACACATAGTGTCAAATGTTACTATCAGTTTGTCTGAAAGTTTGTAACTCATTAAAGGAGGCATCTCAGACCATACAATATACAGGGTGTCTCAAAAGAAAGTTCATATTTGATTTGCTGATTGCGTGATCAACGTCCAACAGGTCTCTACCACGAGTTCATGAAAATTTTTCCTGGCAAATTGATCTCCAGGAGAGGTGACATAAATTGGCCTCCACAAAATCCCGATATAACCCCTATGGACATTTTTCTGGGGAGTAACGTCAAATCTGGCACAATTAAAAGAAAATATCAATCACGAAATGGCTTACTTACATATATCACGGAGAATACCTGCCGAACCGTCATAAGAACTTTTAGTTCTCGATTAAATGAATGCCGTGAACGCAACGGTTTACATTTGAACAATATCATTTTTAAGAAATAAATTCCCATAGTGTGTATTTTAATATGTAATAAACATTTTTGCAATACACTACTTACTTTTTTTTTAAACGTGAACTTTCTTTTGAGGCACCCTTTACAAAGCAAGAACACTGTTGCAGTTGATTTCCATTTCGATAACTTTCTTTAACTGCGGTGTAAAACTATATGATTCCATAGTCTTTTAACATAACAACATAACAGACTGACGCTTGGCAAAACAAGAGCGCGCTGTCATTAGCAGTTTAATATCTACAGTAGTATGATGTTGATAACACTTCGACGCGCGCTTTTAACGCGCTGACCCCTATATATAATGAAAAAACCATTCGTAAACTATAGCAACCTAAATTTGGGGAGGTAAGGTTGAAGACTCCGTCCATAAAAAGCAACCATGTCAAATTTCCAAATTTTGTTCATCAGAAGCAACCACATTCAATTTCAAGTTGATTTTGCAACTAATCAAATAGTTTTTCAAACAGAATTTATATACGAGTTGATAAGAAAAACCACTATATTAAATTTTAAATTCTTATTGACAGCAATAAAAAAGTTTAGAAGAGAACGGCAAAAGTGAGTGATTGGTTTGTATTGGGACTACCACGAGAAGTGGATGTGGCATGTCAATATGTTTACTCTATTTGACTGCAATAAAAATAATTCTATATGCCAAGTTTTGGGTGATAGCTTCAAAATTTCTGTTTAATAAAGGTCCAAAAATATTAAGACGGACAGACAGGCGGATATAGCTATGGTATGATATGGACTCGTCTCGTCAAGCTGATCAACTGTATATATACTTCATAGTATCTGCGATGATTCTTTCAATGCATTAGAAGCTTTCCAACAAACTGAAAATACCATTTCACACCATGGTTTAAATCTGTGACTTAAGGAGCAGTGCAATATGGAGTCGTTTGCTTATGATTGGGTGGGTACTCCTCATCAGGATTACTTCACCGTGATCCCGCTTGTTGATTTGTATGTGTTTGAAATTGTTTTTGCGTTTAGATGCGAGGTTATGTTGATTGTTTGTTGAAAGCAAACATTATTGATCGGCCCCGACGACGCGGAGCAACTATCAGATAGACCCATCCTTGAGCCGCTGCAAGCCGTGGCACAGGTCACATCGTAAGTTCGCTCTGGATTTCATATCATTAGACTATTTGCAATGCATCTCAAAGTCGAGAAGTGAAGTGGTCTTACATATGCGCCAGAAAAAAACACTATTACCTTAAAAACTGGTGAAATATCTAATGCAAAATATAACCATGCCATACTGTACTAAAGATATTATGCCGTAGAATCAATGCTTTTCATAAAATTGTCAGAAAAAATCATTTCAAATGGCAGTTTGTTTACTGTCAGTGTAGGACAGATTAGTTATTCAATTATAATTATTACATTAAAAGTTTAAAAATATTGTTCTTACATAAAAATAATAAAAATATATATAAAAATAAAAATATAAACAAAAGAGTTCGCGAAAAGTTAGAAACAATGGTTAAAAGTAAAAATAGGCACAGCCATACGGCGGCAGATATAAGTTATAAATTAATGGATAAAAGTGAATTTGAGCAGCGTAAAAGTAAATATGGGCAACATATACAGGATCTAAATGTATCTAAAATCATTGTGGACGGTAAGTGATTCAGAGTTGCAGAGTTTCATTATACGTTGTTAATAGACTATACGCACTTTGGTAGAGGGACGCTTTCAATACGAAAATATTTCAATGGAACAAATTAATACAGAAATATGGAATCGCTACTTGCATTGCAATGGTTTACCAAGTCCAACTAGTCCAAAAGCCATACGCAGTTTCATTACAAAGCTGCGACATTTCCGGAATATCGATGTCAACCACTCCATGGACTGGCAACTGGCGGTGAATGAACGCAGTTTATTATCACAGGATATTTTTCGTACGGATGAGACCCGCAAAACTGTGCAGAAACAATTGTGTCCCAATATTGGTGCATTTTTCGAAAAGGATGTCGACCGGATTCTACAGGTACGAATCACTTCAGTATTTCGATCTGCATTTCGCTTGATTTGCTCTCACAACCAAAACTATTTTTCAAGACTATCGATAGCATCGAAAAACTGCTTACGAACGATTATCAGCTAAGTTTTTTAAAGTTGTCACAATCGATGGAAATTATTGCGGTAAGTTTTGTTTGGTTTGAAAAATTAATCGACAATTTAAACAAATTATTTTTCCATTCAAGCTGAAAACAGCATTAGAGGAAGAAATTTATAGTACCATTGATGAACTTTGCTATCGCATTTTAAGTTCGGGCGATACATTTATGAGGTAAATGTTACGAAAACACATTTTAGAGTTTGTCGTTGTTTAAATCCTAGCTTTAAATTTATATATTTCAGCACAACCGATGGCCTTGAAGCAAATTATAGCCACCAAGCTAAAAACTTTAATATGCATATCTGGCGCCTTCGCGATGTTCCTAAAAGATTTGATCAAATGGAGTAACTATTCTGCTTATATCGGAAATAAACCATTTTAAAACACTATTTCCATAATTAGGCTACCTCTGATGATCGCCGATATGGCCTCGGTTGGCTTGCATGTACAAATACCTTTTAGTTGTATATCGGAAAAGCTTACGTTACGCTGTCTGCACACCTCATTCGATCACTTCTCACAAAATGCAAAATCATTTGAACAGATTGTAGTAGAAACTCATAATGATATAATTAGTGGAATTCCAGGTATTTTTATAAAATTTTTTACAATACATTGATAACTTCATTGATCTATAACATATAACATAACAGATATCACCTACAGTCTCATAAGTGAATGGGAAATGCAACTTGATATCATAGAAGAAATTCAAACCCAGCAGGCCAAAAAATTACAGAACTATGAGGAGATGATGAAGTATGTACATATGTATATATACAATAATAAGTCTACCATTTTTTTGGTTTTCTAGATTTAAAATGCACAGCTAGAAATTACGAATATATAATTTTGATTAGCTCGATGAGATAAGTAGAGTTTTAATTATGCAGATTATTTGTGTATCAAATCTAATACTCGTAAAATATTCAGCAAAACCCGATATAGGACTTCCGATTCATATATGTTTCATATAAAATTCTATAGGAAGCTCTAGTCTAAGAAAGTAATTTTTATCCAAGCTTTATCCAAGGACCTTCAAATTCGGTGAAAATTTGCTGAATTAGGGATTATCGAATACCAATCGCTTAATCCGAATCTGAACTCCAAAATTTTTTTTAAAACAAAAAATGCAGTCTGAAAATGGCAGAAAAGTTTTTGCAAAAGTGACACATAGAATTTGGTGCTTAGGTGGTTGATATTGCGAATATGCTTTTAGAAGCCATACACAGTCGCTAAACTTAAAACAAGGTTCGGTTTGTGACAGACAGACTACTCAGCTTAAAATAATACTTTCGGTAAGATTTTGCGGAAGTGAAGTGGTTCATACTTAGTATTCAACAAGTTTTCAAATACAATTATTTTTTAGTTACATCTCATTATACCCTATGACGATGTGGTAAAAGGGCATATTACGTTTGTGCATAAAGCGTTTCTATTCTTAACGTCAAAAGTCGAGTCAATATAGATATGTCTATCTGTCGGTCCGACCGTCTGATCATGGAAACTATAAGACATATAGAGACATCCAGTTTAGATAATTAAAATCTCATTTTCCCTCTTCAGATAAAGTTTATTAGATGAACCATCCACCCACGTTTGGTTTTTTGTATGAAACACTTCTTTATTTAAGTCAATATTTGCTTCAAAATTGATATGGCGGCTTTTTACAGTTGGCCGCTGCACATAAATGTTATATGTCACTTTTTTGGGAAGCTCTAATGGAAACCCACTGCACACTTTTGTGCTTTTTATGAACAACTTTTTTAGTTAAATCGAAATCAGCTTGACAATCGATATGGTGGCTTTTATGACGGTGCTACACATAAATTTACTAGTGGGCATGTCTCGCTCACTTTTTTGGGTAGCGCCATATAAAACCACCGATCTCTTTTGGGATGATGTTATATGAAAAACTTATTTATTTAAGCCAATAGCATCTTGAGACTCGATATGGTGTTCGCTTCACACATGGACGTATGCCGTCCACTTTTAGGGTAGTCCCTGTACAAACCCGCCTTCCATGTTTATGTCTTACAAGACGATTTGAAATTTCATGTGAATGATATTAGAGCTGCTGATCAAATAAAATAAAATACGAGTATATCATTTTCATTATTGAATGGCATGTGGCAAGGTATTTGAAAGTCGTGAAATCACGACTACAGCATTCTTTCTTGTTCAACTTAAAGAGTTAAAAATTTGACTACAACGTTTAATATTATTTTTATTATTATTTAAAAATATAAGACATTGGATCAAATTAAGAAACTATGTAGCTCATATAAAGGGTTTTTTCAATAAGGACATACTATTATGTATATAAATGAAATACACAATGATGAGATATTGGCCTGAAATTTATTCCAGTTGTAGTATACATGTTACATTTAAGTAGGAAAATCGTTCTCGTTCATATGACCATCCTGAGCACGATTATCTGTGGCTAATATTCCACCACTCTTCCACACATATCGGCCGGAACGTTGGAAATTTCGCGTTCGATATTGTTCCTGTGCTAATGTTGTTGGCTAGCTGGCACACAATGTGGTTTTAGATATTCCCAATTTCTGTGAACGTCATAAAATAGACAGATTTGGCATATTTTGAGCTGGTTCACTTGCAGTGAATGCTTGGCGCATCATTTAAATGACGAACATGTCGAATACAGCAGAATTTTCTGCGAGAAACACTCCATAGCTACTAAATTCCCAAAAGATATGCTACCGATTGACATACCCCTGCGCCCTATATTTCAAAATAATGATTTTTTTTTTACAAAAATGTTTGCAATACATTTACTTTTGAAATAGGGCAAAATTGAATTCATTTAAGTTGGCTCAGTTTTGTGTTTTTTGCCTACAAAACCAACACCAACGAAGAAAATGAGATACACAGAAACAAAATCTGTGGATAGGTTTCAAAATTAATCTTTTTTAAAAATCGTTCGATCTTTTTGCTGTTTTGAACACAGAACATACAATTAGCTCCATATTATTATTAATCAATGCAACTAATTAAAATTATGAATCGATGAGGCAAGTTTGAACAAAACGAACTAAATGCTGCACTCAATGAACTTCTCGTAAAGGAGAGACTTCTCATACTCGTCACTCACAGCAATGAGACTCTCTGGAAAAAAATTGAAGTAAGAATTCAAGAAATAGATCTCGAGAGATATATATTAACTCCGGTTGAAAAAAAATTAATATATAAAACTTATCACAGAAAATGAAATAAAACAAGAAAAAAGGTTAACCGACATTTTAGTACCATTCACCCAAAACTTCAAGTTTTGTACTTAGCAGCATTAAAAAAAATATTTGCTACCATATCTTTAAAAGTGAACAAGGCACGCCAAAAAAAAAATTCCACCATATCAAATTTCAAGTTGGTGCTTATTTGGTGGGTTTATATGCGGGATATCCCTAAATTTGCTATATTACAAATGTTCAGTTGATATTGACAGCAATAAATTAAAAAATCCATTTCGGTTTAATGGGTGCACTCCAAAATGTGGGTGGATCACATCTTATATTTGTAAAGTGTTCATCAGTAAGAAGCAACCATGTCAAATCTAAAAAAGTTGTTCACCTTCTCACCTTTCTAACGATATATTTTGATCAATCTTGCCATTCACAGAGAACGCTGGTTTAAGTAAAATCATACATCCAATAATACAAAACTTCTATTATCCAACAGACCACATTATTCTTAAAAAGCGTTTTTGAAAATAACTATCGTCTTAAAATTGAATTTTGAAATTACCCTTCCTGAAAACTTTTCGCGTAATAAGCCAAAATTGGTCGAGTTATATGGCTTATGGAGTCATTTTGTTGAAACCACATATCGTTCAAAACCTTGCTACCATACCACTAGTTACTTCTTTTGGATGTAACGACCTGACCTCTCTTCAATTATTTGAGGTCGTAAAATCGACCTTCATTACATATCCACAGAGCGAGAAATGGGTCCCTTCGCTGAAGAAAATTTTGTTCGAAAATAAGTAAAAAATAGCGCACGACTGGATTCACGACTACAAAATACTCTGTACAGTTGCAAATGTAGACCTATGTAGACTTCAAACACACAAAAAAAAAAAGTTAAAACAAAAATAGAACACAAATATGGTAAATTTTTAATAGGTACAATTTGTAATAGGGGTTTTAGCAAGTCGAACGCGTTTTTTTTGGTGGTTAAACGATTCATTATCGTAAATGTCAGATAATAAATTAATGCCATGATGCTAGGAATGACAGATATGTTTGACAGATGACAGGTCTACTGATATGAAAGCACGAAATGGATAACCTATATTAAACTACTCAAGATTCTTCATATTATCGAAGTAGTTCGTTTCGTTCTTTTTGAATTGAGGTTAAAAACGGTAATAAATAGACTATTAAAATTATAGTCCATCGCTAGTCATTACTTTTTCCCATCTTTCTTCAGAAGCAATACAAGAATCAACCCAATTTGTATTATCCACGTAATTACGGCAAAATTATTCGATCGGAACAATTGATAATCGAAATTAGCATTGTAAGGTAAATACAGTGGGTAGTGTATGTGTTTCCATTTCAGCGTTTCCAACATGTTTTCAAAAGGTTTTGCAGCAAGGGGCCGAGAATCTTCGTGCATAAACCTCACTTTATCTTGTCTATGCTCGAATGGCGACCTATTTTCTCCAATAGTCGGCTCAAATGCAATAATTGTTGTTGGTAACGGTCTCGCGTGATGGTTTCATTGGGTTTAGCTTATAGTGGACTACACCCAGCTCATCCCACCATATACAGAGCATTGGCTTGGATACACGGATATTTGGCTTAGCTGTTAATGTTGATTGTTCCCGGGCATAACACATGACTTTTTGCGCCTGTCACATCGCCTGTCACATTTTCATACAAAAATCTATTCGTTTTCTGTCCTTCAAGCAGCTATTCACATGTATGTCCGTTCCTTCGGACATAGGCGTTTTGGACCTACTGTCTGCAACGTAACTCTCCTCTGCCGCTTCTTATTCTTGCCTTTCCTTCGCCTGCATTCTTTTCACGTGGACCTGTCCAAACCTGAATCTTATCTTGGAGCCTCCGCTGCTGCACTATCATCAGCTGTCTGTTCACTTCTTGGCGAAACGATATCACCTTCCAAATATGCATGTTCAGCCCTTCGATCTGAGCTGCCAGCAGATACAGAAGCCATTCAAATAGTGAGAAATATGTGGATGATATGTATCCAATGGATATGTCATCGCACATGACAGCATTTAGTGCAGAGCCGTCCCATCCCCACAACTACATTAGCTGCAATCACTTCACAGTATGCTCATCTGTGCACTCCACCAGGACCTTAGCTGTTCTGAAGTATACCCTATCGAACTTGATCTTGTAATACCAACAGTTCGTCAATTCGCATAGGAAGGCGTCCACCAGTTCCGTCAGTTCATCAAGAGACAAATTTGTGGATTTGACGACGCTGACGTAGCTGACTGTCGGTTGTCCCAGATCGTTGGGTCTCCGCGGTGCTTACGATGCCAACTTCTCCCTAGCTCTATGCATTTCAGTCTTGCTGATGCCTGCATGATGTCCGCTTCACTTAGTGCCCTGCGCTTTGGGTCATCTACCAAACCTGGCTCTCCTGGTGATGGTAGCAGCGACTTCTTTTCGAACGAAACCCACCTGCTTAACTGCGACTTTTTGGTGGCTACAGCTTTATCGGGAGCTTGGGAACGATCCGCATTGGTCGTATTTGACGTTGTCCTCTCCATCCTTGATCGGCTGGCCTTTCAGATTGGTGACGTTGCTGAGTACCAGGTCATGTCAGACGACCTTCGTCCATCCGTTGCTCCTCAAGCTGAGTTACAGCTTGTGTCGCGGTGCAGTTTCGCAAGTATTTTATTTATTTTTTTTTTTTTGGTTCCCACGAGTTGCGGAGTATGTATGTCCATCTGTGCAGAGATCTGACATGCACAGTTAAGATCACAGTTACTATCCGAGGCGACCAGTTATCGGGGTAACACTTTTAGTGACTGAGTTAATTTTATATAGAGGCCTCAGCTATGCTGATCATCGGCACGGTATGGGAAACACACACCGCTCAAATTAGCCGTATTGTATGAATACATTACCGGGGAAGACCACGTAGCGGCCTTCTCAGCAAAGAAGGGATACTGTGATCATTTAAAGCAACACCTAGGAGTCGACTTAGGGTTATAATATGCATAATACATAACAGTAGAAGCATTATGTCAATCAGAATTACATGAGCTTAAAAATTGTCTCCTTTCAAACATTGTAAAATGTTCCAAATTCGTTTAGATTGAATCATTATAGCATAGAACGTTCGGATTAACTGAATCCGTTTAAAATTGAAAATTTTGTTTTGTTAAATTAAAGCTATAGAGCAGAGAAAGAAGCGCAAGCAGCAAAAATCCGAAAGGCAACCGGTAATGATAAATCCAAAACTAACATACCAAAACAACCGAAAGAACCACAAACAATTCCCAAAGACCAATTTCCTGATCCTTATGAAATATTTCTGTCACGTGAACAAAGTCAATATGAAACATTTCTCAACACATTTTATCATCCTAATTGCTTGGGTTTGGATTCTGATGAGGTATGTATTATTGGCATATTGGTTTTTTGACTTGAAATTGATACCGTAATAGTTTCATTTTACCAATTATGCAGATTAATTTAAAAAAGTATATAATGCTTGGTGGCATATATAGCCTATTTTACATTCGCAGTCCTAAGCATACAAATTTCCGTGAATTTAATATAACGTCGCACCATAACGACCGTAAACTGTTCGTTTTAAATGACATTATAGCAGACCTTAACGTTTTAGACGGTAGTAGTGACGAGATGGAAGAGCAGAGATCAAAATCCCGCATTCCAAGCTTACTGCACGGTCGCGCTAGTAAACGCAAATCGAGTTTACGTAGCCGTTTCAAAATAACGGGATCACACTTGAAAATGCGAGAAACTGTTGGCAATATAGCTGCTGCAACAGATCTGCACGATATTCCATATTTTTTTGTAACGTTCACACTGCCAGAATACCTCTGTCGGTGGAGCATTCCAATCGTCTGTCAGTTTGAAGAAGAATGGATTGAGACCGATGAAGTCGTGCCCCTTATCACCGAAGATATTTTACCACAGTATAGGCAATCTGGACGCATGACAGTCGCTTATGAGGAATTGGAGTTAGATGATGGAACATCAAGCATCCAAAGCAACCAGTATATAACTAATGAACGAGTTGAAAGTTTTACAAATAAGATTGCAAATGTGACATTTAAACAGCGCAAAGATATTGGACGTCCATCGAATAAAAATACAAATATATATCGTACGCCTCTCTGTTCGCTGATGCGCAACAGCCGTTTCAGTGATTTCAATACGCAATGTGTGCAATCGGTGAACTTCCCTTTGGATGAAAAGCTGTCCATACAGAAAATAAGAATGCTGGAACGGTTTTGTTTGCCACGAATTTTATCTTCACTAAAGTTTCCCATTGATTTCATTGAAGACATCGAAGAGTTACGTAAGAAATTGGATAAGAAATCTAAAGGAGTCTCATTGCTAATGCGAAAAATTGAAGATGATGAGGATGAAGATACTGCAGCTGTTAAATCTACAGAATTTAATTATTCTGAACAGAAAAATCCAGAACGTCTTTTTCCGATATTTCATAAGGATAACTTTCGAAGTTATGATTTTCATGGTGTGAATCTTAGTCAGTCAAACACGTTTTACAGCTTAATAAACTCACTCGATGACATTAAATATAAATATTTATCGAACTACCAAGCGGTATATGATCAACCAGTATTTAATGTTAAAGATAAGGAGTCCAAGGGTCGGAGCAAAACCAATATACACATAGATAGCACCATTGGCGATGACTCGAAAGATCGTAATAAATTAGATAAAAGCACTTCGAGCAAGATTTTTGGACGGAATTCAACAAGTAGCATGCTCTCATTTAAAAAATCCGATTATGCTCAAGACTGGACGGCAGCGGATTTGACAGAAGTAGAATTGGCAAGCGTAAAATCGAACCCAACGAAGTCGGTCCAATTTGAGAAACCCGAAACTAAAAGAATGAAGAAAGTTGCACACTGGACCACTAGGCATATTGTTAAAATGAGTTTGAATCGTGCGAATTTAACAATGACTGTGCAAACCGATCGATTGGGTAAGTGCAATTCGAATATATCGATAATTTGCCACGAGTGTCTTGATGATGATTAAACTGGAATATTTGTAGGAGTTTTTGGATTGGCTTGCAAACGTTATGAGCATTTTCCATTTCGCCGTTGGTGCATCGAACCCAATGAAACTAAGTACGTATTTCGTGTCATACACTTGTACTAATATTCTTATATTGATGCATTATTCAATTACAGATCTGGTGCTTTGATCTTCACTTTAGACACATTTCATGTGCGGGTAGTGCTAAATATTTCCGAACAAGGCATAACCGGATATGTCACAGAAATTCCAACCAAATTTATCGCACAACCAGTAAAATTTGTGGATTTTAATGAACCCATTACAGATTTCAATGAAATAAAGAAAGGTATCTAAACGAGTTATTCATCAATATTTCAAACTGTACTATTTAAGCCGATTTATTACAGCAACTTATCGATAAAAATATAAACATCTTTTCGAATCCTGACACATTATATTACATCGATAAAGGTAATTTAGGCAATGAATTTCGAAAAAAAAAAGAAACAAACAGTTTATAACTGCACTGCATCTTTATTTATACCAAGGTTACTACTCACAGAAGCACTATGCGACCGAGAACCATATATATGATAGCATTGCAATACACTGCCTGCTCATGAAGTTCTACCACTCATCTTGGAATCGTTTGGCAACCCGTCGTAATATTATCTTGTGCCTCGCCAACCCAAAGGACGAAATCAATACGGTCACTGTGCGCGTAACTCCAGAAAGTGCTACATTTGTCGAAATAAAAGAGCTTTGCTCTGATGACTTAAAAGTTTTTAACCTGAAATATACACCAACATGGCGAAATTTTCAAGTAAGAAAGAAAATAATTAACACTGATTCTTAAATTTTGATTATTTTTGGTTGGTTTTATTTTGATCGAATACAGCATTATTCGGATCTATATCACTTAACAAATTCTATGTATTCAAATGCCGCTGATTCCCGCTGCAAAGATTTTAAACTAATGAATTATGTCACGACAATTCTCACTGAAATTAGACCGCTTAGCTTTTCGTGAATTACTGGCAGTGCTGTGAAGTTCTTGTTTACTTTAAACAAAATTAATGATAACAATTCGTGAAATACAAAAAAAAAAAAATGTAAAAGTTATATTAAACAAACAAAAATCATTTTCAATAACAATAAATACAATAATAATAATAATAATAATAATAATAATAATAATAAAAGAGAAATTCTACATTTTATTCCATACGTATAAAAAAGTATGTTCAAGTCAAATTTATATACTCGCATCCAATACTAGGTCGGATTATCGGTCGAAATCCGAGAATATGCACAGACCAAATTATTTCATTTCTTTACTAAAGCTCTTATTATACATGAATAATATGCTTAATTATTCCCTACTTTTTCTTCAAGCAAAAACAAGTAACAACGCTACAGTCGAGTTGAATGCCCTGAACCACTTAAAAAACAATATTACGCCGCTCGAATTCGCACCTGATTTTATCGGTACCCACGAGGAGGCCACTGCATGTTATATGTTACACAGAGAAAGATCGTACGTGCTCGGCCTTGAGATACCCTTTACCTTGATTAAGGCTCCTTATATGAACCATAGATTATATTATTCAGTGGTCCAATCTGGACATATAAGAGATATTTTATTAGAGTTGTTGAAAAATTTTAACTAATTTAAAATAAAAACAAAAAATGTTCATACAAAAACCTAAAAATGACCGGCACTTTTACATGGGGCTACCCTTTAAGGGATTCCGATCTGGGCTTGTATTTAATATTTTGCAAGGATTGACTTAAGATACGATATTATGTTAGGATTTACTTAAGTTACACCAAATTTTCTAGCGGTGCGAAAAACCGAAAACGTTTACGTTTTTTTTTTTTTTCAATTGCATATTTTAAATCTAAAATGGCCTTTTTACAAATCTCTTTACATAAATGGACTTCCATTAAAAACTTCTGATCTTTTATAAGTACTAGCTTTCTTATGGTATATAAGTCCACGCTGTGTCAATATAATAACAATTGATAAATATACATATGCACATAGTAGGAACTAATCGCACCACTCAAGATGTTGTCCTCTCATTTCCTTTTCGCCCAAACCATTCATCATGCCAAATATTAAATATGTTAAGTATGCAAAGCAAGTAAAATGTTACTCTTTTATAACGGGCCCTCTCTTTTCCTTTCTCTCCTCACCCTTGTTTTTTTTTTTAGCTTCATTACGCAAATTTTTATTTGTTTCAAATGTTGTGAATTAACAAAATTTCAGTTAAAACATAATAGCACTTATAATTCACATATAAATTTTACATTTTCTTTCATTAATTTATGACAACGTTTGTTAAGAATTTTTTTATGCATAGTCAAGGCTCACAGTTATAGCTACTAGTATATAAAAATTATTAAATCGGTTCAGTAAATTTTGCGTTAAAGCGTTGCATACGAGTATTAATTCCATATAAGCAATTGGGTGTCCGAACAAAAATACACGATTCAAATTTCGCGACATTTTTCTTTGCAAGTGGCAACTCGGAAATTTGACAACTGGTATCTATTTATCGATTGTTCCGATTAATATTGTGAAAATCCGATTTTTCGAAACAAATCATCTACGTGATCGGCGTGATTGGGCCTTACTTGCAGTGACTGTGAATGGCATTCGTTCCAGGAACACGATAACGTAATTTTTGTGGCTTCAACTGTAGATCTGGACGACATGTGATTTCAGCAGAACGACGCTACCTGCATGAGGCAATCGATTTAATCTATTCGAGGCAAGTCGTATAGGTCACACTTGACTGGCTGGCTGTCTGTTGGTCGATGTGTTGCTAATGGCCGTATGACACACGAATAACAATCAGCAAATGGTTTTCCACTTCAATGCTCTGGGCTTTTAAGCACGACAGATACCTTGCGAAAGGGATAGCTATATAAATACAGAAACATTTTTCACATCGACTCGTATAGGTCACACTTGACTTTTGTTTATGTTTCTATTAAAATAAACAGTATCAATAAAGGAAAGCATTTTAAAAATGCATGCACAGAGTACATTCATCATTTGCACATGACATGCGAAAGTAATTGTCTTTGCATTATTCATTATTACTCTTTTTTCTAGTTTTATTGTGTACTAATTTACGTTTTGTGTAAAGAGTGACCGAATGAAGAAATAATCCAAAACACCATAAAAATATAGATAAATACACTATTCCTGCCGAACTTTTGGTGCTTTGTCATTTTTGAGTCCAGAGTTGTCTCATCTTTCGCATAGATTTTCATTTTAATATAGTATTTTTTCTGTTTATTTTCCTGTTGGTTTTCGTTTCACTTTTTGATGAAACTATATTTCAACCTGTCGCACCTGTAGAATTTTTGCTTTGTCTATGTTCCGATCTGCTCTAACAGCAATGAAGGGGACAAGAATTTGCTGATTGTATTCGTGTGTTATACGGCCATAATATAGCTGCCACGTTTGAGAATAGTACCAATCGGGAAAGTATCAATCGGGTAATTAAGGGTATTGCAGTAGGTTTTCCTGTGCTGATGAAGTAAGCAGCTGAACTGGTAAATAGCAATTGTATTTTCGTTAAATATATATATGTATGTATACCTAAACCCAATTGGTGTTGCTTTGCAGTTAATGACGCCGCTCTTGGTCTTCAACTAAACAAACCAAGTTTGAACGTAAATATGGCACAACCAAAATTAGAACGCTACGAGAAGATATCCTTTCTGGGCGAAGGCCAGTTTGCCACAGTTTTCAAGGCACGCGACACACTCAATGGCCAAATTGTTGCCGTAAAGAAGATCAAAGTTGGCAGCCGCGAAGACGCACAGGATGGCATCAACAGGACAGCGCTGCGCGAGATTAAATTACTGCACGAGCTGCAGCATGACAATGTAATCGGGCTGCTTGATGTATTCGGAAAATTTTCTAACGTGTCGCTGGTATTCGATTTCATGGACACCGATCTCGAAGTGATCATCAAAGATGCCAAAATCATATTAACACCGGCCAACATCAAGGCGTACGCCATTATGATGTTACGCGGCTTGGAATATTTACACAACAATTGGATCTTGCATCGTGATCTAAAACCAAACAATCTGCTGGTCAACAGCGAAGGCATACTCAAGATAGCCGATTTCGGTTTGGCCAAATTCTTTGGTTCTCCTTCACGCATCTATACACATCAAGTTGTGACGCGCTGGTACCGTGCGCCGGAACTGCTCTTCGGTGCACGTAAATATGGCATCGGAATAGATATGTGGGCGATTGGCTGCATACTTGCCGAGCTGATGTTGCGTGTGCCTTTTATACAGGGCGATTCCGATTTGGATCAATTGAAACGCATCTTCAAGACGCTCGGCACGCCCAATGAGGACAGCTGGCCCGGCATGAGTACACTGCCATGTTACGTGATATTTCGTACTATGCCTGGTACACCATTAGAGTACATCTTCACAGCCGCATCCGATGAAATGATTGTGCTAATGCGTTCTCTATTTGCTATGAATCCACTGATGCGCTGTTCGTGTCGTGTTGCATTGCCATACTTTGTTAATCGTCCGGCACCCACTGAGGGACACAAGCTACCAATGCCTAATACAATGGAACAGCAAGACGATGAACACCCAAATCTAAAGCGTAAATTACTGGAAAGCATTAAGAGTGGACCGACTATGCTGAAGAAGCTTAACTCCTAGTCTACTCTTCTTGAGCAGTCGTACTTTGATAGGTTTGCGTAGATATGCTTATTTGCTTATGTATACAATCAGTGTATACTATTTACAATCAATTAAATTATAAATACATGCACACAGTACGTGCCAGGCTATTTGTGAAAACCAATTGAAAATCACCACATTGGAGGTAACATAGCGACATGAAAATGTATATACAAGTATTTATTTATTTTTGTTTCACACTCAAAGCAAGAAATTCACCACAGCGGAATACGTCACATTATAGGTAAATCCACCTAGATGCAGCACTTCGCCGCAGGTATTGAATAACTCAGCTGGCAGCTGATCAGAGTCTGCCGCTGTGTTATTCTTCAGCTTTTTTAAATACTGAGTCAACCTGGCTCTACTAGAGAGCCTTCAACAACTGGTGATTCTAGAAATACTGCTCTATCAGGGGCATTGTTCACTCTATCGCCTCCAAGTATTTTACATAAGAGACTTCTCCAAAAAGTGATGCATGTGCACCTGTAACCAGTCTTCCAGTTTCGCGCATACAGTAGAAACTTCGGACTTAAAAACATCGGTCAGACGCTTGACTTGACTTGAAAAAATTTTCAAGCTTCATTTCTATCACAAAACACCTCAACATCCTCATGCTCACGCTTTTTTGTGTCTAAAAAGGCTTTGATATCTAGCTTTCATTGTGTGCATGTGCTGGACATGTTGCGTGCAGTATGCTGAGCATAGTGCGTACCTGTGGCAAGGTAGTGGTCAGAGTCGATGTTGGGACCTCGTTCCGTTCGCATATTAAACACACTCGATGCGTGGCTTCCATCGATCACAAAATTATTAATTCGCTTATATGTGTTGTGATCCGGATTACGCCAAGTAGCCTTGCGGACGTTAAGGTGTGGTCATCTGGTGTTTATGATTACTATGTTCCGACCTGGGTATAAGTCTAGACTCTAGACTAGACTCTCTCCATTGCTGGAGGTTGCGTCTTGAGAGCTACTTTTCCGACTGTTTGGCCTAAGATTCCTTCCATCCCAATTTTGGCGTTGAAAGCGTAAACCACGATTTTGAAAGTCATTTTAGGCAACATCTGTCTCATGTTACCTAAATCTTTTGCGGTTGTCGTCATCAATTGGGAAAAGTATCCGAAGCTTCCTCTGTGTCTTCACTGGTAGCAGTTTTCTTTTCTTTTTTTTTTTGCGTTGACTGGAACTAAACCCAGCGCACCAACCCGTAACAATTCCAGTTTTCTCGCCCCGGAACCGATGTTCAGGGGCTACCTTAACATTTTAAAAATTGAGGGCATAGGGCGAATACAGAAACACAAGCAAACAGACCAGACATTCAGTCGGAGATGGCTAGATCTACTCATCTAGTCATATTCATACTATATGTGAAGAATATTTAAACTGTTATTAAGTCTAATCTTGCCAGAGAGTAAAGTTTATAGAAATGTATTGAAAGTTATCATATGAAAATTTGTCATTAATAAAAAAAAAATTTATAATGTATTCAGTTCTCTTATGTTCGTTGTCGAATACATAGTTCCTATTACAGTTTATTTGTTATTTAGTGTTTAAGTGTTAAGTGCAATTTACGATTTTTACAAGAATGGCCAGGAAAAATAGGAAACATAAGAAAACGGATGACGCTGAAGAAAGTCCAAGACAAACACGCTCTACGGAAGCCGAAGAAATTTATGCGCTTATCAGCGAAAAAGAACTGCAGGAGCTAGAACTGAAATATGTGCAACGTTTAAATGACATAAGGATATGTAAAAAATTTGTTGAAGGTAAAAATCAAAGCGAGTTACAAGATTTAACGAGTTTAACAGTTTCGATCTTGTTCGAATTTACATTTTAACAGAGGGAAGATCGAAATTCATCAAAATTATGGAAGCTGATGTAAAAAATGAAGACTGGGATAGGTACATGATTTGCGATGGTCTACCCAGTCCAGATAATCCACAGGATGTGCGCACATTCTTAGCGAAGACGCGTCATTTTGAAAATATTGATGTGAACAAAATGATCGAGTGGACTTTAGCAGTGGATGAGCGTAGCATTTTGTCACAAGACATATTTAGAAAAGATTTGACGCGCAAAACTTTGCTGAACGAACTATGTCCGGATATTGGAGCACGCTACAATCGGGATATTGTTAATTATTTAGCAGTGAGTGACAAATCTTTAGTGATAAAACACTTATCTCATACAATGTAAATTTATAGACTTTGAAAATGATTAATACTCTATTGGAAAACGAAACTAAACTCAGTTTTATCGACTTACCACAATGTAGAGAGATAGTTCAAGTAAGTAGGCTAGTTTGAGTTTGTCTGCTGGATCAAAATAAACTATTAAGAGAAAGTCACGCGAAAAATTGCGTTAGAAATATGATTTCAGCATAAAGCTTATTTAAAGACTTTAAAGAAGCATTGTTTCACGCGGTAAACATTTCCTGCTTATCCAGGCTCATTCCTTCAATTTACCTATAATTTGTCTGTACAGAAATGATAGTTGCCGGTTTAAAAAAAAGACCGGTAGTTTCCAGAAGCCAAACTCTAAAAATGTATTATTCAAATAATAATTTTAATTATAACGCTTAACGGTTACAAAAAAACAAAATCTAGCTTGAAAACGAAATCAAAACGGAAATTCAGGATGCCTTTGATCGTTTTACATATCGCGTTGTAAGCGCAGGTGATACTTATATGACGTAAGTTATCCCACACGAAATAAATGACACTATATTTAGATTTTGAAATGATATTTTATTTTTGTAGCACGGTAGATGGCATCGAAACAAATTACTGCTTCAAGGCACAAAACTTTAATATGCACATTTGGGCATTGCGCGATATTCCCGTGCGTTTCCAGGAAATGGAGTTAATATTAATCAATATATCAAATACTTCGAAACATAATTTTCGGTACTTCTTAATATATTCTCAGATTACCACTAATGATCGTCAATATGCCCTGTGTTGGTGTACGCATTCAAGTGCCCTTAAGTTGTCTATCGCATAGGCTCACCCTGCGATGTATTCACACATTTTTCGATCATTGCACAACGAATGCAAAAAGTTTTGAGCAGATTATAACCAAGTCTACGGACCACATTATTGCTGGCATACCAGGTACGTTGAATTACCTATTGTATATACTGAAAGTAACAAAAATTTACTAATTCTCGCATTTTATCAGATATTGAGGATAGTCTTATAAATGAGTGGATCATGCAAATGGATATTATGGAGGAAATACGCGAAAAATTAATTCAAAATTATATCTCATATGAGGACGCCGTAAGGTGAATATATTTTTAACGTTTTCGACTATATAACTTCATGTTAACTAAGCAAATCTCCAAATGTGGTTCCATTGGTGTGAAATTGAAATGGTTGCTTCTAAGCAAATCAATGACCTTCAGTGTTAGGCTCAAGCTTACTCAAACTGACTCACCCATTGTGATACCATATAAACATTTAACTTCTTAAGCTTTTCGCGTGGCAAACCAAATTTAACAAATTTCAATAAATATTTCCGAAATCTCAAATAAGTATAGAGACGTGCTTTCGTGCTAGTTTAATAGAGTTTCAAGATTGACCTGCCACGCCCACTATTTGGGGTAGCTCCCATACAAACCTACTGCCCACTTTTGACTTTTTGTAAGAAAACTTCTTTATTTAGGTCTATATTAGGTTGAAATTCAATGTGGTGCCTTTTTATGGTCAGCCGCTTAACATACATAGACTAATGGGCGTGGCCCGTCCACTATTTGGGGTAGCTCCCATACAAACCTATGGTCCACTCTTGACTTTTTGTAAGAAAAACTTATTTATTAAAGTCAATATTAGGTTGAAATGCGATATGGTGCCTTTTAAGAGACAGCCGCGAAATATACATAGACAATTGGGCGAGGCCCGCCCACTTTTTGAGGTAGCCCCCATACAAACCCAACGTGCAGTTTTGTGTTTTTTATGAAAAAATCCTTCATTTAGATCAATATTATCTTGCAATTTGATTTTGTGGATTTTAATGGACAACCGCTTCATATACATATACAAAGGTTCGTGTCTCGCCCACTTTTTGAGGTAGTCCCACAGTTCACTTTTATGCATTTGTATGGAAAACGTCAATATCAACTTGAAATTCGATGTGCCGGCATCTTACACATCTACTACATCACTTCATACACATCATACTAGTGAGCGTGTGACACCCACTTTTGGGGTAGCCCTATTTAAACCCCCACTTTTATGTATTAGAATACTATTTAAAGTTTCGTGTGTATGGTATTAGAGCTTCGGTTGAACCGAAGTTAACGATTTTTCTTTTTTTTTATGTTTTTAATTAAAAGTTACAGATTTCGAATTCTTGACTACATATTAGTTGAGAGCTATGCAATAATACAAAGTATTGTAGTATTAACCCTAGGGCACTTGTTTCCCTTAATTCAATCCGCCCAGGGGTGGATCCAGCATGCTCTTTTGCAAAAAACGTTATTAAACAAAAAAATAATTTATGAAATTAAAGCGAAAAAAAAATAAATAACGTGAAGAAAAATGCGTTAGTTCCCTGCCCATGTATACGCCAATGCGTCACCGCATTCGCTTTTTATAGCATTCACACATAGTGTGAAATGGTATTATCAGGTTGTCTGAAAGTTTGAGGTACTCGTACATACATATATTCTTGATCAGCTCGACGAAACGAGTCGATTTAGCTATGTTCGTCTGTCTATTTGCCTGTCCATCTGTCTCGATGTTGTTGCGCATTTTTTGGGCACCAATTTTTAAAAGGTTCAGTTTTATGTCGGCACCTAGACTTTTGCAGTTAAATAAAGCGTTCATATTGACACGACATGGGGTAGCCCCATACAAACCATCCGCCCACCTTTGAATTGTACGAACAGTTTTTTTTATTGCAGTCAATTACACCTTAAATATGAACACAGTGGCTTCTTATGAAGGTACTCTATACATATGTATATATAAATGGGTACGATTCCCCCACTTTCTGGGGCAGCACACATACAAACCACCCGGCCAATTTTTTGATTTCAGGCGAAATCAACTTGACATTTGACATGGTGACTTCGTATGGACGGACGCTTCACATAATTATCAAGAGGTGTGTCGCGCCCCTATTAGGTATCATTTTTTGTATGCAAAATTTCTTTATTTAAGTCAATATTAGCATTAAATTCGATGTGGGACAGCCGCTTCTTATAAATATACTAATTGAGGTAGCCCCCATACAAATCCAACACCAGCTTTTCTGTTATTGTATGAAAAACTTATTCAGTTAAGTATAAATCAGCTTGCAAGTCAATATGGTGGCTTCTTATGGATGGTCGCTTCACACACATATACTAAAGGATGTGTACCGCTCTCTTTTTGGGATAGCCGCTATACAAACCCACCCCTGCCCCACATTTATGTTTTTCAATATGATTTCAAATTTCGTGTGAATGGCATTTGAGTTCACAATTTCGGTTCAACCGAAGTTAACTTTTTTTTTTTGTTTTTTTTTTCGCTTAATTTGGTTCTATCTCTATTCAGAAATATTGCTTTAAAAGAAGCACTTGCAGCGAAGGAGCGTAAAAGCATTTCAAAGCAATTCAAAATCAAGGTTCCTAGGCCACCTAAAGAACCACAATTATTGCCAGAAGGTTATTATCCTGATACATACAATTTATTTCTTAAACGAGAGCGAGAACAATTTGAAAGTTTCTTAAATGAATTCTACCATCCAGATATGCTAAAGTTACTATCCGGTGAGGTCAGTAAAATTGCCTATGTTAATAACAAATTATTGAATTAAATTTTTTAAAATATAATTTAGATAAACTTAAAAAAATATATTATTCTTGGCGGCACATATAACATGTTTTACGTACGTAGTCCGAAACACACCGACTTCCAAACGTTTCATACAACAAAACATGAAGAGGATAGAAAACTTAATATTCTGAGAGATATCGTCGCCGATTTGAGTTATTTTGAAAGCAGCAGCGAAAATGTATTAGAAAATACACCAGATCGAATTGGCAGTCGCTTTGGCAATCGTATGATGAATCGCAAATCCAGTAGGCATGATCAACATCGTGGAACTAAACTCAAAACAGCTGTCGTACTACGACACATTGCAGCGTCCCGTTCCAAAATGAGGTTGCCAGGCGAATCGAAAGATGTTCCAACATCATTAAACACCGCCGAATTGCCATATTTCTTTGTCACCTTCGAACTGCCACGACATCTTTGCGTCTGGGGTATGCCGGTTGTGTGTCAGTACGAAGAAGGCGAAGAAGAAGTTGTTGAAATGACGGAGTTGCATAATGATGTTATTTCATTTTTCGAGCAGAATACTAAAACGGACAGCACTTTGGAAGATAATGAGCTGCAGCAGGCGAACGTGAATATAGAGTTCCACAAAATGGGAAATGAAAACATGGAGGTTACATATCAACCTGAACCACCAAAAGAGGAAATGATGCCGATTGCAACAATAACTCCAGTTCCGAGTTCTATGAAATATTACACTGATGTGCGGCTGTCCAGTAATCAGTTCAACATTTTTCGCTCAACGTTATCTACACTATTGCGAAACGGTCGATTGCCGTTGAAACAATTTGAACATAATGAGTGGAATGATTTTATGCTTGATAGTAATTTTCCAATAAGCGAAAACCGACAACTGGAGCGTTTTTGTCTGCCTCGAATAATATCATCATTCAAATTTCCATTAGAAGTCAATGAGGATTTTGCTGTGGAATTTCAGGAAAAAAAAGAACGATCTAGAGCAAATACTTTAGTGCGACGTATTGAAGAGGATATAATTGAGTTGAACATCACTGCAAATGCTGGCTTCAGCTATGAAGACCAAATCAATCCGGAACGTATATATCCCATATTTCCGAAGGAAGAGATCGTCAATTATAACACTGATCAGCTTTTCGACGAGAAACCAAACTCAATGTTCGGCTTGCTTAAAACTTTGGATGTTATAAAAGAGAAATATGTGACAAACAGTAAGAAGATAATTGATCAAGATGTTCGTGTTCATATAAAAAAGCACAGGGAACGCAAAGCAGTTGTACTCGATACTACACAACAACCACAACATCAGCAGCAATCATCACGAGAAGGCAGCATGAGGAAATCAACGTTGTCCCAACGGAAAAAATCAATTAAAAGTGACTCTTTAAAAATATCCAGAGAAAGTTCCACTACCGATACAAAATCGATCACATCACGCAGATTGAAATCTATCAAAAGTGACCATTCAAAGACATTTAAGAATGACGTAACAACTGACGAACAAGTAGTTGGTACAAAGCATGGTAATTTCCTGAAGATTCCAACGGTCGATGTTAACGATGCCGATTCACTAAGTCTCAAGTCAAGATTTTCCGCTGCGTCGTTCATAGAGGAACCACAAACGGAGAATGCTAAGCCTGGAAAGAAAATAATGCATTGGACTACAAGTCACATTGTAAAATCGACGCTCAATCAGACAGATTTGACTATGACCGTTCAAACCGACCGTTTAGGTAAGTATTAATTATACAATATATATGTATGCAGAGCCGTCCAGCGAAAATCCGGTTCAGGGTCTAAATAATTATGGCCACTATTTTTACATTTCGTAGCTTTGCAGTAGTATTAAACGCGATCTCATTTATTCCATGCTCCAAGAAAATGCAGGGCCATATATGGGCCCATTTTAAAGTTTAGATATCTTACAAAATTTTGCAAAAAGCTCAATCTAATATTCTGGCAATACTCTAACTTGAAAAGTGGTTTCAACCCATCAAAATATGCTGAGTTTAATGCGAAAAATAACGAATAATCTGAGCCAATTCGATGTCCATGATTTGAATAAATTGGTGAATGAGAATCCGTATCAAAAGTGGGCTTTGGTTTTGTATGGGGCTACCCAAAAAGTGGGGGTCGCATCCATTGATGTATATGTGAAGCGTGCGTCCAGACGGACAGACAAACGGATAGAAGGACACACACAGACGGACAACCAGACATACACTCAGAAAAAAATTTGTCCTTAATTTTAGAAAATCGCCTTATTTTCTTGTTTTTAGAAAGTTTTTCTGAAATTAAAAAAATATTTTTTAAATATAGAAAAGATTTTTTTAATTTCAGAAAAACTTTCTAAAAACAAGAAAATAAGGCGATTTTCTAAAATGAAGGAAATTTTTTTTCTGAGTGTATCTAGATCGACTCGTCTCATCGAGCTAATCAAGAATATGTATACTTTACGATGTCTCCTGTAATGCGTTACAAACTTTCAGATAAACTGAACACTATGTATGAATGGTATAAAGAGGACAGATATGTATAGGGCCTACCCCTGTGCGGTTGGCATGTTCTTTTAATACTCTGAAAACGGAAAAGGAGGGTCAAAGTTTCCAAACTTGACGTCTCTATCTCTTATAGTCTCCCCGATCCGTTGTTCAAACAGATGGACGATCACGACTTTGAAATACCCTGCCTTATTTCATGCTCTTATGGAAGTAATAATTTTTGTTTTCTTTCTTTTTTTTTTGGCAAAAAAAATATAAACCAAATCTAAGAAGAAAAATAAAATAAATTTCCTGTATATATAAGTATATATAGCCATATTGTGTGCATGGCATCCAACATTTTTCCAGAAGTCCAATTTTGATGGCTCTATTTTTTATAGTCTCCCAGATCTCTTTGTTTAAAGATTCGGATCAAGAAAGGGATACGAAAAATGACGGTATGGCATACTTGAGTCATGTTTTGGCAGTGTATTAAATCGCATCAATACATACAGTCTTTAAAGTTAGTGCGCTCATATAAACATGTTCTAGTAGTACTTCCGGTGTTTTGTACCATATTTTAAACCATATTTACGATATTTTCAACTAAAATTTATGAGTAATGGAAAGATCATTGTCAAATCTTCCTGTTTCCGCCCGTTGACGAAAATATGAGCCTGTTCTTGCTGATCTACTTCTAGTTGCAACTTACAGGTATTTTCGGTTTTGCTTATAAACGCTACGAACATTTTCCGTTTCGTCTTTGGAGCCTGGAACCTAATGATGATAAGTAATGTCGCTAGATGTCACTCTGTACTGTGAAGTATTCAATAGAAACTATTTGAATTTCAGGCCTGATGAACTGATCTTTACCCTGGACACATTTCATGTTCGTGTGATTCTATACATTTCCAATATGGGATACACGGGATATGTGACTGATCTGCAGACAAAATATGTCTCGAAACCAGTTAAATATTTATCAATAGATGAGCCAATCACTGAACTTAGGGATCTTAAAGAGGTGAGTTTGACTCTTTAAGGTTTGTACAGAATCTTATGTCTATCTTTATTTTAGCGTTTACTTCAAATGAATGTAAACATTTTTGCCGAGCATGATGCAACTTACTACATCGAGAATGGTAATAATAATTGAATTACATATACACTTATATGTAATTTAATATATCTAGGCATATATCTTCCATACTTTTAGGTTATTTTTGTGAGAAACACTTGGCAACCGAATTTCATATTTATAAGGCGATGTCCCTGCATTGTTTCCTTTTAAAATTTTACCACTCATTATGGAATCGTTTAGCCACACGTCGCAATCTAGTTTTGTGCTTGCGAAATCCCAAAGAGAAGGATGACATGTCTGCTGTTACTGTACGCGTGACTCCAGATAATGCAACCTTTGTTGAAATCAAAGAACTCTGCTCCGAAGATCTGAACGTATTTAAATTGGACTATGCGCAAACTTGGCGAAATATTAGCGTTAGTAAAACTAAATCAATTCTATTTCTTCATACATAAAGGAGCCGCTTTTATTACAGAATTATTCCGATTTACATCAGCTGATCAATTCCATGTACCCATATGCCACCGACAATCGCAATAGAGATGCACAACTTATGCATTATGTTCAAAGCTTGCTGAATGGACTAAGGCCTTTGAGTTTTTCGTAAATTGTGTATTATGTATATATACTCGTATATATTTTGTAGTAAAAAATAAATGTAACTAAATTTATTAAATCAAATTAGATAACAGACTTATTATACTCCTCAAGTCTTCAGCGAGTAGGTAGGCAGATGAAAAATTCGTAAAAACAAGAAAAACCTTAAATTTAACTTTAATGCCATTCACACGAAGTTTCAAGTTGTGTACTTAGCAGGTATAAAGATTGTTGGGACAGTTACCCCTAAAATTGGGCGAGTTGCGCCCCTTCATAATTATGTGAAGCGTCCGTTCATAAAATTCTGCCATATAAACTGTTGAATTGATTTTGCCAATAATGAAACCGTTTTTCATGCAAAGTTCCAAAAAATAAAGGTTGGGGGCTTGGGAGTTACCACTTAAGAGGAGCAATCACACCCATTTATATTGCATATATAACGCTGTGACTTTAAAGAAGGAGAAAAAAGAACGTCTACTGCGTCTCACAATTGGCTACTCATAAAAGTGGGCAGAACACGCCCAATTATATATTTATACATCAAATTTAAAGTTGATATTACGTTATATTTCGCCGGTTGGCTCCTTGATATTTTCACACATAGACCAATATGGTCAGAAAGTTTATATTAATTCTAATAAATATGTTTCTGGTACTAAAACCGAAAAACTGGATTTGGGTTTTTATGAATCTAACACTTAAATAAGCCGTAGCATTCCAGAGAATCTCCATACTGATTCGTTACTGATGTTTGCATATTCACACACACACAGATTTTCAGACAGAAGGACAGACAGAGAGACAGATAGACGAACAGACGAACAGACAACATGACATCATCGACTCGTCTTGTCGAGCTGGTCAATAAGACATGACTCATTTTACGTCAATCCACTCTTTTGTATCTCATCGACATGGCCAAACCACATATACTTTGGAAGCTCTCTAAGAGGTCTATTAAATAGCTCACTATTTTTGAGGCACTTTTGTTGTAGGAATACATTTAAAGTACAAAATTTCTGAAGAAGCCTTTCCATTCATGAAAAAACTAAAAATTAATTTTGACAACAAAAAATAACGATATTTTTACATATATATAAAAATATGGACTAATCAAGTACGGGCGCTAAAACCATGTACATTTTCAATACAACTAAGTCACATATAGGTGGCACCACCCACAAATGCGCTATTCCAATAGTCCTCTTTAGTTTGGAACGCACTAAAACTCCCACATCGTACGCAATCCAAAAACTATTCTTAATTTTTGTATCTCATCGCTATTATTATTTTTATTTCTGTCACTTTTTCGATTTAGTTCTTTACGTTTTCTCGTCTTTTTAAAGATGAAAATAAACTGAGAGATAAAAGAAACGCCTTTTTGTCTTTTTAAAGATGAAAACCAAGTAAATAGAAGCTTTTAAATTAATTTTATGTGGCTGACTTAGACAACAACTAAATTGATTAAACGTTGATACTGCATTATTTTTGGTATGTATGGTAAAGCAACAACACAGACAATATACATATTCGTAACATATACATATTCGTAAGTATCTGCAAGTATCTCAAATACGCAAACAAAGCACATACAGTAGCCTCGTTCGTGATTTCCGAATTTACATTCCTTGGTCAGACTAGCAGGAAAACCAAACACATTGATCTATAGCAGTGATGAATGAATCTCGACATCTATCACTTTATTGCTCTGGCTTCGTTTGGCAGTCTTTCGAATTGACATCAACAAGACTGTCTAACTATTCGGCGCAAACTACGAGGGTAGGTCCATAAGTATAGAAAAGCACTGTAGTGCACTGGTTCCAGTTGTTGCTAATACCAAGTTTGATAAGGTCGTCCCAAACTTGACCTTTATAATGCATGCTCGTTCACCCTCTCGGTCGTTATCCCGAGGGTCAACCTCAAAGGGTTAGCGTATCAGAGGGTTCCTCTGTATCTTCACTAGTAAACATTTTTTGCGGTTGCGGAACCTAAAACCAACGCAACAAGGGGGGTTCGTCTTCTCAAAAATGTACTCACAACAGAACGAATTTTCAGACGCTACCCGGGGATACGTGACTATCGGAAGTTTGTGAGCTGATTGGGCCGTTTGCAAAATAATCGATTTTGGCCACTCCCAACTGAATGACAATCAATAAATTTCGCCACTAATGTACTAATGTGGGCTTCTGCCAACGATACATTGTCCCTCACGTCGATACATTGCCCACACAAAAATATATGTATATCTGTATTGCGATGTATATCGATATATATCGGAATATCGACTTTGTATATCGACAATTATATACTAAGTAGCTAATAAAACAGTGACGATAAGTATAGCGATTATTCGGTATATAGTTCAACGATATCCACACATCGCTAGTTAAAAGGTGTTTTTTATTCAAAAGAATCCATAAGAATGGTTTGACGACACCTGCATTCGGGGAACATTCACTATCAGCTCCTATACTGAAATATATTTTTGACAGTGCCCTCTTTCGGTGAAAAAGTTAGTTAATCGGGCTATTGGTGCCTCTGTTAGTGCTGTTGGTACAGATGCCGCACACTTCTTATTAAAAACGTCGTATATGTAAAGGAAAGAACCCTGAGTGTATTTTTTGTATTATCTTACATATTATCCTAATCATACCGATTTTCCAATTGGGTGCGAAATTTATGACAGAATTTGGTTCAATAAAATTTTTAAATAAATGTCAATTAGTCTTTCAACACGGAGTACTGTAAGCAACAAGAATGACAGTCTGATTAATCCAGCCCAAGTTAAGAGTAAAAATGTTTTTGGAAACGTAAAAGTGCTGGTGAATGTGAATATTTATAACTGCTGATTTTCACTCCATAGAGAATGTATCAACCGGAATTCATATGTCTGAAAAAAATTTGCCAGCAATGTTCCGAATATTTTAAGTTATACTCAGAATCGTACACATTGACTACATGAAAAATTGGCATCTTGGATAATGATGAACCTGAAAGTCGTTATTAAATTTGCTTGTTGCATGGCTTACGATTTTAGGATTTCTCTGAAAATAAAGAGAAATTGTACCGAAGTAAAACTAAACGAACTTTTTGAGATTCTGTCACTCCAATCTTTTTTAAGGACTTATTAAACCACCCGCAAACAAACAAACAATACTGTTATCGAGGAAATGTTTTTTTCTTCACTTGTGTGTTTTTTTTTTTTTCTTAGAGTAGGAAAGATTTTCACATCTTGCAAGAAAACTCAGTCAGTTCGTCAGTTAGTCAGAGAGACGTCATGAAAAATCAACAATAAATGTGCGCGCTTGTTGTAGATTATCGACTCGACTCGACGAAGACTGTTACTGCTCCAGTCGATGTCGGAGTTGCGTTTTTCGGTGAAATTTATTTGTTTCAAGTTGGCTTTTAAATAAATTCCTTGTCGAACATCAAGCAAACGACAATCTGAACAACCAACCGGCAGTATCTGTAATAGCAACCAATATCGAAGTCGTTCGTTGTTAATGTCGTTGATGTCTCCACATCTTCGCAGTTGGAGTCCAAGTCGTCCAAGTTGTCCACATTGCTTGCTGTCAGTGTGGGCAGTTGTAATAAGTCACATTCTCTGACAAAGACAAAGCATTTTAAATAATTTAATGAACTTTTTTCTGCGCATATTTGAGTGCTCGTTTTGGCTGATGTATTTTGTCAAGTTTTCGCTTTAGGATATACTCCTATACGTTTGGTTTTCTTCGAACAAATGTTTAAAATATTTCATTCGTAATGATTACGAAGTGTAGCTGCATTTTAACTTATTGTCGAAATTGCAAAGGAGAGATCCAATCGGATATTTTATAAATTTTATAAATAAATTTCTTGTAATTGATTTTGATTAAAAATATATCATTTGCAGATGTACACAAAATATTTTTAATGAAAATCGTTTTGATATTTTAGGCGTAATGAGCGTCAACGAGTGTCACTCACATAACGAAAAAGAAACGCACAAACACGATTCATTTGAAATACATATACACAAACACACGCATATAAGTATTCTCCCTCTCTCTCGCATACAATGTGTTCTTGATATACTAACGGAGGCACACGAAAGTTTGTTCTTCTTTTTTGCTTTTCTCGCCAAATTTTACCATTTTTTAAAAATTGTGATAAGTTTCTTTATGTTTCTGCACTGTAATAAAGAAAATTCGAAATTGAATCCAAAGAAATAAATACTCATAGCAACAGATCGACAAACCTTTTTTATTGGCTCATCAAAAACTTTCGAAATAAATTCCAACTATTGAATTAATAGTCCTTTGATTAATTATGGACGAATAGCTATTAAAAACGGATTGTTTTTTTGTGGAACTCGAAGTTTTTGTTTTAATATAAGGCAATGGATTCTTTATGGTTCGTTTATTTCACTTAAATTTGGACCTGAACCATTTGTCAAGTCACAACAATTTGTCAAGACAAATTACCGCAACCTAAATTTGGAGAAATTAATGCGATTTGCTGGGTAATATAGGCCTAAAGTTGCGCGAGATAATCACGTTTATAGTCATCAAACTTACTGATCAAATATCTCACCAAGCAAAAGTCGGATGGAATCAAATCTGGTGAACAAGGTGACCAATCAAATCATCACTTTGCAAAATCAATCGATTAGGAAACATCCCCTTGAACAAATCGATTGTAACACAAAATCGAGCTCAGTTGCCAAAACTCACGTATCGTTGTCCTAACGAACAACAGAGAGCAAGTCGTCCGTTTTCGACGCACCATCTAAAAAGTACGGTCCAATAACTTTTTTTCGATGCATACGCCGCACCAGACAGTAACTTTTGGTGAATGTAAAGGAACCGCATAAATTATGCCTTAATTCAATTCAACATTCGTGTGTCCTGATCATACAACTCCCAAAATCTGGTTCACCAACAAGGACAGCTGGCATAATTTTTTGTGACATTTGCATCTTGTATGGAAAATCATCTAAAAAATTCTACAAAATTTTTCACAAAGTTAATAGATACTGAAGTTTTTCAATGCTTGAATGCGATTGCTCAATATAGGCTCTTGCAACATCAATTTTCTCACTGGTTAGTACAATATCTAGCCGGCATAAAGAAAACAGTAATGTGAAGTTTGTTTGTATGCAAACCTCATAAATAGGTATATGCACCCTTGAGCAGCATCAAAAGACGAATCAATATAGCTATATCTATCTGTTCGTCTTTAGTGTGTATAAACACACAGCTTTGACATTTCCCATAAAGTACATACAAGTATAGTCGTGATCAGCACAATGAGATGAGTCGATCTAGCGATGTCCGTCCGTCTGTCTATGTGTTTGTATGCCCCCATTCCTCCAATTATTAACAGACAGCTCTAAAGAGAGTTATATTTTTTGAGTGTATACAGGGTCGGCGCTCGAAGTGTTGCCAAATAAAAAAGCTGTTGTTTTGTCAATTTTTTGTTTTTTTTTTTTTTTATTTAAAAACTTCAGTATATAATAAAACCATTTCAAATTTTAAGAAAATTATGTTATTGTTCGATGTAGCCACCTTTAGCGCGTATAATAGCATCGAGTTTGTCCGGGAAGGATTCACACGCTTCACGAATGTTGTACGATAATATTTTCTCCCATTCTCGGTGAAGAGCAATATTTAAGGCGTTGACCGTCTCATATTTTATAGTTGATACTTTGACCTCTAGAATGGACCATATAGAAAAATCCATTGGGTTTAAGTCTGGGGAAAATGGTGGCCTTTGTTTGTGAAAAAATTAAATGAACGTTGGGTTTCATTAGCTTTATGGGATGGTGCCGAGTCTTGCTGAACCATCCAATGATTTCTACCGAATTGTATATGTGTTGTGCCCCAGATAAAAAACCATCTTTTAAAATTTTGGTTTTTTGATGCTACCAGTATCATTGTAACGTGGAATGGTACGATACACAAACATTTTATTCACACGTAAATGACGTAGCTCATTAACAATAGCTGGTATTGCGCTTTTCCAGCCAAATACTAAGAAATAAAACTGTTTCCTTTGAATTCCATTTCGATAACATTTTTAACTGCGAATGCTTCCGTAGGCTTGTAAACAACATGCGCGCTGTCATTAGCCGTTTGATTGTTACAGCAGCGTGAAGTTGGTAACACTTCGATTTTGACATATAAGGTACCGCTAGATTCGCTTGGATTCGGCAGTGCTATAGGGTATAACATTTTTTATATAAGAAAAAGAGGGGTTTTTTTTTAAATTTTTGTTAATACCTTATAACGTTGTACATGGTACCGCAAGAAGAGTGGTCGGAGCTTATATCATAGCTTTCAGCTATAAGTAAGTGTTGTTTGATTTAATCCTGAATATACAACAAAGATTAGTAAGTCATTGATTTTTCAACTCTCCGTTGACCACTATATTGGTTTTCCAGTTGGTAACGATTTAAATGCGTTTATTTTTTTTTTTTTTTTTGAAACTATTTAGTTTTTAGACGATTTCAGTGAACATCTCGGGGGAAATAAACTGCTGTTACTGATATGCGATTTTAAATCATTTGTCATTGATCAAGTGCAATTAATATTACAAACAAATACTTCAAATCTGAAAGTCATCATCGCATACATGAAAATTTTACCATTTTATCGAATACACTTTTGCAAAATTTTTCCGAAATTGAGTACCAGAAGAGACCTGATAATTCAGTAAAACTAAGCAGTACAAATTTTGTGTGCTTCAATGCATATTATCGGATCATTTTGTAACTATATTCATTTTAAAGCGTCATAATTTTCGTCTAAAAATCAGTATGTGTCATTTCGCTGAGGAGGAAACAACATACTTTCTTTGTGCTCTAACCATGTCAAACTCTGTTTAATTTAAAGAAAAGAGCAGCTGATGGATATCGATTACATATGCGAACATATTCCATCAATAAAAACATGTGAATACTGATTTCGGGGGCGATTTTGATACCAGTGACAAAGATCACGAAGGAAGGCTAGTAAAGTTTAAAAGGCTGAGTTGTCGGCGTTATTGGATCAAGATTCATGCCAAACTCAAAAGGAGCTCGCCGAAATCTTGGAAGTGACTCCAAAATCGATTTAAAACCGTCTCAAGGCCATGGATATGGTGCAAAAACAAGTAAATTGGGTTCCATATGAACTCAAGCTAAGAGACGTCGAACCCCGTTTTTTTCACGAGCCAACAACTGCATCGAATCTTGATGGGGGACGAATATTGCTCCTTCTGATTACCACCTTTCTGATCGATTAATTTTGGCGTAATTACGAGGTTACAAACAATTAGGTTGATTCTTGGATTGCTTCTAAAGACGCGTAGTTCTTCAGACGCGATTTCCGTCAGCTGCCAGAAAGATGGAAAAAACTAGTGGCTAGCGTTGGACGTTAATTAATTTTTTCATTCATTTTGTTCTGCATTTTTGACTACAAACAAGAAACATTTTTTATTTTTTTTAAGCCGAGAACCGGTAAATGGCCGGTTAACCGCTAACCCAGTTAACCGAATTGGCATATACCAGTTTGTATCGTTTTTCTAATAAATGTTTCAACACTGTGAAACTATTTTCTTTTGATTTTGAGCTGTCATCAAGAATTTGGGTATAGTTTGGCTGCTTCTCGGAATAGATACTCAGAATAGAGTCTATTTTGAAAACTGGCTAAAAAGAGTCATGATTTTTGTTGTTGATTTGTTGAGTTTGGACAGATGATTTCCGTATTTGCTGCCTCTGTAGCTCCGCAAATTGACTAAAATTCTTAGTACGAATTCGGACTTTATGCTTCTCTCAGTCCTCTTGTATGGCAATGATGATAGTATTTATTGTCGTATCTGTATTTAAATAATATTGTGTGTATTAAAAATGTTTAATATTGAACCAATCGCACTTAAGAAACATCATCAACTTTAACTGGACCAAAGACTTAAAATCCGCACCAATTATAGACTACCAATTGGTTAAAGTACTTTACACCTTCATACAACAGACATCGTTATTCAATAACTAGAAATAATTGAATATGAAAAAAATTACAACCAAATCATTCAATCAATTCAATTATAATTTGAAAGCAACTGCAACATCGCATAGATAATTTTCAAATTCTATAGTATGAATTTGCAGCTGTCAATGGAGTTTCTTGGGACCATTTGACGATGACTTTTCAATACAACATCCAACATAGTCAAAGCGAGCTAAGCCAGAGAAGCAGACCAACATAGACAAAAAGACAAATTCAACGACAGCAACAAACTGAAATGATTGCAGTGTTGTGCTGATGGTGGCGATTGTTGCCTATGGAACTTAACGAGTTCATGAATTGCAACCGACATTCAGACATTCAGACAGACTGACATATGGACAGACAGACAGACAGACAGACAGACAGACTGGAGCAACAATAAGTGCTTTGCACCGTTTGCCACACAAAATTCTACGCCTGGAAGAAAGATAAACTGTTTTGCACCGAATCGGAATCGAATGAATGGACCAAATCAAACCACCGAACAAACCAGCAAACGAAATGCTCCGGGCTAAAATAATTGACATCTGTATAAGTTTGTGTATTTGATTCAGTTGGATAACAAGTGTCTGAAGTTAGTATTCGAAACTGTCTTAGCCGCTGTCGCTGTATCTGTCCTTCTGTCCGAATTTTCTTTGGCTTGGTGTGACACTCTCAACTGTCACACTGTCTGTCAGTCAGTCGATTTTGCACTGCACGGATTTCCATTATATTTCAAACTAGAAAAATTACAGCGCAATGTCCATAAAAGAGAAAATAACTTGAGAGCCAGTCCGCTGCTTTGGAATGCAAAAGAAGTACAGTGAAGAAGAAAATATAGAAAATTTCTATTAGTTTTATCGTTCACATACTATATCATAAAAGTAGATGGACTCTGGACATCAATTATCGTGGTTCCCAACTTAACTACGACACTGATTTAAAAACCATAAAAACAATTTACCAAAAGCATATCGGTGTGCTTCTTTGAATAGTTCTCGAAATTTAACATTTTACTTTGGGACATTAGCATCACCCATTTTTCCAGTAGAACATGTCTCTCCCGGATTCTTTTATACTTTTTACATCGTATGTATAGAATTCTTACAACCGCAAAGAAGGAGGCGTACCGAGTATGATCAGCAACGGAAACTGTGTCGATTTAGCTATGTATGCCAGACCGTCCGTTTGGATGTAGTAAACAACAGATCTCATTAACTACAGGGTGCGTCATTTCGTGGTCATCTATGAAAACTTGCCATAAAATTGATATTTCTTGGAATTTTGACACATATGAGCGCTCATTAGAAGCGTCATTTCAGTACAATTTTAGCAATTTTACAACACACCAAAACAACAAACAGAAATTGTTAAATTTTACTTTACGAGAAACTCCTCAATTGCCAACGCGTCATCATAACGAATGAGGCGTGTGAGGATATCTCAAAGAAAAAGTGTATACGAATCGGCCAGATAGCCTAGAGTAACTAAAGATCAAAATTTGCCGAGAAATTGCCGCTATTCCCAGAGAAATGTTGGAAGAAGTGTTGGAAAACGCTGAAAAAAAGATTAAATTTGTGTGTGGCCGCTGAGGGTGGACATTTGCACGATGTCATTTTTCATAATGACCAATCAAATTGCACAAGGCCTAATAAAGTTCCTCCAAAATAAAAATGAAGTTTTTGTATGTGTGTGTTTTTTATACCATTCACACATAGTGTGAAATGGTATTATCAGTTTGTCTGAAAGTTTGTAACGCATTAAAAGAGCCATCGTAGACCCCATAAAGTATATCTATTCTTGATCAGCTCGACGAGACGAATCGATCTAGCCATGTCCGTCTGTCTGTCTGTCCGTCTGTATGATGTTGCGCAGTTTTTGGGGACCAATTTTTATGCTATCCAGTTGAAATTTTGCACATATACTTCTTTTTATTGTAGTTTAATAGAGTATCAAGATCGACCTGCCACGCCCACTATTTGGGGTAGCTCCCATACAAGCCTACTGCCCATTTTTGACTTTTTGTAAGAAAACTTCTTTATTAAAGTCTATATTAGGTTGAAATGCAATGTGGTGCCTTTCTATGGTCAGCCACTTAACATACATAGACTAACGGGCGTGGCCCGCCCACTATTTGGGGTAGCTCCCATACAAACCTATGGTCCACTTTTGACTTCTTGTAAGAAAGATTAGGTTGAAATGCGATATGGTGCTTTTAAGAGACAGCCGCTAAACATACATAGACAATTGGGCGTGGCCCGCCCACTTTTTGAGCTAGCCCCCATACAAACCCACCGTGCAATTTTGTGTTTTTATGTATTACAATACTAATTAAAGTTTCGTGTGAATTGTATTAGAGCTTCGGTTCAACCGAAGTTAACGTTTTTTCATGTTTTTTTTTTCAAATTATTTAAAAAGAAAATTGGTGACCACGAGAAGCGCTTGAGCTTCAAGCTTGGACATTTAGGGTATTTAGGTTGTTCTAGACCATACGCAGATGCCCTGGATATTACATTTTGTGGATGCCAAACCCCCAAAAACCAAAACTTCCTGTAAAATTCATTTATTCTCGCTTACACTTTTTTGGCAGTTAATATTTTATGATATCTCCGATGCTTCCTATAAAGCGTTGCAAATATTGTGACTAAATTGTAATACGCTCTATGTGAAGAACATAATGATTGCGTGGCATAAGTCGTCAAGTTAATGACAGTGAAGATAAAGGATTTTTCTTAAAACAAAGTCCATCGAGCTATTGGGCAAACTACTCAACAAAGTTATCCGATAGTAAACGATAGTAAAAATTTACCAATCGTGTGGAGCTTTGTAAATTTTACGAGGGTGTGTCGCTATTAATAATAAAAAAAATAGAAATTTTTCTATGAATTTGGTTTTATTATTTTTGAAAATGCATTTATTATTATATACTCCATGAAGATCAATACACTTTTGCATTCGTTTGAAGCAATTTTCGAAACACTTTTGCCACTCAGAAGTGAGTACCTACAAAATGATGTCTTTAAAGTTTCCAGCAGCTTTTTTTGGCATCGAAAATCGTTGACCTCGCAATTTATTTTTGATGTGCGGGAACCAAATAGAAGGATGGCCTATCAATTCGATGTTTTGAGTGCTCAACAACAGTCTGGTGTGAACCGATGTATTAGAAGTCGGATTGTCACGAAGGATGATAATCCGACTTCGCCGGTCGCTTTTACTCAACTCTCCGTAGACTTCTAGCAAACAAATGGTTGTGTACCATACAGAAATGGCATCGAATGTACATTTTCGTTGTTACCTAGTATTAATAATAATAAACGTCGTGATATACGTAAATATAAAGTAAATTTTATTTTTATTATAAAGGTCGCTAAATAAAATTACCATTAAATCTAGTATTGTTTAAACTTAAAAATATATTAAAACATTTCTGTATATATCTTATACATTCATTAAATTTGTACATTGTATCCAGCGTTTACTGTAGCTAAGTATCATCTGAGTAACATCAACCGAATCCTCAATATTTTATTCAAACTGCAATCATTTCAAATTATTCGTAAAACACCATCGCCCTCACGTATATAGCAACAATTTGCTCAAGTGGCATCGACAACAGCAGCAGCAGCAGCAAATTATCTGCTCCATATAATAAGATACAGCAGTCACCACAAATAGCAACAGTGAACAGCTTCAACGAGAAAATATCGTAGAAAACTAAGAGAAAATAACAAATATTTATTATACACCATATATGAGTTGTCTGACTTAAGCATCAGACAACATGTAACTATAAATTTGGTATTTTATTTGCGCGGAAAGCGACGAAAGCAAAACAAATCAAGTCGAAGTCGAAGTCGAAGTCGTTGCTCGTCGTACAATTTATAGACAAAACGAGAAAACCTGACATACAGCACAAGCACACATTGTACTCCAACTCCCGATCTTCCAATTTTATATACAAGGGTATGTCAAATGATTTTCACTATGTATGGCGGAATTTGCCAACATAATAAAAAACAATTTCATCAACAAGTTGCGACAATGATGAAGACAACAGCATATCGTTTTCAACGATTTACGTGTTCGAACATAAAAGTTATTGCAAATTTGCAGCCAAACAAAGCCAAACTTATTTAATATGAACGTATAAACCTGAATATTGCATATTGTTAAAGAATATGCAAACTGCTGCCGAAGTTTCGTGTACTCAAAGCAATAACTTTACACACAAAATCGGCAAACGAGTTGGCATCTCTCCTCTGCCGGGAAGAGCAACAATTAACTTCAGGTAAAGTGCGCAAAACTTCATTGACACATTTACAAGAGCTGCAACTGCTACTGTTTAAACTATTGCTAAATACAATAAACACAATATTCATGTTGTTACTTGTAAAGTTGGCAGCAACATTGTTTATTACTATCGAAAACAAAAACATATTTGGGTATTTAGTACCCAGTATGGGTTTCACTTGCTCAGAAGTATCTAAAGTATATTAAATAAGTTTAGTATGTTGTCTATTGCTTGCAGTAATAACGATTATTGTTGCTGCTAATAAGCTGTACCAACTTTACAGAGCCTTGAACAGAAATTGCGTGTCTAAATAGAAGTAATAACAACTTATGTATCAATAATTTACAAACATTTAATAAAGTGAAATCATTGATTTCGGTGTAAACAGAGCTTAACTACTATGCACGCTTACCCTTGTAAAAGACCTAACACTACAAACATTCGAAAATTAGAACATAAAAACCAGTATTGAATGAAAATTCAATCAGAAACCTTTATTTGGCCAATAACTCAGGTCTACAAATACCTGGGTCATGTCAGTTGTTGGAAAGCTGAGGATCATTTCCGAAGTAATTTGCTGCGTAGAATCCGAATTCGGGGTCAGAATTGGTCCATTACGTTGGGATTTAGAGATATTTGAGGTTATGTACACGAAAAACGGCGTTTTATTCATTAATAAACCACTCTTACCCTTTAATTTAAGAGTTGAAGAGATCAATTACGATATTTTTTCGGAAAGTTATGGCTATTCGAAGTTACGAAATATATCCCCTCGACGTCATTCGGGTACAAAACTTCAAATAACTCAAAATCCTGACTTGATGGGCCAATTCTGAATTCCCGGATTAGGATTCTACGCAGCAAATTACCTCGGAAATGACCCTCAGCTTTCCAACAACTAAACCATGTTGATCTGTTTAATTCTAGATTAGTTAACATTCAAATAGTCACCCCGGTTATTCTCGCACAGGCTGACGCTATCGCTAAAATATTCAATGATCCTGTGGCACATTTCGGCTGGTATGCCAGCAATGGCTGAACGAATGCTAGCTTCGATTTCATCCAAAGTTTTCTTTCCGTTGCTGTAAACAAGCAATAAAAAGTAGTCATAAATAAAATAATTCAGTGGTGATATATCGCGCGATCTTTGTGACCAATTGTGAGGGCCACTTCTGGAAATAAGCGAGACACCAAGTTACGCGCTCATCAAATTCGGCGAAAAAATTCTTAAAATAACTCATGTGCCCACCTAAATTTTAAAAAAATAAAGTACGATACTACCGCAATACCATATTGCCCCACCTGAAAGTAGGCGTAGTATGTTCATTTGAAAAAAATGGTAAAATAAACTTCCTTACCGGGTTTCAGCTAAATATCTTAAAAATGTATACTACCGAAGCTCTAATACCATTCACACGAAATTTCAAATCGTATTCTATAACATCAAAGTAGATGATAGATGATCAAAGTAGATAATATTGACTTAACTAAAGAATTTTTCAAACTAGGTGTGAATGGTATAAAAATGCGCAAAAATATCCACATAGACAGACGGACATCGACTTATCTCGTCAAGCTGATCAAGAATTTTTCTACTTTATGGGATCTATAATGTTATCTTCAATACTTTTAATTATAAAACTATTATACGCAGTACTAAAAATATTTGTAACAAACTAGCGAACAAAACATCGGAGACCTCATGAAACCAACCATGAACTTATGCCCGTATTTTCGGTAGGAGAGAAACGTTATTTGACTAGAGAAGACTTAGAGCTACTAAACTCATGCAGCCTTACTAGTAATCGAAAGAAAAATTAGACTTTAGTTAGTATATACTAAATTGGTGTATCACGGTTTTATTTTTCGATATTGCTGTGTCCGTCTGTCTATCTGGATGTTGTCGCACATTTTTTGGGAATAAATATTTAAGATATCCTGCTGACATGCCATATCAACATGCCACCCCCACTTTTTAGGGTAGCCTACATATATGGAAAAAATGTTTATTGCAGTCAATATCGACTCCAAATTTGACATGCTGGCTTCTTATTGATAGAGACTTCACATATATATCAATGAGTGTGATTTCCCACTATTTGCGGTAGCCGCCATACAAGCCATCCGCCTACTTTTACCTTTTAAGGTAATGAAATTTAAAATTCCAAAATGGTAGAACCGAAGCTTTTATACCATTCACACGAAGTTTCAAATTTTGTTTTTACCAACTATAACAAAATATGTTTAAAGTCGAAGAGCCTTATGTCATTCACACGAAATTTTAAGCTTTGAGAAAAATATTTATAAAACCTAAACGTGGTTGCTAACTTTAGTACAGGCTACCCCTAAAAGTGGGCAGGACAGACAATTATGTGAAGCGTCTGACTAAAAGAAGTCATCATAGCAAATTTCTCGTTGATTTTGCCAATACTGAAAGGGTTTTTAACACACACTCCTAAAAAGGGGAATTATTGGTACCTTGAATTAATAATAAGCGTTTTTTTTTTCGAAATTTACGGATTTATTGTGCAAAAATGGTTACAAATATATTATTCAAAGTATTGTCCATCGCTGGCCAAAACTTTTCCCATCTTTCTGGCAATTTTCGGATACCAGATCGGAAGAACGACTCGTCTGTTGAGGTAATCTAATAATTTACCCATTTTTTGCATTGTTCATATGAAGTGAACATCTGCTGGGACAGGCCATGTGTCATCGACCGAAACAAGTAGTAGTCGGAAGGAGCGATGTCTGGAGAAAACGGTGGGTGGGGTAGGACTTGCCTTTTCAGCGTTTCCAAGTAGGTTTTGATCGCTTTTGCAACATGTGGCAGAGCGTTGTCACGCTGCAAAATCACTCTGTCATGCCTTTCTTCGTATTCCGGCCGTTTTTGCTTCAGTTCGCGGATGAAACTCACAAGTTGAGTCCGATAGCGTTCCCCCGTGGTCGTTTCATTCGGTTTGATCAGCTCGTAGTAGATAACACCGCGCTGGTCCCACCAAATGCAGAGCATAAGCTTCGTACCATGAATATTTGGCTTTGTGAAGGATGTTGATGACTGTCCGGGCAAAACCCATGACTTTTTGCGCTTGGTGTTGTAATTATGGATACACTTTTCATCGCCAGTCACAATGTGATTCAAAAAACCCTTTCCTTTTTGGCGTTCGAGGAGCTGTTCACGTCGAAGCTGTTTCGACGTCGCGCGGCTTCAACTCGTATTTCACCCAGTTTCCTTGCTTTTGAATCAATTCCATGGCCTTTAGATGTTTGCTGACTGTTGACTCATCCACTCCCATTGATTCTACCCGTCCCTATTGGACAACCCTGTACATACATTCTTTGAAATTTATTTTATTTGTTAACGCTTTTATTTCAAATTGTTCTTTAAGACAGCTCAAGTTTGTCTCAACAAATGTTCTACGACACTCTTAATAACCCACTCCACATGTACGTATAATTCACCGACCCATCAGCGCTTTCAACTGTTCAATTATTATCGTAAACACAACATTATGATAGGTATGAAAACAACTTCATTAATTCAAAGCAACGCGAAGACCTCCGTGGCCTTCATACTAATTTCAGTAAATGGCATCATTGGATTTTTCTAAACTGAGGATAAAAAATGAAGCAAGTTTACACTGTACGCGCATGTGTATGCGCTTGGAGACCAGAATGCTGGAACGTAAAATTGCCTTAGATGACTTCAGTAAATGAACGGAAACATATAAACCTGTAATTTTTATTACTACCAACTGAATGAGCAAGATTGCGTGCAAAGCAAGACATCCATAAACAACAACGCAAAAAGATGCTTTCAGAAGCTGAATGCATTTACAATACACGTATGTGGCTCCACTCACTTGCCTCGGTGCACACTTGGCCAGAACGTAGTTAGACTAGATCTAACATGTTCTGATTTAACAGGCAATGAACTGCAAATCGAGCAGTTTTCAAAGTATTCAAGTATTAAAAACTGTCATTAAATGCGTTCCGACCATGCAATCAAGCGTCAACTGAACTTGTTTAGATATCGCTAAAGAGCACCCTAGAGAAGAACGCCCGACAAATACGAATAGAACCAATGAATTTTAGTTCAAAATTGGCGCCATACAACAATTAAGTTTATTCGCAATGCGATGTTGGTATGCAAATGGGGAAAAACTTGGTGAAACATTCGTTAGATTGTAACATTAACAAGTAATAACTTTAACTCCGTTGAAACTGAAATTTAAGCAAACTTCACATGTTATTTAAAGTCGTATTGCAGCTGCGCATATTCCAACCAAACAAATAAAATGTATTTGTAAATGAAAATAGAAAACATCTTCGATGCTGGACAGTTGCTTGTGGTTGTATTTATATGTATCTGACACATCATTCTGTCACATTTATATAAAATATGAAAACAATTGAACAAAGTCCATATATTCTGCATGGTTGCCAAGCTTTATTTATAACCCATTTACTTACATATATAAAAAACAAGAAACAAGAACCGACTCTCTAAGGGTAAGTTCAAGTATTACGTAACGCATTTTGCACCCTTTTCGAACCACCCCCCCCCCCAACCCCTCTTAACGTAACATCCACAAACTTTGTACACATACAGAGAAAGTACATTTATCCATAAGGTACAAACATACACAAAGGATCAAGACATAGTTACAAAAAATAATAGTAAAAATTTCGATCCAAATGCAATTTATTTTTTATTGGTCCATATAGATTGGACCATAGACTTATGTTGGGACAGGGTATCCAGAAACCATTTTTCTCATAGCTTTCCAGCAGATCAAGCAGCAACACGATGTGGTCGAACTTTTTCTCCCGTCCATTTTACCTTTTCCTCGTTAGCTTTTATGTTTTTCACGAACATGTGAAGCAGCATAGATTTGTATGACGCAAATTTTCAATCGGCTAATAAAAAATCATACAATAGCTACTTAGTTAGAATTAAAAACAACATTCGAAATAACCCAAAATCATTTTTCCGTTTTGTTAATTCTAAGCGAAAGTCGTATTCCTATCCTTCGAGTATGTACTTTAACAATTCTACTGCTACTTCTTCGCAAGAAGCATCCAATTTGTTTGCACAATTTTTTCAATCAGTTTACTCGTCTACTAGCTACCCCCTTAGCGAAGTTTCTGTTTCAAATGGTTATGCGCATAATATACCAAACCCTACTATCTCTAAAGATTCGCTACTTAAACATTTACTTCTACTCAAAATTCACTATTCTTGTGGTCCTGATAATGTTCCTTCAGCTGTACTTAAAAAGTTTGCATTTTCACTTTGTGATCCTTTACTAAACCAGTACCTAAAATTTGGCAGGAATATTCATAAAAAAGGCTGTAAATCGGATATATCTAATTATAGAGGTATTGCAAAGTTTTGCGCAATTCCTAAACTTTTTGAAAAGGTAATTACCGATCAACTACAATTTGACTATAAGCCTCTTTTTTCTTCTACACAGTACGGTTTTCTTAGAAATAGATCAGTTTCTACTAATCTATTGGAACTTACGACATTGGTTAACAAAGGCTTTAGCAATGGTTTACAGACGGACGTTATTTACACCGATTTTAGTAAGGCGTTTTGATTGTGTTAATCATCGGATTTTGGTTTACAAACTTGAATGTTTAGGTTTTCCTCAAGCTTTAGTCAAATGGATCACATCCTACTTGGATTCCCGTTCACAATGTGTAGTATTTGATAACAGCTTATCTCACAGAATTGATGTCTTTTCAGGTGTACCTCAGGGTAGTCACCTTGGACCCCTTCTATTTGTACTGTTCATTAATGTTTTGCCTGATAACATATCTTACTGTCATACACTGATGTACGCAGATGTTGTTAAGTTATGTTTGAGTTACAATGGTGCTGAGGGCTATGATTTAATAAAAATCTGATTTAAATATACTTCATAACTGGTGTCGTCGTAATGGCCGAGTGCTAAATTGCGATAAATTCAAAGTAATGACTTTCTGTCGTAGAATACCTATTTTGTCTGTATTCCTTATCGAAAGCTCTGCGCTGGTGCGTGTATTTTCAATTAATGACCTTGGCGTTCTTTTTGACCCAAAACTTTTGTTCTCTTCCCACATTGATATTATTTGTAATAGGGCAATGGGTTTGCTTGACTTTATCAAACGGTGGTCGCAGGAATTTAATGATCCATACGTTACGAAATTTGTATTCACTGCATTGATCCGCCCAATACTTGAATATGCTTGTTGTATTTGGAATCCGCAATACTCAGTTTATAAGGTACAGTTAGAATCTGTTCAAAAGCAGTTTCTTCTTTTTGCTTTGCGTAATTTGGGATGGAATCCTAGTATAAATTTACCGCCTTATACACATCGATTAAACTTAATCAATCTGCCTACACTAGAAAAACGTAGAAATATACTTGGTGCTTTATTCATCCAGAAACTTATCTCCGGTGCTATTTATTCACCTTATTTATTGAAGCAATTAAATTTCTCTATTCCTTCAAGAATTACTAGAAACTTCTCATTGTTCCACCTATACACGTGTACAACTAATTATGCATGCAACGATCCGTTTCGCGTATTATGTTCTACATATAGCAGATTTTATAACTTCAATTTAATCTCTCCAGGTCTCCCGATAAATTCTGTTCGTAATGCATTAAATAATTTTAACTTATAATTTTTAATTTAATTTTCATTTAATTATTTTGTTAAGTACTATAAGCAACATCTTTATATTAATATGTTAGTTGTTAAATAAATAAAATTTTACAAATTCTGTCGATAATAATTGTGGGTCGATGTTACCAATTTTTCAAATCATATGATTTCAAATATGATTTTTTCTTATTTGATCACTATTAAAATAACTTGAGAAAGGTTAGGTAACAAACTGAATCAATCCCCCTCCCCCCATTACAAATCGAGAACCCGCTTTTCTCTCTTCGCGTTACGCAGTCCTTGAACGGCCTCTAATACCATTTATATGAAATTTCAAGTCGTGTTGTAAAAAATAAAGTGGGCGGTAGATTTGTATGGGGACCAATTAAAAAGTGCGTGGAATACGCCCATTACTATTTGTATATGAAGTGGTCATCCCATAAAAAGTAACAAATTCGAATTTCAAACTGATATTGACCGAAATAAGGAAATTTAAAAATCAAAAAAAATTATTATTCCGAAAATCAAAAAATTAAAATCACTCAATGATTTCTTAATCTTTTCTGTTTTGTTTTTTGCCCCATAGAAAACTTTGAATACTCCATATTATGACGACATAATCATAAAACATTTATTTATGGATGTGAATATAACTTGATTGTAGGCCATCAGCCTACCTTCACAGGAGCAAACAATATACGAGCGTGTTTCGCAAATTTTCTTATTTTTCAGTTCACTCCTCTTTAGAAAATGCCAAAAGCATAAACTTTTTCCAGCTAATAAGCAGCCCAAACCAACAAATCAATAGAGATGCTAACTTGCTTAAAATGTATGAATAGTGTATTAACTTGGTAGAGCAAAAATATGACCGCTATAAGTTGGCAGGTTTGTTGTAAACAAACAATCAGCTGATATTCGACAGTCACAGTCAGTCGTAAAACAGTGTTGTCACAAAAAAACACTAAAATGTGAAAGTCCTAATACATCTAATTTGTATATAAGGAGGCCATGGCAGATACTGTCAAAAGCTTTGTACAATGTAATCAGTGTATATAACATCAGTCTTGCAACCAGAGACAAAACTCTTATTGACGATAGAAGAAAATTCAAAAAGAGATTTGTATAAATGCATCTGGGTTTAACAAATCCAAGTTGAACTGACATTAACAATCGTTGCAATTGATCAGTGATAATTTTTTCAAACAATTTATGTAAGTATAGGATTTAGTTTAGCCATACCTCTATAATTCGGATATCAGATTTACAGCCTTTCTGGTGTAATGGAATAATAAAGGATTCTTTCCAAAGATTCGAGAATTTACTTTGTTTTACAGAATCTTTAATAAGAAAATATAAAGAAGCACAAATGGGTAAACATTTTTTTGTTTTCTTTTTCTTTTGTATTGAACTAGGAATATTATCACAACCAGGCAGAAATGAAAATTTAATAAATTTAAGACATGTTAACACATTAGACATGCAAGTTACAGGTGATGACATAAAGTCATAAGATGAGATACTACAGGGTGTCTCAAAAGAAAGTACACATTTGATTTGCTGATTGCGTGAACACAACTATTTCGAGGGGCGCGGGGGGGTATGTCAATCGGTAGCCTAGCTTTTGAGAATTTAGTCACTATGGAGCGTTTTTCGCGAGCGGACCGTGCATTGTGCGTACGTGAGTTTTACAAAAACGGTAATTCAGCGACTGTAGCGAGTAGAAAATTCTGCAGTATTCGGCAGGTTCGTCATTTAAATGATGCGCCAAGCCCTCGACTCATTGGAAAATGGGTCGAGAAGTTTGAAGAGGCCGGTTCAACGCTGGAAAAATCAAAATCCGGGCGTCCAATGTCTTCGAGAACGTTGGAAAACGTAGACAGTTTTACCTTGTCTGTTCGTGATATTCCGGACCTTTCGTTTCCTAAGCGTGCTGTTGCTTTAAACGTGCATAGATCATCATTGTTCCGCATTTTTAGCAACTTTACACACGTCCAACATGTCTCTACCACGAGTTCATGAAATTTTTCCTGGCAAAGTGATCTCCAGTTGAGGTGACATAAATTGGCCTCCACGAAGACCCCTATGGACTTTTTCCTGTGGGATTACGTTAAATCTAAACTTTACCGCAACAAACCGACTTCGCTGGCACAATTAAAAGAAAATATCCGTCACGAAATGGCAGCCATCACGGAGAATACCTGCCGAGCCGTCATAGGAAATTTTAAAATATCATTTTTAAGAAATAAATTCTGTAATAAAAATTTTTTCCATAAACTACTTACTTTTTTTTTATCGATTTTTTAAATGTGAAATTTCTTTTGAGACACCTTGTATAAGGATAAGATGCAGTAGAGCCAGATGATACGTTAGTTGTATGTTGATTGAAAGAAAGTAGCAAACATATCCAATATCTCAGTATCCGAGGATGCTGCCCTACTATCAAGACGCAAATGTGAAGAGTAATCCGTATTTATAAGCTTTATATTGACAACCAGTTTGTCTATATCTTTTGAAAAAGCGCGATTTAATATTTTTTAAATAACTGAGGCTACTGAGGTTACCTACCTACAAGTAAAATTAGATAGAGTAGTGATAGGAATACATCCGTGCATCTGTCAAAACTGTAATAGAAAATAGAAAATATTCAATGCCGTTTCAATATCTGTACAGACATTCAGAAATAAAAATTATATTTCCGAACATGTCATTTTAATGACTTAAGATTAACTTCTTTTTGTTCTCTGTGTGGGGCACAGCCGAGATTTCCGGACTCCATACTCAGTTGAAAGACTGATTGCTCTTAGTAGTGCCACTTGTCAGCCAGCAAAGGGTTTTAATAATACTTAGTCTATTGCTGCTCACTCGTAACTATCTCGAAAACTATGATAAATCGTGAAATTACAAGACTCGAAAAAAATGTCAACATTTTTAAGCGTAACTCTTTAAATTACACTACAAGTTTGACATTTAACTAGCCTCCTGATTTTACACGAAAAACTTCTTTATTTAGGTCAATATCTGCTTGCAATTTGATCTAGCGACTTCTTATGGAGAGCAACTTCACATAAATATACTAGTGGACTTGTCCCACTCACTTTTCGGGGTAGCCTCTATGCTCATACAAACCCGACACCCATGTTTATGTTTGATAAGATGATTTGAAATTTCGTGTGAATGGTATTAGAGCTTCGGTTCAACCGAAGTTAACGTTTTTTTCTTATATTTCAGACAAAGACAAAACCGATTTGCGGTTACGGTTTGATACAAATTTTAACTACTACAAATTCCTAACCAAAATTGGCAAAATATTCTAAATAATCGAAAAGCAACATTTAGATATGCCTCAACTAACCATAGCATGTAATCTATATTTAGTAATGAATTTAAACTTATATTTAATTGCCAATAAAAGTCGCAAAACAAAAAATTAATACAAACTTAACTTAACCAAAGTGAACTGAACTGAATACAATGACTAAGTCTGTCTATTTTTCGTATGACTTCGAGGCTAACGCTCGATTGCTGGTGGCCACGCCAACATCGAAATGGTCGACTGCAATAACTTTAAACAACTGAAATAATGTTGATCAGGTTTAGTTTTATTTTTCGATTTTTCGATTTTTCGATTTTTCTGTTTAATACCCTTCCCTATAGTGACAAACTGTATTTCAGTTTCTTAAACACTTTGTAATGCAGAAAAAAGACTTTTGAGATCTAAAAACTCTAAAAGATCTATTTGAAACATATTGAATAGAGAATTGGTATAGAGAAATACATTACGAACATAACAGAAGTACAAGTATGTTAAAGGAGGCAATAATTGATTTATTTTATCTGTATATAAATAGGCAAACGCAAATCATTCACATCATTTTTAACCCTCTTAAACACAAAATATTCGCTAATTATTTTTTTTTTTGGAAGAATGTGATGAGGATCACGGGCAAATGTAATTTATTTTCTGAAGTATTGCTTCTAAGGTAGATAAAAACCAGGTAACACTCTTGGCCAATCACAAAGATACTTTACTCTCTCTCTCCCTCTCAGATCTCTCAATTTGCTACCTTTTTTGATTCTTTCGGTTCCTTTGGTTTCAGTTGGAAGAATAGAGAAAAAATATTCTCCATCTCGTCGTGCTGTAAAGGGCGATTCACATTGTAAACTTTCAAGCATCTCGACGATAGGCTAGAAACTGTTGTGGGCGCAGGACTGTCCAAACGGAGAGCACTCAAGATGTGAATCATTTCTGAGTCATAATTTGTACAGTGTGCCATAATACAACACCAATGAAACGTAACTAATTCAAAATTTTTGTACAAAAACATCAAGAAAATTATTAATAATTAATGTTTACATGGTAGAATTAATTTCAACAATATAAATTATTAATCATATTTCTATAACAACATGGACAGTTAGTGGTCATTTTGATATTTTACAAAAACGAACTCAATGCAAATTGGAAAATCAGACAAACTTGACAGTACTGCCTCAAATTTTGCCACAAATTTATGTTTAAGAGTTTTTAGTTTGCTGCCTATCTATACATTTGACCTGCCCTAGAGGTCATTTCAGCTTGAACTACTCATTTACCAGCAATAAAAATTTAATTTACATAACCCCATAGTAAAATTAAATTTCTATTATGTATACTTGAATTAAATTTTACACTGACACATCGTGTTTCAAGCACGATAACCATGAAATCTATTTAAATGAAGTATGTTAATAGTTGATTTAAAAATTAAGTGATATATTTTACGCTATGGTGCAAAACCATTGGTAAAAATAGTTCGAGAAAATTGTAAATTTTTAGATTTACTATGCTTTTTTTGTTGTGTGTACATTTGTACACTGAATTTTCAGTGTCTGCATTAGGTGACTATCAGTAAATAAAGGATTTTTTCCACCACCACCATGTAAATGATGAAAAATTTCAAAATATATATAAAAGCAAACATTTTCATATATATTAGATAAAAACTTTTCTTATTATCAGTCCTACACCGAAATCTTAGACACAAAATTGAAAGTTCCATACTACTTCTTCTAACCCGTTGAGAAGTCGAAAATCGAAAGAAAATTTAGATCCAAGTAAACAATCTATACTCGGACACTTTGAAAGTTACAAATGTATAATTATAGAAATCGCGTGTTATATACTCGTACAAGGTACGATCTTAAAATAATCGAACAACAGTTTTTGTAGTTATGTCATATTAAATTTTGTTTTAAACTCGGAAAAAAGTTTGCAGAAACTTACGAATTGTTAAAAAAAAGTTTTTGATGATGATTGTATGAGTCGTACTCAAGTTTACACGTGGTTGACACGAATTAAACACGGTCGTGATGATTTAAATGATAATCCATGACCTGGCTGACGTGTAGCATCTAATCGTAACAAGTAAGTGGAAAAAGTATGTGAAATAATCGCTACCGATGCAAATTTCACTGTGAGAATGCTGGCAGAAGAATTAAATTCGTCTTATATTGTACAATTTACAAACTATTAACTAAAGATTTGGGTAAAAAAAAGGTGTGTGCACATTTTGTTCCACATCAGTTAAATGATGATCTAAAATCGCTTGTATAGAGCATTGCAAAGAAATCATTTCAACAGCTGAAAACAAACCAGATTTTCTTGAATCGATCATAGCTGGTGATGAAACATGGTGTTTTCAATATGATTCTGAAACTAAGTGACAATCTGCAAAATAGAAGTCAAAAGACGAGCCAAAACCTAAAAATTTGCGTTGTCAGAAGTCAAGAATCAAGACAATGTTGATAACTTTCTATGATTGCAAGGGTATTGTTCACAAAGAAATTTTTCCAGAAGGTCAAACTATCAATGGAGAATATTATTTACAAGTTTCACATCGTTTGTGGTCGAGAGTTTTACGTGTTAGGCCCGAATATTCGAAACGAAAGTAGCTGTTTTTATTGCATGATAATTCACTTTTTATCTTATCTTAAGGACCTAATACGCTAACCTGTCAAACACTAATGAAAACACTTCAGAAAACTCAAAACAATTCTTCACACTGCAATTTTACAGGGTATCAATCAGTCGTGAGAAACTTTTTAATAAATTTAGCCACTCACTTCAAACAGACGGTGATGCTGTTGTTGTTGTTGTTGTTGTTGTTGTTGCTGCTGCTGCTTGCAGTTGCTATTGTATCTACAAGTACAAGTATCTGCTGATATTGTTACATATAGCGCCGCACTCGCTCTAACAACAAACTTGAATTCATAACAAACTTAATTTGGGGTGTGGAACAACAAAAAATAAAAAATAAAATGAAAGCTTTGCAAAAATTGAACAGCGACAAGAAATATTGTACACGTAAATTGTATCTAACTATGTACAAGTCTGTATCTATAAGATACAAGTACAGCTGCTGCTGCTGCTGCTGTCTGGCAAGAGTTTTACTTTCAGACTCTTATGCAGCTGTGTCTGTTGTTAATTTGAATTTGATTAAAAGCGATGTTAAATCAGCTAGGTTTGACTATGGTGTAATAGAAGTACGCTCGCTTGTGACCATAACAAATTTCTGAATTTTAATTTCAATGTACTGAAAAAAAAAAATTAAGTTTACTATCAAGTGAGTCAGACCATATTGCGCATTGGCGACTTCGAGTATATTTCGATCAAATAAAAAATCCTCATGACGTTGTAAAAACTAAGTGTTGAAAGCCTACTTGCAACTCATAAAACTTTTGATATCAATTTTGTGATGAAAGATTTGTATTTGTAATTTGTATTGTTGGGATTGATTTTAATATATAATTGAGTTTTCGTCATGTTGCTAATTTGTTTATGCTATACAATACAGTTTTTCTTCTAGGATATAAAATTTGTTCCTTTCTTTAATTTCAAGGACAATAATGAATGTCTGGTTACAGATGCACAGGAATCACTGAGACTATGGAGTAGTCACTTTTCTAGCCTACTTGGGGGCGATGAAGAGAACAATACCGCCGGTAGGGAAGCAATTCTAAAACCACCAGTTGATGGTGGCTCTCTTGTAGAGCCACCGGATTATAACGATGTCGACTCAGTAATTAAAAAGCTGAACTATAACAAAGCGGCAGGCTCCGATGAGGGAAGACCGCTGGCGAAAATTTGGTAAGGCGTATGCACCAACTCTTTTGCGAAATATGGTCCGATGAATGCATGCCCATTGGAATCTCAGTGTTCATTGTCCTATCTTCAAGAAAGGAGACCCCGCTGTCTGCGCGAACTACCTTGGAGTAAGTGTCCTTTCAACTATATTCAAAATTCTTTCCCTCGTACTATGTAAACGGCTGAAGCCATATACGTACGCACTAATATGCCAGTATCAGTGTGGATTCAGACCAAAAAGCTTGACTAGTGAAAAAATGTTCACTTTACGCCAAATATTGGAAAAATCCTGTGAGTACAACAAAGACACAAACCGCCTATTTGTCGATTATAAGGCCGCTTTCAACACGACTGAACTTGGTAACCCAGCAAAGATCATTCATCTTTGCATCATGACGCTATCACACAACCATAGCATCGTCAGAGTAGGAATGAACCTCTCCGAACCCTTTGATACCAAGAAAGGTTTCAGGCAGGGTAATGCTTTATCGTGCGACTTTTTTAATATCTTGATGGAGTATATCGTACGCCAATGCCCAAAAGTATAACGGTACTTGTTATAGTATAACGGTAGGGAACGATCTTACATAAGAAAATAATGCTGCTCGCCTATGCTGATGATATTGACTTCGTCGGCACGATCGAACGGCCAGTTAGCAGGGCGTTCTCGGAGATTGAGAAACAGTCTCATGGGCTTAGCGGTTAACCAGCCTAGAGATCAGACGAAGAATCACGCTTGCTAACCGCTGCTACTTTCAGCTCAGCAAGCAAGTACGTAGATAAAAATCCATAAAACACTGATAATCCCGGACCTGGTGTATGGCGCAGAAGCATGGACCCTGTCATCAACGGATACAGCGTCGTTAGGAGTGTTCGAGAGGAAGATTATTCGTAGAATTTTTAGTTCCCTTAGAGTTGGCGTCGATTTTAGGACCCGTAAAAACTACGCGCTATATGAGCTGTATGATGAGGTTGACATACTCTATTAAATTCCAGTGGCTGCACTGGGCTGGTTACCTCATCCGGATGAAACTCCAGAACTAAAGTTTTACAACTGAAACTTGAACTTTATTGGTTGACAACGTTAGAGAGGACGTCCGAGTTTAAGATTGCAAGATCAGGTCTATGATGAACTGAAGAAACTCCGGATTGCCAGCGACTGGCTACGTCGCGCACTAAAATGATGCATGCGGCGTTGATCGATAGTCGGTTGTAGAGCCACCGAAGTAAGTAAGTATTTAATTGAAACCATCATCTTCTCGAAAATTCAACACTATATCGCAACATGAAGAACGGTTATTTACAAAGTTTTTTCAAAAAGCATTTATGCTTTTTTTGGATTAAGCGTTTTTGGCAACTAGATGTTTTATAAATTAGCCTTTTGTTGTGAATATTGCCCCTAAGTAACAATATTCATCTGCGATTTCCATCGGATTTCGATTGTATGTCAACCTTCCGCTGAAGCAAATTTAATAAATTCTTAGGTAATTCTGCATGATCGACGCTATTTATTTATCTTTGCTTTTCGTAGTACATTTTCAATTTATCTCAAAATAGTGCATCTATCCAGGGTGGTTTTTTTCTTGGATTTTGCAATTCCTTAAAATAGTCCCAGAAGTGGTAGCCGGAAGAATTTGGAATAATTTGCTTTTCGTTCCCTCTGATTTCATTTAAAAGCACCCACCAGTCCTGGGCTTGTTGAATATTTTTTGTTCGAACCTAAGCTGATATTCATATCTAGCGCAACATTTAATAAATTCATTGAATCAAGTTGCAGAGATTTAACCAGTACTGATATTTCTTAGAGTTATCCCACTTGAATATCGGCAATACGTTTAATTTCTTCACTATTCTTTGCGTTTTTTATAAGTTTTTTATTCGTTTTATTGGTAGATGTAGCATCATCGGATTATCATCTCCTGCAAACTCATTAACATCATATGTCATAGCATCCTACTGCACTTACATTACACAATAAACTTGCCAACCTTTTTTATTAATTGTTGAATCTTTGGATTTACACTCGAGTACAGCCGTAAATAATGTGAAAACGTTTTTCGAAAAAGTCTGTGTAAAATATATTTACTGTTAAAACCATTAATATTATAAGGAATGATGCTAACGTTAATTTGTGTTCTTATTAATTACATTGCTTGCGGCTGCTGTATTATATTCGATATTGTGAAAATGCCTTCAAAATGGGTCGATAAAGTAACTGACAATGAAGAAATCGATGATAATTGACAATGAAGAACCAGATGATATTGAAATTCAATGCGCAACAGTACAGTTCCATGTGAAATAATCCAACCACCTGTTAAAAACAGAACTCTGACCCTGACTTCGAACTACAAGTAGAAACTGACTAGTTACTTCAAAGTGTACTCAACTACTTGAAGTAGCCCTTGTCGCACTCAGTCCCTCGTTACATGCAGACCATGCATGAACGCATGAACATGCAGAAATCTGCAACATGTGCAAATTTAGAGCATTATGGGACATGACAACTTTGGTTTTTGTTGCCATATTTATTCATTATAATTGCGCATCATTCTTTTTGATACCGGACAGCGACTGAGAAAGAAAGGAAAAACTAACCAATATCGTTATTAACAAAATCTATAGAGAGGCAGGATTTTTCATCAACACTCCATTTGAAGTTATACGTGGTGATTGCACAGCGTTCTTTAGATAACGCAATATCACTACGCAAGCAATTGTTGCACAAGCAACGATCAGGGCGGAGCACGTTCTCCCCGATCGCCCAAAATCATATCTACAAAGCGCATGATTCGACACTATTGTGACGGAACATCGCAAAGTACAGGAAACGCATTCCAATATTGGTTTGCAGCTATTCATTGAGTCTCGCATGTTTTCCTCAGGGCGGACAGCCCGGCTTTTATCACTCGTGGCTGGTTCCGAGTACGGCATTCGAGTCGTACACAGCGGCTGTTGCTAGCGCTTGCGCAACATTATTAAGGCTGCTGATGTTTTCCAACAACAAGACACGGAGCGGTTCAATTACGTACCGCAAAATTAATTCTAGTACCTTATATTGAAAATAACTCAAGTTCAAACGGCCCTACAAGTGCAAGCCTAATTTTAATCAATTTAATTGTCGCGTAAAGCTACGAAAAAAAAAAACAAAGGCAGAGTTTAGTAAAACCTAATCAAAAATTCATGCTGTTGGTCGCCGGTTTCATTTTGCGTTAAGAAAATGTTGTATAATTTTTTTTTTTTTTTTGAAAATGGTATTTTACAGTGAAGATCGGCTAGTGTTTTTTAATAGTCCATATGGCGACAGCCCCATTAAATGTTGCTGTTTAAATGTATCTAATATAATTATAATTTTGATATACTACATTTTATTTTTTAAAGTGAATTTTAAATGTAAAAAGTGCATAATCAATAGTCATTTTCATTATACATAGACTCATTTTCAAATCCATCTAAAAAAAAAGTTTTTTTTTTTTTTGTGATATTTTCAGTTTAAACCATATTTTAAGTTTAAACTATATTTTTCTTCTTAGCCACTTGTTTCGAAACTTAATCCTCTTACCTCACAATTACACTTTCCGCCTTTAATTGTATCATAACCCGTTTATCTTGTTAAGTCTCGTTCTATGAAAATAGATGAACCGGATAACTTATTTGTTTTCTGACAACGTATTATCACTCGAAATATGAGCACTAAATGTTGGTCTCAATTTTCAGCCAATCGCTAAAATGTAGTTTTCAAAATTTATTTTAACCTTCCATTTTTGAGTAGTACTTGTACAACACCATCTAAGTATTCTTTGAAATATATTTAAAAGAGTTTGCCAACAATATACAATAAGCCATTAGGCCACTGTAGCCAATTAAAATCTAAGTTATTTCAAACTATTTCATTAACTCGAGGGCACCGATTTTCTTGGTCTTTGTCTCGTTGGACTCGTCTCGATGCCAAGTTTGGGGTAATAGGTCGCCCAGAGAATTTACAACCCATTTTATTTCGAATTGGGGTCATACGAATTTATATGTTTTATACTAGACGTCTCCATCGGACTTATCAGTAAAAACTTCGTTATTACGCGTATAATATAGTGTTCATGCTGCAGCTACACTAATGTGGGCTTTCATCACTTGCATGGACCACCGTCCACAGTGATTTGGCATGTTGTATGTTTGCTACACTTTTGGTGAATGCAATAATTAAACAGTCAAGGCGCCGTCGTTGCTATACTTTTACTATGGCTTAGCAGCTCTAACAAGATTCAATATAAGTACAGAGCAAAACACAATGACTATTGCGACTGCCCACTTTGTAAAACTTGCAAGACAAGCTTGAAGTCATAAGCAAAATGAAATGCAGCTGCTGCAACTATTGCATGTGAGATATTTAGATAATCAGTTCAGTTCGAACTCCCCTTACAGCAATGACCATAAGAGTGCTCAGTCAACCGTCCATCCGTCCGTCCATCCGTCCATGTATTCACCCAAGTACGTTGAACGTAGGCCGTCGTTGACTAATCGCAAACGGATGTTACCATTTAAATTTGCATTCTTTTTTTTTTTTTTTTTTTTTTTGTTCTTTCACTAGAAACTCGTATCGACTCTTGCATAGATCCAAAGGCAAACTGTGCAAAATGCATTAAGCACTTCTTTCTCGAAATAAAAACTTCCATCAATACAATGCTGATTGCAATGAGGAAGCAAAAAATATGGACTTCTCTTCCAGACAAAACTTCAGCAAACTTCAATAATCATAAAACTGCAAGGCGAAAGAGTTCTCTTCAGCTCCCGTCATAAACTGAACGCATTTTAGATCGGTATCAATATAAGCACTTTAAATGCCCTGTTCGAACCTGTCGCGTTAACACTGACTTTTCGGTAATGATGCGGTTTGATTTTAAGATGACAAGCAGCGTGATAAATACTTCAATCTGTTGAATCTGGCAGCAAAAGCAAATTACTCATCATAAATCGATAAAAAAAAAAATATGCCATTAGCGTTTTACATTTGCATTTGAGTTAAGCATCAAAATTAAGAATTTTATCTTAAATATAAATAACTAACGAACCTTTTGCTTTTATATTGTTGCACTACCAATTTTTCCATTATGTCTTATTATTCACGGTGCACTACGTGCAATATAACAAGCCTATGTTCATATGTATCAAATTTAATCCAGCTACGTTGAATAGTTTCAATCTCCAATATTGAGGGGAGGACGATTATGGCACCGCCAATTTCTCCAGTGAATCATATTTTTAACAGTTCCCTTTACGTATGTATCAAATCTCGTCCAAGTCTGTGTCACCGCCTATTTTTCAGAGTATCTTATTTCTCTTATTTGTTGCTGATACATGAATGTACCAAATTATAAGAGATATTTTGGGAGCGGTGCACCACCCTCTTTTCGAGTTTCTCTCGGTGACTTTACTTATGTCCCATCTCCCTGTATAATATAGTAACTGAGATACAAACATTTTAGTATTTCTCTTGTATGTAAGCGAGGCATCATCTATTTATCTACCGATGCCTTTTACTTATGAACCAAGTTACCTGCAGCTGCTTTCAATAGTTTTTGAGATATAACCAATTTTTTCTTATAAGAAGAGGGCGTTCCACCGCCTATATTCTCTGTGTACCTTATTTGTCTCAATGTCCTTTACATATGCACTAAATCTCATTAAATTGCGTCAAATAGTTGCTGAGCTTTAACGACTTTGGATTTTCTCTTATATAGGGGACGTGGTACTGCCTAATACACTTGTATTTACCCATACCTGAACCTTCATCGGGAACCTGCCTGTATATTTGTGAAAACCAATTGAAAAACCCCGCTTTACTTTTTGATATTGGAGGTAACATACAGACATATAAACATATAATTTATATATGTATGTGTAGATAATCTGTAGCACCCAACTATTGTAGTAATGGTAACCAGAAAAGCTGGGATATATTCCATATTTCCATTCGTTTATCTCTTCCTCCGATAGCAGAATTAATTTTTGCTCAAAAAATAGAAAAAGTAGAGATATCAGACTTGATGTATTTAGACCATATAAGTGACTAACTATTTAGCAGTTTATTTCAAAATTTCTCAACCCGCAACCGTTTTACGTGTGTTGTCTTGTATATTGTGTGCTTTGACAACCCTAAATGTTGTTAGGTGCTAGCTGACATTTCCATTAGAAAGTTTGGACTTACTACGACTATCGACGAGGATTATTTCAACTTTTAGAGATAAGGGGCCAACAAAAACTACTGCACAGGTAGTACGAGGAGTACTAATTATATTTCGGAAATAGCAAATAGTATCA